>VONZ01000477.1:0-412500 GCA_012976165.1 Labeo catla | reverse complement strand
AAAGTGAAGACCTGATTATTTCAGGAGCCTTGTCACAAGTCCATTGTTTTTGAATGTCAGTGGTAATTTTGCTGTATTTTCACACTTAAAGCAATAATTTGGTATTTCTCTTGCACCACTGTCCTCTTTTGTGTTAAGAAATACATCTCCTGACAGTTTTCTCCCAAGTGGTTCGATTGTTGACAGCATTAAGTCTGAGTATGATTCAGTGGGCTATTTAACACTTTTAATTGTCAGGAAATTACTTGTCTTTAGCTACACTAAATTATTATTATGATTTTTTTTAGTTTTATTTAGTAACTTTCAGGAGGGTGTACTCATTTTGTAACACAGCATTTGATCACTTTGATAGGAAAATTCCCGAGTAATTTTGTCATTCTTCTTTGGTAATTGATTGAGCAGGCTTGTTGAAACATTATATCTCAAAAGAACCCTCACATGTCTGGTAAGTAAAGAGTAAGTTTGTTGAGTTTTAGAGGGGGTGAACTCATTTACACTGTGCACTGTATGTACAGAGAAGATGCTTGACAGATTATGATAACTAGTTTAAACATTTTGCATTTAATGACTTCTACAAACTAATGCCTTGATGTTTCGAGAGGAAATACTATTAAACACAGAATCAGGATCATATAATTATATTAAAAAATTAAGATTGTTTTTCTTAACTGAAAGGGAATATAATGATACAGTGCTGGAAAACTGCGCCCTCGTGTGGCGTTTGATTAAAAATGTGATATCGGTGACTACATATAACTTACTGTGTGCGTGCGTGCGTGTGTGTGTGTGTGTGTGGTTTCCCCTTCGAAAATACTTGTGTTTCCAGAAATCTCTGGTAAAGTATTACTTTTCATCATGCTATGTGGGTACAATCATTCACTACAAGGTCCTTTAATCTCCTAATAGATATCTCTTTTATTTACACCAATTCTTTAATCTCTTTACAAACCCCCACATCACAAGTAGGGAAAACCAAATCAATTCAAAACAAACAAACCAATAAACTCAAAATAAAGAGACAAATTAATTCAAAACCATGGCAATCTGTTACACAGCAGTATTCCATTCTACCCACTCCGGTCATTGAGGTTCTCAGGGCGCACACCAAACCCGATCAGCCGCTCTGTGCGCTGTTCTCACACACTGATCTATATATAATCAGTGTTCTCACCGCATTTTTCGTTCTGTGTATCACTTAATTTGTTTCGTGCGTGTATGTGTCTAAATAACCCAAGGTTCCTCCCCCACCCCGCTTAGCCAGAGCACTCAATACTATAAACATAAGTCTTTTTGTTTTTATTTATGTTAATTATATCTTTGTATTTGTGAATTAATATTTATTTCTATTTTTTATGTCTGAATAATGCTCTCCTCATGAGGCCAATATTATCTTGCAAGAAAAATCTTTATCAGCAATTAAAAACAATTGATAGATTGACCTACACACATTTCACGAGCCCAAATTTGTATTACAATGAAGAGTTTATTCTTTTATATCACAGACAGTAGCGAGCTGTGAGTAGCGAATCAGCCCGTGATTTAAGTGACCAATGGAATTCTCGGAATCGCCCCGGGGGGCGGGGTTTGCGCTGAACTACCTGAACAAGTTTGGTGGGGAAACACCGGACAAACGTCTCGTTATTCCGCACGAGCGCAGAAATTTCACCGGTGCATTTGAAGCTTCATTAGTTTCATTGACAGGCCGGTCATGGCGTCATCTTCAGAGGAGTGCAGGTTTCTGGATGATTTGAAGAGAAAACGTGTTAAAATAACTTTGTGCGATACACAAATCACAGGCGTTATCCAGCGCATCACTCAGAAGAAGACCGTGATTTTAGAGGACGGTAAGGCCTCATCAACAGATCCGTTTAATAACGACACCTTTTAAAATAACTTTTTTTTTTTCCATTTTGCTTTTTGAAGTATCTGAAGTGAAAAGCGGACGGAAATTTCCAGGCGTCAAAATCATTTTCGGACACGAAATTCGTAAAGGTAAATTGCATAATTCCGTTTTGGTTCAGGTGCTTCTTTATAAAAACATTTTAGCAAATAAAACAACACATTAAAACGGCGCTTAAATGTATGCAGTGTTTGTTAGCCAAGAAATAATTTCTCTTTGTTTTTTCAAAGTGGAGTTTACCCATTCAGCCAATCAGGACAAGCTGTGAGTGTCTTTACACCAATGAACGTGTCTGATGAGTCATTTAGTCATTAACACTGCTCACCAGCCTTTATTTGTCAAACTTGTTCATTTGTTGTATGTTCAGTGGTAATGAAGAGTACAAATCCGAAATCCACTCGTTCAAGAAGAAGGTACTAGGTAATTGTCCTCATGTTAACTGTGAATTTGACATCATCTGTCTTTTTTACCTTCAGTCGATGGATTATTTTATCCGTTTTCTTTTTTCTCAGATGATGTACATGAGGACTGTGTCAATTATGTGGTGATTGATGAGCTTCATGAGAAGTTTGGCCCAGCAGTGAGTTCAGTGAACCAGTATTGTGTCTCATTTCCTACCTGTTCTGTATATGCATAGTATCTAATATGTTTTCCTTTGCTTTTCAGGTTATGCACATCCAAGCACAAAAAGTCGTCGGGGTCGGCGCTGATGTTTTTGGACAGACTGCACAAGAGAGACTTTGCTGGCTGCAGGTTAGAAGAATAGTAAAGCAGCTTCACATTAAGAAACAGGACAATAACCGCATTAGCACTGTAAAATTCACTGATTATCAAACAAATTCTGTTTCAGCTGTAAAGCAGCTCTGCTCTCCCAAATTCTGTTTTATTTTTGTCTAAATTCAGTTTCTATTTAAATGTTTCTAGTTTTTGACATTATAGTATTTAAAATGAATGTCTAATTAATTGAAATCATGGAACGTAAGTTTTAAAAACAATTTATTAAAAGTTTAACAGAAATTACATTTTCAGGGTCCTATGAATTTTTTTTTTTTAATTCAGTCTGTTCCATTTTAATTTCTATGGATTCTTTAAAATTTAAAAAAAAAGCACATTTTAGGTTTATTCATCCAAAATTTGCCGGATTCCATGACGTTTCGTGTTATTCATTAAATGTGTTTTTTTGACTGGATTCTGTGATTCCATCTGTGTTTTGCGCATCACAGAAATCACAGTGCTGTACTCTATGGAAGACTATAGTAATGTCATTCTGCTCAATTCAGTTTTGTTCTTATTCAGTAGTGTCAGTGCCGTCAAATCGATACTGAATATCAGCTCTTTTAAACCCTTGTGAATGCGTGTGAATAATTTTGGACAGGTGGCCACTAAGAAGGTAGTGTACCTGTTTGATATCCTCCTGCTCGGTGGACAAGCTTTTAAAAACGGCCTGTCCATGATAATGGAGAATCCCCACATCCTGAAGGTGAGAGGACTGTTGTGATGTCAGCAGACGTGTGGCAGAGGAACCAAGTGCTGACTGATGTTTCTGACTCTTCAGGTGGTTCACGACTGCCGCTGCGTTGCCCGATGCCTGAAAGCAGAGTTCAGGGTCAACCTCACCAACGTCTTTGACACTCAGGTACCGTACGCCTGACCTCAGAGATCACGCCGCACAGCAGATCCTGATCCTGATCCTGGAGAGATACACCCACACCTGAACCTGATCGTGCATTAAAAACTACAGACGTGTGGATGGAGATGGAATCTGAGGAAGATGGGGTTTACTAGCCCTGCTTTAAGTCTAGAAGTTTATTGCTACAGCGCTTGGTTTCAAAACAGATAGGAAAATAACAGCTTAAAAATTCAGTTCCATCTGTAAAGCAATGGCAGTAGTGTCATAATTAAGTTCATGTTTGTGTTCAGCTCTGTTCACACTAGATGTAGTTCTCTTCGCTCCCTGAGAAGTGTTGACGTGTGCTGCTGCTGCAGGTCGCTGATCTCATGCTCTTCTACAATGAAACCGGAGGTTTCCTCCCGGACCGGGTCAGCTCCCTCCAGGAGGTGCTCAGACTTCACCTCAAACTCCCCACGACTGACATGTTACCTCTGTGGACCAAAGAACTCCACCGCAAGGTCATGTGTTGGATGTGTTGGGCAGATGAACAGTAAATGTGTGTTAATAATGCATCATCAGTATTGAGCTGTGCTGCTGATGTTTCACATGCTTCATTAGCAGTTTTTCCCACAGGATTCGTTAACCCTATATGGGTCATTGAAATGCATCGATTTGGGACACACTTTGAGATCAAAATTAGGAGCTCCAGCCCCTTTTTTCTTTTGTAGCAGGATTCAAACCTCTGTTTAGCTGTGAATGTGTCTGTCACATTACATTCACACTGGTGTTTTCAGGAAGACAAATAATTAGAGTTATAATAGGAATACATGTTTTATTATTATTATTAATTTTATTATTAACTTCATTAATATCTAAACAAATAAATACATTATTGTTGTAATACATCTGCACTGCAAATTCAGAAATGTATATTTCATAAGTAGGGTACAACGGGCTAAAGGTACACCTTAAGCAAAAATGTGCTGTTCCCTGCGAATAAAATTGCAGAAAAAATAGATACGTTTGTGTGAAACATTTATGAAGCAACATATTTTGTGTGACAATAAATCATACAAATTGTTTATTTTGATTTAAAATCTTATAAATGTTTGAGGTGGCAAGGGGGGCCTTTTACCCCACACACGGAGTATTAATATTTGTATTAATACAAATACTTCAGCTAAAATAATTTTTAGTAATTAACATTAATATTATTCTTTTTTTAAATAATATCTAAGTTAGTATGTGTTCAAATCGATCACTTTAGCAAAATGTATTCTATTTTCTGCTTGTTTTGAAAAATAAGATGTTTTTTTGTTAAAAAAAAAAATATTGTTATTAAAATGTTAATATAAAAAATATTTTTTCAAATATAGAAACAAAATCATTTTTAAAAAGTAAAGATTCTGAAAGCATTGAAGCAGTTCTTATAATAATTTAATAAATATTCAAATTAATTATTAATTGGGATTAATAATGATTAAAAATCATTAAGAAGATTTTTGTCTCAAAATATATGCATCCATTTTAGCGATTCTCATTTGCTACTTAAGTTTACAACATTTTAAAAAACATCAAATATTAGATCACGTCAAGCATCAGACAAACTTGCACGTGCATCTTGAAATGTGAATGTTTTGGAAGTGCTACGCCACGTTTTTGTGCCCTCTAGTGGTTTTGAGGAAAATAATATCAAAGGTGCCTTTAGCCCTGTTGTACCCTATACCCTATGTTTTATAGTTCAGCACTAAAATTATAATACTTGTGTCTTTATTTCTTTGTTCTGTTGGGTTTATTAGTGCTTTTGTTTGTAGTCTGCTTCTTATTTTATTACAGATTGTTACGGGACTGATCCCGTCACTGTCTTTGACTATGAAAATATGACTGTTGTTGACGGATCTGTTCACGAGCACAAACTGTCATAAGACGTCCTCTTCCCTTGCAGGAGTGTCCTGAGGTGTGGTACGTCCGCCCGTCCACTCCTGCCCTGATGAACGTCATGGCCGCCTCTGTCTGTCATCTTCTCCCTCTGCGCCTCGTGCTTCTCGATGCCCTGATGTCAGATTACACCATTCTGGTCGATGCCTTCATGAGCAGCTACCACAACCAGTCTGTTCATATGGAGCAGGTGAGGACATGCACGTATGGCTTTAATATCAGAATTGTTTCATCATAAACATGATTACTAACATGATTCATAAAGTAGTAGTTCACCCAATATTGAACATTAGCTGAAAATGTGCTCGCCCTCAGGCCATCTTAGATGAGTTTGTTTCAGATTTGTAGAAATGTGTCACTCCATCACTGTCTCACCAAAGGATCCTCTGCAGTGAATGGGTGCCGTCAGAATGAGAGTCCAAACAGCTGATAAATAGAGGTGTTGTGGTGAAGTAATTTTGAGTGGATTAATATCACGATATGTGATGATATTGCCATTTACTAATTTAATTAGCTATATTGTTAAAGCTGCAGTCTGTAACTTTTGTGTGTGTGTGTGTGTGTGTGTGTGTGTGTCAAAAATGTATGTAGTTGAGTACATCATGCATCCATTTCCCAAACCATGTTTTTTAGCTTCTCCTGAAACATTTTGGTAGACCTGTAACGTTTTTACATTCAGACTATGTCAGACTGGTTCTGATGGGAGCCGCTGTGGAGTAGCCCAGTTCCTGCGTGACTCTTCATAGACATAAAGAGACGAGTAATGCTACGCTAACGGTCACAACAGGAAAGCACAGAAAAAGAGATGATCTACGCACTGACCCAAAACAAGAACGGCGAGTTTAGATGGTACACAAGAACTAGAAGAACCGCCCGCTTGTTTTAAATCAGTGCACCAGTTGACCGGCTATAAATCGAAACTGGTTTTTAGTTTAATTTTGTGCAATCTCTATTCCAGAATTGCACACAAACTGCATTGCAATCATTTCCCAAAATGTTATTGTGTGGAATTTTTGTGAAGTCTGTAAAGAGAAGAAAATACTGTAGCAGGCTGATCAAGCTCACGGTTTGTGTTTCTTGAAATATAAGAAGACTGATATGTGGGGTTTTATATGAGTGTATCTCTGAGAGGAACTGACCGTCTTCAGAAATCTTTCTGTGGCATTTTCTTTCTTGTCTGTGTAAAGGCACTTCAGAGAATTGTTTGTAAACACATTTTAAATGTTAGAAATAATACATATTATATTATAATGTTAGAAAACATTATAAATTAGAAATGCATTGGAGAAAACACATTACAAACATTGTGAATTATGTAGTAGTGAATTGTGGAGTTAGACTGTTAAACCATTTTTCCCCATTTCTGTGTTCAGGATATTTTGGGCGGGGCTGAAATCATGTCTCTGACACTGTAATGACTGGAGTGCATTAGCATCAGTGGTTCACCTGCTCAATCACCAGCTACTGTCATTACTAGCGGTGTGCGATATGACGATATGTAATTGTGAATGATTAAAATGTCTCCACGATCCAGTTTTTTGGAAATATCGTATCGTGCGTTAGTGGACGTTCTATCAGTTGAAGTTCTATGGCTTTCGCCTACTTCCCAACATGCAGTGCTAGTATGTGACAGTTTGAGGAGCACGTTGAATGACCGTGTGTTACCAGGCTTGTATACGTTGCTCGTGAGTTCAGTGAGATTTAGCAATTCAGTGACAATAGATGAAAACACTGAGGATCTGGTCTCCAAAAAAAATTCAACATCGGTAATATGGAAATGGTTTTTTAACAGACACGCAGCAAACAACAGTTATTTGCAATGTTGCAACGATAAGTCGCATGTCGGGTGGCAACACAACTAGTTTTTTTTTTTAATCACCTCCAAAGAAAGCACCTGAAAGAACATGACCAACAGAGTGTGAGGAGACCCCACACGAGTCTAACAAAGGAAAACATTTGAGAAGGGAACTCAAAACATGTAAGCACTGGAAGACATTTTACCTGGCCAAGGATATGACTCCCATAAAAACTAAGGGCTTCGAAAGACTGCTCAAAGTCATGGATTCACGTTACGAGATGCTCCGTTGCAGTTTATTTTATTCTTTCATCCAAGACCATTTCATGGCTGTTTTGCAAATTCTGCAGCAAGATGGAATGTAAAATTCAAAATGTGAAGTTTTTTGCTAAAACAGTTGATTCGTGGTCTAGACGCACTTCAGAACCACATTTAGGTCTGACAGTTCACTTTATTCATGACAGGAAGCTGTGCAGTGCGACAAACTTCCCACAAGATCACACGGGGAAACTCAAGGCAATTGTGTTTTAGGCTAAATCTATACATTGTTTTATTATTGTTTTATTTATAGATTTATTGAAAAAAAGTGCCAAAGACCCTTGTGTTGAATGCATAATATCTGTCTGCAAGGAAGTCATCAGTACCTTCTCTTCAACTGGAAGAAAAAAAGAGGAACAAGTAATGCACAAACTGAGCTGAAACAACTTCAACAGAAACTCATCACTAAACACAGTGTGTTCAGACTCAACATGACTGAGAGCGTTCTTGACCAGGAAAAGGCCATTTCTCAGGTCCTGAAGGCAGGAAGGAAGAAAAGACATTTGGTCCCATAATGTGCAGGGTTTGCAAGGAAAACAAAAGATGAGGAACACAGGAAAACAAGAAGCAGAAAACGCAAGTAAAACAGCACCATACACAACCACAATAGACAGACGTTACTGTACTGCTGTAGTACAGTCAGTATACAGTATTACAGTACAGTGCACATTGGTGAATTACATACCAGTTCTGTAAATGATTGAGGACACGGATGTTTGGATGCACTGTACCTCTGTACCCCTCCACCGCTCATCCTCACTCCTCCTCTTCTTCCCAGTTGTTGACCCTGTTTGTTCCCTTGTTCTTCCATTGTTCTTGCTCTGTAACACTGTACATTCCCCTTCATTAGTGAAATCCGAAAGTCATCAATTCAGGACAATTTACAAACAAGTCTAAGAGATGTGTACAGAAAACGTGCTTGACAATTTGACATTAGATTTATTATTTTGTATTTAATGACTTTAGCAAAGAACTAGAGCCTTGATGTTTTGAGAGGAAAGATCATTTAACAAAGAACCAGTACGATATATTTTGATAATGACATATGCAATTAATAATCTTTGAAGTAACAGACAATTGTACTTACTGTAATGAATTGCATGAATGTCCCAAACGTTGATGATTGATTGTAGGATGTGCACAAGTGGCTAGATGATGAGGAGCTTGGACAAGTAGAATTTCACTTGTGATCTGAGAAATGTACTAAAGAGCCTGAGAAAAGTTTTGTGAGGATGTTTCATGTACTGTGGGCCCAGACAAAGGCTCTCAGGGGCCCACAGCTGGACGTCTTAAAGAGCGCCTGCCGTTCTTAGCTGCATAAAAACACGGAGGAAGAGTTCACATCATTCACTCGCATACACTACTGACACTATAACGATGCAAAAATGGTTGAAAGTCTGTCAACTTGTAAATTAATTAAATTCGTTTAGTAAGGGGGAGTAAATACAAAACTAATCTTATTAAAAACTAAGATTATCTTTGTAGTTGTTGTCTAGGGTTTTTGGAGGAACGGGCATGTAATGAAATGAAGCTGTGTTTTTTCTCCTGCAGCGTGTAATTCTGTTTATGTTTGATCAGTACCTTGAGGGGTCATGAGCTGCATTTTTTTTTAATTTAATTTTGTAATCCCCCTCATCAGAACACTGTGTTTGCTTAGGTGTAACGGTTTGTAAACGTGGAAGTAAACGTTCACTGCAGTGATTGGCTAACACTTGTGTATGTTTGACACTGTCCTTTAGTTTCAATCTTTCTGAAAATCCTGTGTTAAATGGTTCCTTTATTTGTAAACTAATCTACAGTAAAATGAAGTGAACAGAGGATCAAGTTCTTACTGATGTGGTCTGGAAAAATCCACTCTTTCCTAACGTCTGGATCAGAAGGAAGGCAATGCAAAAATTGTTTTCCCCCAGAACTTTGCACTGCATAGCGTCTTGTTGTTATCGGAGCATCTTTATTGTTTGGTTTCTGTGTAGACCTGTGTTTGCATCTCTTGTTTTTTTTACACTACATGCATGAATCGGTGGGCGGGGATAAACTAGGGTCACCACCCGTCCTGCTTTGCTTTGTACTGCATGTCGCATATTGAAAAAATGTCCCGTGTTTTCATCAGTCCATTGGTATTTAATGATCATATTAAGGAAACGTCCATGTGGTCTTTTGCCTTTTTTAAGAAAGCTTTATTTGTGGATTTGTGGATCTCATCAAGTGATAGCACCACTGACGGAAATGGTGGAGCACGCACGGAAAAACACGATATTCTCCATTCATTTTAACCAATTTAAAAAGGTCAATACAGCCTTCAAACTCGACTTTCTTATATTAATAGTTAATTTGAGAAGGTTTCTATGGTGTTATTTTAATCTCTAATACAAATCTCTATTAATTATCAATTATCAAAATGTGCAAGCACAAATCTCTTCTCTCGCAGGTGGATACTCTCATAAATAAAGACGTGCTTTCTCCCACTTGCATGTGCACACTCAGAAACTTAAATCAGCAAATGATAACGGATGTAATCAGTATAGCGTAACAGTAGAAAATGTCTCGCACGTGTCCCGCATTGTTCCACAAAATCACATCTATGTCCCGCAACAGATCTATTGCCAGGTGGTCACCCTAGGCTAAACAGGCAGCGGGTGTTGATCATCTTCTATGGGGGCGGTGCTTATCCACACTGTTACATCACAGTGACAAATTCCACAAGCATTCGTTTTGACAGACTGGCTTCAATACAAGATGTTTTTAGACTGAAGAGAATTTTCAGATTTCTGAAACTTACAGGATGTTTTTTTAGTACAATGATCTCATAGACTGTATGTATGTGTAAGGCAATTTTGGTTTCTCAATTCATAACCCCTTTAATGAGTCGTCTACGCTGTTATCCAGTCACAGTGAGTGTTTTTTTGTTTTATGTTGTTTGATTAATAACCTAATTTTAGAGAGCAGTATTTACTGCTCACTGAAAATACCAACATGTGCTGAACAAATCAAATCCGACCTTTCTCACACTTTAGACTGATGTTCTGATTCATCATATTTTATTTTATACTGAAGTAGTTTCCTCTTATCGGTGCGTGCCAGATTTCACAAAGATTAAAGAGACTGAAATGGATGATTTGCGGAGACAGGGAGTCATGAGTGAAAGTGAACTCTGAGTCACAGAGCTGTGTGTGATGTGTTCTGTGTTGTGGAGCAGGATGAATGGACGCTCCCTGAGGAAGCGGAGGAGCTGCTGTCAGTGCGGCAGGAGCGGATGGACTGGGCCGCTCGACGATACTCTCTGACCGACGCCGGCCTTCTGAAACGCTCCAGCTTCGACACTCAGGCCGACTCTGCGTTTGACATGACATGAAATGTTGTCCATGTATCAGTAAGTAATGTTAAATGACCTGATAACCCCGTTAGAACTCTTCGTCTGATATAGTTGAGCACGTTTGTCATGTTATTACTTTGGAAAAGAAGACAAGACTTTTGTTTTTGCAGTTTGTTGGAACTGATCTTCACTCAGCTCTACCATGTGAGGAGTGTTTTTGTATTACATGTAAGGCTCTTCTTTAGTTCTGTCAACTAAATCACA
The DNA here is from genome assembly GCA_012976165.1 of Labeo catla. Classification (NCBI taxonomy): domain Eukaryota; kingdom Metazoa; phylum Chordata; class Actinopteri; order Cypriniformes; family Cyprinidae; genus Labeo; species Labeo catla. The sequence continues at coordinate 401,360 of VONZ01000477.1, read as the reverse complement.
GAAGGTTTGTTCATAGTGTGAAGTGCATAGTAATTAAAAGCTTGTTTTTGCTCAATCTTTCATCGTTTCCTGACTGTGCGAGCGACTCGGTGGTCCGTACTGGAGATCTGACAGTCTTGTGAGATGAGACGGCTTTCTGCTCGTGAGCTTGATGTGAGCGGCCAATAGGGGGCGCTGTAACAAAGGAAACGTTCTGGGTGTAAGAATAGGGCATATTACAGCTCACAGCTGACTAAGACAAACTCTGACATTTCAACAGAATCAGTATTTATATTGTGATATTTCTGAGCTTCTGTTGGGGTTCAGAGATCTGGCCTGTCACCGTTGTTTCTATAGATTTATTCCATGTTGAATTAAACATATTTCATAAACTTACCCTGCTCTTTCTGTAGAAAGACAAACATATATAGTGATAAAAGCCAGAATATGACATGTCACAGATGTGTATTTATTGAGTAATCCACTGTTTTGAAGAGAGGGGTCAAAAGTTTCATCTGAGATTTAGGGCCAAACTACAGGGATGCAACAATTATTTTCAAAAGATGGCAGCATCGTTATGTTTTATTTATTTAATTTTTTTTACACAGAGATCGGTAGCTCTATTAGTAAAATCTGCTGACTTTAGCCGTCTTTGCTCCATTACATGACAATGAGGACAGTTCAAAAATGGCAAAAACAAACTTTGCATGCCTGTAACTCAAGAAGTATTAAAAAGATCTTAAGAAATTTTCCATTTTTAATCTTTATTTTAAAGGCCCTCGATGGTTCGATCCCAGAGATATGGAGATCTTAATGCAGATTCATGAGTAAATTTGTTAATTGTACACCCCTTCAGTGGTCAAAAACTAAATGTGGGTCACTTTGTGTACAGCTAATTACTTTTTACAAATAACTGGAAATGTATCTCGTGATTAACACAGTTACACAGAGCACACCTGAGTGCCATAATTGTTCCTTTTCCAGAGTTTGCATGCCTGCAACTCTAAAAGTATTTAAGATGTCCTAATATCCTCCTAGATTCTTATTCATAATAAACTTATGTTTGAAAGTCTGAATTTTCAAGGCCCCATGTAGTTCTTTCCCATCAAAGCAGCTCCATGTTCAAATGGAGTTGATTTTTCTCCATTTTCAGTCATTGAAAACCAAACGGTTCAGTTTGCACACCGCTGATGCTGCATTTAAAGAGGAGTGTCTGAAGAATAAATAATGTTTAAACTAGAAATGTATCTTATTTCCTTCTATCAAAATACTTGCATAAGACATAACTCTCTGAGTACCAAAAATCCACTGAAAATGGTTGGGTTGAGGCACATGAACTCGCTCTCAAAGGTGTATTTATAAGAGTCTATGTTCAAATCAGTTTTAGGGATATTTGAAAGGTTGGATTTGGTTAATTTCAACAGCTTCTGAAGCTAGCAAGAGTTCAAATATGCAGTATATTGCATAACTGTGCTACCTGTTGTCTATGGGACTGAACCATATGGGGCCTTAAAATGACTCCAAAAGACAAGTTACAGAAGTAAAATAATCTAAAATGAAATTAAGAGATCCTTAACACCTGTACAGCTAAGAAAAAATGTTTGTTATTGTATTCTCTTGTTTTGAATTATATTTCTAATTTCAGTATTATTTGTTCTTCAGACATTCCCCTTTAAACACAATAACTATCAGCTGTTTAAAAGGTTGCCTACTTTTGGCTATTGACTATTAATAATGGGTAAAATGCAAACATTTGGACATGGAGTCAAATTGGGGTCCCATTAGCTATGGGAATGAACCATATCGGGCCTTAAAATGATGATTCCAAAAGAAAAAGTTTAATAAGAATGGTAATCTAGAAGAATATGAAGATATCTTGAATACTATCAGCGTTACAGGCATGACAACTTTAGAAAAATATTATTTCTGGCACTCAGACGGGTGTGTTCTATGCAACTGAGCTGATGGGAAAAATGACATTTCTACTTTAAATATTATTTCAGTCAGGACCACTCTGATTAAGATTATTGTAGAGGTCCTGAACATTATTTTGGCAGCAGGCTTTGCTCTGAAGGGTTCAGATTCTGAGCTGTCCACAAGCAAACCTCACTGAGGTCTGACACCAAGCAGCCCAATGCATTTACCAGAATTTTTAAATATGCAACAGATATAAAATTCCATGCAGAAGTGATAAAGGTCTGTAAATGAGACTGGACGAGATTAAGCAACAATTATCTGATAGATGATTTCTGTGGAGGAGGTGCTAGTGATCGTGTGCCTGTGTAAGGAGGAGTTGGCGATGGAGAAGGGTAACTTGTATATCTTATTTAATTGTAGTGGAAGGTGTTACGATCAGCTGAGCGTCAGAATCTAGAAGGATATTAAAACATTTCGAACACCTCTAAAGTTACAGGCATGCAATCTCTGGAAAAATAATATTTATGGCACTCAAATGTACAGCTGTGTTTGACAGAAAATTGCAAAATACATTTCTAGTTTCAACATTATTTGTCTTCAGATATTTCTCTCTAAAAGAAAAAAGAAAAAAAAGCTATCAGCTATCAGTTTTTCACCACTGAAAATATGAACATTTACCAATGGGGCTGCATTAACATCTCCATATCTCTGGCACTGAAGCATTGAGGGCCTTCAGAACGAAGATACCAAAAGGACAGTTTGTTAAAAACCAGAATCTAAAAGGACACTAATATATCTTGAATTATTCTTGAGTTACAATCATGCAAACTTGAGGGAAAGAACACAAAAATGGCCTTTTTGCTATTTTTGAACGGTCACCATTGGCATATAATAAAACAAAGATTGATATGTCAACAGATTTTACTAATAGAACTACCAATCTCTGAGTTCACATCAAATAATGATGCTGCCAGCTGTCTAAAGTCATCTTTATACCCCTGTAAACTGGCTCCAAACCTCAGATGAAAATTGCCAAATTACCTCCTCTATTAAACAGTGAATTACTCAGTGAATATACATCTGTGACATTCAATATTGTGTCTTTCATCACTATAAATGTTTGTCTTTCTAAAGAAAAAATATTAACAAAATCAATAATGTGAGCGGGGGCCTCTGGCTGAGTCGACTCAGAATGACCCTATAGTGATTTACACAAAACAGATCGTCTCCTCCTCCGTGTTGTTAGAGAACTGGTATAGTTTCTCCTGCCCTAAAGCTTAAAGTAAGCACATCCATGCAGGAGCACAGTATATCAGCGCTGCATTTCCTGTAAAATGAGTTGATGTGCCTATTGTCAGTCCATCTGCCCAGCAGTCCAGTCATCCATCTTCTTCAGGCTGTCAGAGACGTCGCCAGGCTTTTATTAGGACAAGCCTTCATTCACACGCACTTCAGAAGAGCAGAGCAGTTGTTTCACTGGCTTTTTCAGATGGACAGTAGAGAAACGTGGACAGAAAAGGAGCGTTAGAGGAAGAGGAACAGAACATTATTAGATTTCCTGTGGTCTCTAGTGACTCTCACAACATTCACACGCACCATTTACTTGAAAAGACAGGCATTTAAAAATATATTTCTTACAAGTTCTGACCTATAAAAAGAATATTAGCGCTTCGCATAATACATATTTCAAAAATATATATTCATTATAAACTGCCCATAAGTTTAAAAGACTGTTCATTTACATGACAGTCACACTTTTTAAAAGAGACTTCCCCATATGTTTGATAAATATATTTTAATAAATCCACGTGTGATCAGATTTGATCCTAAATACCATGGATTTATAAAGAACTGCCATGAAGGTGTTTTTATACATTCACTAACTAAAGCGCATGTGTGCAGAGTTTTTTGCCACTAATATACCAGTAATTAAAAAAAAAATTGAAGTATGATCTCAATATACATTATTATTATTATTACTATTATATGTGCAAAGTTTTTTGCCACTAATATACCAGTAATTAAAATACTCTGATATTGTTTATTAAAATTTGAAGTATGATCTCAATATACATTATTATTATTATTATTATTATTATATGTGCAAATGAGTAACTGCTTTTGTAATAGTTATGTCACTGAAATGAATGCATTATTTGTGATGATGTTTAGTTTTTCATTCGTGGCCGTTCTGCAGGTTGAATTGATGCACTTGTATAAACCACTGATGAACTGTGGCTTATAAAGCAGGATGCATTTGGGAACATTTTCAGAGTATGAATTTCATTTAGAGGTTTGCGTTCACATTTAGGATCGTTCTATGTATGACGTTGTCAGTGAAGCCCCTGGTTCTTCTGAAAACCAAAATAAGACGTGTCTTAATTTTTGGTTGCTCTAGATGATGTTAATGCTTGTTTCGTCTTATGTTTGACATCGTTTGAAGTCATCTTGAGGACCGTCGTACGGAGCTCTGAGCGTCGGTGCTGACGGAGCAGGTGCTCCACCGCCGCTGCGAGTCTGCGACGCTCCTCACATCTGAAGCTCCTCCGCCGGGTGGGGAGGAGGAAGAGGAGGAGGAGGAGGAGGCGTCTCGACGGGACGGGATAGGTAGCCCTGCTCTCTTTCCCCCTCTCAATGAGGGCCGGAGCTCAATTAGCATTTCACAAGTCCCTTTTTCCTTTTCTATTGCAGCCTTCCCCGTGGTGCCGATGCTTTTTGCGGGGATTGTCCTGTTTCTGGCCCTTGTTGCCGTTGGCAGGGTGACAGTATTCGAGTGTGCAAACTTGTGCTATTGTCCCCCCGCCAGAAGGAGCCATGGAGACCCACTAATATGACACAGGAAAATGTTTGCTGATGGCAATTCTATGGGCTTTGTCTAACTCTTTCTCTTTCACGACGACTCGATTTAAGTCTCCGAATGTTTGACTACAAATGCGAGAGTGCTATCCGGCTCCTCCGCCTTTGTCCCGTGAGGTTTGAATGAGTAATTCAGCTTTTGTGTGGCTCGATTGAGGGGGCAAACAGAAAGACAAGATTCTTGAGCGCTCAAGCCCCCTTTCCATGGTTATGCGCACATCTCCTCAGCGCCTCCTCCTCCCCCGAGGAGCCCGCTCCTCCTGACATCACTCCGAGGTGAAGGGCACAACTTCAGAACGGGACGGCCAAAAGCGAGCCGAGGAGCGGCTTCGCGGCCGCCGAGCGACACCTTCGCCCGAACCGTCTTCCTCAGAAACTCCGTCGACTCAAAAACGGGCTGCGGCCGGAGGGAATGGGCGAGCGCGGGGAGGATCGGGCCGCCGTTTCCACGAAGAAATATTGCATCTGCCTGCTATTTTCCCTCGGGGATTTCCATGACAACAATTTGGGGTGGCAAAGAATTCGACACCGGGATCTCGGTGGCTCATTGGGGTGCATTGTGAGGAAAGTGAGGTCGCTGATTGGCTCAGGAAAGCACCATAACTACACCGAGTCTATAGTCATTCAGCTTCTTTGAGTGCCTCGGCTATTATAGAGGCCAGGCGAGCTGGACATCACTTCAGCGGCTTTTGTTCACAAGCATGGAACAGGGCTGATGCAAAACGCCTCGTTCTCGGATGCATTATCGCGACTGTTTTACTCCAGACGTGGATGTCAGGGCTCTACGGAAGTGAAGATGTGCCGTTCCTTTAAACGCGGGGTGCTGCCGAGGTGTGAATGAGCGCGATGGCGAACTCTGACAGCGAGGTGAAAACGCTTCTGAACTTCGTCAATCTGGCCTCGAGCGACATCAAGGCGGCGCTCGACCGATCGGCGCCCTGCAGGCGCTCGGTGGACCACCGCAAATACCTGCAGAAGCAGCTGAAACGCTTCTCGCACCGCTACGCCAAGATGCCTCGCTGCCATTCGCACAGAAACGGCGAGCCGACGTTTCCGAAACTCTCCGAGGATAAAGCCGCCGCGCTCGCCCGCGACGGGCCGCACGCCAACGGGAGAGAGGAGCGTCTGAACGCGGATCTGAGCCCGAGCTCGGAGGACGAAGCGCGGTCGGGACAGCTCCCGATGCGCAAGCGGCAGCTCCCGGCGTCCTTCTGGAAGGAGCCGCAGTCCTCCTCCGGCAGCCGAGAGCGTCTGGAGCACTTCCTTAAGAACAACGCGAACGGGACTGCGCGTGTCAGGTCGCCGGCGATGAACGGCGAGAAGAGGAAGATGATTTACGATGACTTGAAAGCGAGCCCGCTGTTGTCCGGTAACGCGGAGCCGCCGAGGAGGACTGTGGCGTGCGCGTGCTCGTGCTCGTGCTGCTCGCTTCCGTACCGCGGGCTGCACGCGCTTCACAGCCGCTTTTTGCTCCCTCACGCGGACGCGGCTTTCAGGAACAAAACGACTGAGAGCAACATTGAAATAGCGCACAACTTTATCGACGGACTTCACAATAACAGCGCGCATGTGGTCATCAAGCCGATTCCCACTAAGCCGGCGGTCTCGCCCTCTATTTTCAGCGTGTTCGGCTTCATTTAGCGTTGTCAGCTGGAGGAGGAATACTAACACTGATTAGAGTCACTTTAGCGAACTGTACTCTGTTTTAACCGATTACTGACACGCGAATGAGGATTTAATGATCGCTCGCCTTTAAGCACTTGAAGTACAGATGTAGCACGAATTAAACATTGGTGTATTGGTTTTTATGGGCTTTAGTGAAACTGAAGATATTAAAATATCATTTCACAGGAGTAGACGGTCTTTTGTTTTTGTGTGAGCACAGCATTTCAGTCGTTTACACAAACACTCTTCTCTGGACAGCACGTGTCTTTCTGTGGTCTGACTGCAGTTCATTAAGTCACGTGGAATCACCTCATTCCTGTTCAGCTCAAACGGCATCATTTATCTGTCACCTAGAGATTATTTATTATTTTTGAGTTTGAGTAAACCTGATCATAATCCTAGTCTAAATTAGCAGATTAAAACTGGTAATAATTAACTGTTTACACTGTCTGTTAATTAAAGGAAGGACAGCCTTTCAAGAAAGCAGCACATGAAAGACACAGAAGTGTCGAGGAGAGCACGTTTATTCTGTGATCACTACTGTCATACTCAGTCTTTTCAGATGATTCAACTACATAAAACTGCGTATCACACACAAACATGAGTAATACTTCAAGATAAATTAAAAGTTATAAATACACAAAACACACAGTCCACAATAGACACGCAAATCTCACAGGTACCCGTTTAAATATCCAGCGGAAATCTCGTTTCAGTGTTGCTGTTGTTCACTAGTCTTGTGCTAAAAGCACGCCGATGCAGCGAACGCAGCGTGCCCGTGGAAGTGAGGAATTGAGCAGCTTCTGCTGCTGCTTCTGGCGCTCAGGTACCGCAGCATTTGGTCGGGCAGCGGCAGCGAGTGAACCGATCTCAGTCTCTGCGTCCCCAGCTGCTTTCGGATCTTCAGCCGACAGAGATGCATCAGGGCTCGAGGAGACGCTGTGAAGACACAAACGTTCACATTGATCACACTGCCAGAAACCATCACACACATCCCTGGACAACAACGACGCCATTCACACAGTAACTGACCACAAGACACTTTCATATATAAATGAAAAAGTAACTCCATTTTACTCTATTTACCAAGTAACTTAATAAGTTTCTACATTTAATTTAAATCCAAAGTTGAATGACCAGAATTGTCTTCTGTGTGCAAAACACAGAATGAAAATAAATGTGTCACTCGTTCTTTAAATGGTTGTGGTTGAACTGTCGATCCCAGCATGTGTTCCTCTGCTACCGCATGTCGTTTCACTGGTAAATGTGTTGTGGGTCATGATGCAAACTCACATGTTTTCTCCTTGATGCTCGTCCACTCCTGTTTGTCCAGAAGGAGGTCTCTGATCCTGCTGCAGAGCTGAACGTTTCCTACGTAGTCCAGGAGCAAATCAATGAACTGACCAGCTGAATGTCTCCAGCAGGAGGACGAGATCCAGTCACAAAACTGCAATCAAACAGACAGCTTCAGATTCGGCACAGTCAGAAGCTAAAACGCACTGTAAGGTTACAGAGAACGGCTTGGTCAAACATATCTCACAACACTGAGTCAATACCTGTAACTCTGTTTTAGTGCAGCTTGTGTTTCTTTGGCTTGTGTGATTTCTGAAGTGTGCGTCCTCTTCGCTGTGACGTCTGTCGCATGTAAAGCAGGCCTGAGCGTCACAGCCGTTGTCCAGCAGATACTGCAGGACGTCCAGCTGATGCGCGTACAGCAGCACTGCCGGGAAACCCACGGTCGGGCCGGGCGGGCGAGCGTTGACGTGAGCTCCGTGCTCCACCAGCACAGCCACGGTCTTCAGACAGCCGTGACGCGCCGCTAACAGCAGCGGGCTGAACGGGTCTACGTTGGGATCGGCGCCGGCCTTCAGCAAGACGGCAGTGGCCTGCGTGTTCCTGGCAGCGACGGCGCAGTACAGAGCCGAAACGCGGCGGTCGTGGTACCTAGCTGAGCGCTCGTGAGACAGTTTGCTGTTGACGTCAAATCCCGACTCGATCAGCAGACTCATAACGAGCTCCCGGTCGTGCTCCGCCGCCAGATGGAGAGGAGAGATGCCGCTTTGCCGAATCCTCGCCCGGCTGGTGATCGGGAGCAATAAGGAAACAATCCTGGGAAAGACATCGTTTCAGAGCTTAATCATTACATCATATAGACACTATCAAACCTCTTTACAAGAATAGTTCACCAAAAAATGAAAATGTAGATTAGAGGAGTTTGTTTCTGTCTCACCAACGGATCCTCTGCAGTGAATGGGTGCCGTCAGAATGAGAGTCCAAACAGCTGATAAAAACACCACAATAATCCACAAGTAATCCACACCACTCCAGTCCATCAGTTAACATCTTGACAAGACAAAAGCTGAAACAAATCCATCATTAAGATGTTTTTAACTAAAATACGAGTCCTTGATCCATCATAACACTTCCTCCAGTGAAAAAGTGGTCTGGTCTGAATCAGGAGAGAGAGTCGCTGGGTTATATTTGTAGCAATAGCCAACAATACATTGTATGGGTCAAAATTATTGATTTTTCTTTTATGCCAAAAACCATTAGGATATTAAGTAAAGATCATGTTCCATGAATACATTTAGTTAATTTCCTGCCGTATATATATCAAAACGTAATTTTTGATTAGTAATATGCATTGCTAAGAACTTTAAAGGTCATTCCAGATTTTCAAATAGTTGTATCTCAGACAAATATTGTCCTAACAAACCATACATCAATGGAAAGCTTATTTATTTATAAATCTTAAAAAATCTTCAAAAAATTAATCCTTTTAAATGGTTTTGTGGTCCGGGGTCACATATTTGGCTGGATTTTGATCTGAGAGACAACAGGAGATGTACTTTTTCACTGGAGGAAGCGTTATTATGGATTATGGACTTTAGTTATTTTAGTTTAAAACATCTTCATGATGATTAGTTTCATCTTTTGTCTTGTCCAGATGTTAACTGATGGACTGGAGTGGTGTGGATTACTTGTGGTTTATTGTGATGTTTTTATCAGCTGTTTGGACTCTCATTCTGACGGCACCCATTCACCGCAGAGAATCCAGTGATGAAATTTCTCCAAATCTGTTCCCATAAAGAAACAAAAACTCATCCTAATCTTGGATGGTCTGAAGGTGAGGACATCAAGTTATTGTGGGGTGAACTCTTCGTGTAAAGCATAGCGGTGGGTTACAGTAATCACGTTAGCGCCCGTGTCTCTGTCCAGTTGTTGAGCTCTCGTCAGAGGCGTCAGACGCAGCTGTTGTACCGCACGTGACATTTGCTACAGCACACAGATCGCTGCTGTAGTTCTGTACCCCGTATCTCTAGATCAGACTGAATTCTTACTCTTTGTGTCCGTGCTGGCTGGCGATATGCAGCGGCAGGAGTCCGGCAGCGGTGGCTCTGTTGGCATCCGCGTGATGTTTGAGCAAAAGCTTCACGGTTTCTCCGTGTCCGTGTCTGCAGGCTTCAGTTAAGGCTGTGTTCCCGTCACACGTCTGAACGTTCACACCAGCACCTGACGGGACAAAAAACAACAGCTGTCGCTACTGATTCTAGTGTTTTGACCAGTTTGGTTTTAGAAGCCATTCCTCAATGTATTGAAATAAATGTCTTGTAAACACACATGATTTCCTGTTTGGTGTTTTGTATCTATTGCTGAAGTGGATCACTGTCCTGGTTTAATTATTTTGTACTATGTCTTTGATTATTTTTAGTTAGCTATCATATTCATTCATTTATTCATGTCACAGTAAAATATTAATTTTAACTTCAGTTTAAAAACTAAGACATACTCAGATCAAACGAATCAGAAACTCTTTGGCTGCTCACACCGACCCTAATATTTGAAGAAATCATACCAATGGCATGACTGATGAAGTATGTTTGTGATTTAGTAAATGTTTCCTCACAGCTTACGAAATTGAAAAAAAAAAACACTCTCTGGAGGGAAAACAAGATGTTTAAAGCGAGCTATTATTAGAGAGTAGTTTATAACATGGCTCTCACTACACAAAACACAGAGTTTGTGCTGAAGTTTTTACAAACAGTCACATTAAAGTGAACTGCCTACTACTACTGATATTATCAGAGGATCTCAAAATGATTGCAAAGAGAGAATCTATATAAATATATATATATATAACTTAAAGAGGCCTGTTAGTAAACACAAGGTTCAGTACCGTTCCGGATCAGGTAACCCAGAGTTTGTGTCCGTCCGTGTCGCGCCGCTTCTATAGCGGGTGTGACGTCATCGGCGTTGCGGGCGTCGACGGCGGCTCTGGCCTGCAGGAGCGTCTCACAGAGTTCAGCGTTGTCTCGTCTCGCTGCTTCGTGCAGTGCGGTGCAGCCGCGATAACAGCGCTGATTCACCGTCGCACCAAACGCCAGCAGCAGCCTCACCGTGCTGATGCACTCCTGCTCACACGCTACACATGACCAGACACATGAACAATGAGGTGTAAACAACTCGAACTAAACTTGAGCTGGATAATAACAGTGTTGGCTACTGTAGAGCTGCTGTACAGCTGATCCAAATTTGTTTCATAACTGATGAACACTTTTACTGAACTAAACTGAATCAACACCTTTAGTTAACCACAACATGAAATGACCTCAAAATGTGCTGATGAGTTTTTTGTTCGTTGTATTTGTAGAAATGTCTCATTCCATCACTGTCTCACCAGTGGATCCTCTGCAGTGAATGGGTGCCGTCAGAATGAGAGTCCAAACAGCTGATAAAAACATTACAATAATCCACACCACTCCAGTCCATCAGTTCACACCTTGAGAAGACAAAAGCTGAAACAAATCCATCAAGACGTTTTTAACTAAAATACGAGTCCATAATCCATAATAACGCTTCCTCCAGTGAAAAGTTGACTTGTCTGAATCAGAAAAAATATGCACAGATCAACCACCATTTGATTTTGATCAAAGATTTTGATCTTAAGAATTTTCATGTGAGAGACAACAGGAGATGGACTTTTTCACAGGAGGAAGCATTATTATGGATTATGGACTCGTATTTGAGTTAAAAACTTTTAAAAATGTTGTCTTCTCAAGATGTTAACTGATGGACTGGAGTGGTGTGGATTACTTGTAGATTATTATGTAATAAGTTTTTATCAGACGGCACCCATTCACTGCAGAGGTTACACTGCTGATAAAACGACACATTTCTTCAAATCTGATGAAGAAACAAACTCATCCTAATCTTGGATAAACTGAGAGTGAGAACATTTTCATTTGAAATTGTTCTTGAAGTAAACTGGGGTGAACAGTGACACACGTAGGGCAGACACAAACGAAGCACCTCAGTGAAAGTACCTTTATAAAGAGGCGTCTCTTTGTTTTTGTTGTTGATATCAGGGTCGGCTCCTGCTTCTAGAAGACTCCTCACACAGTCCAGGTGTCGCCCGTGAACGGCGAGCAGCAGCGGCGTCTGCTCCTGTAGCGTGCGTTTGTCCACGCACACGCGAGGATCTGTCAAACACAGCACGTGAACACGCTTCATGAGCACACGCTGCTGGATTACTGCAGATGACCAACAGTGACTAACACCATAAAACACTTCAGGGCCCAAGCCAAGGCATAGGAGTAACTCGACCCGTTTGACGAGTTTTTTAGAAATTCCTCAGAAAGATTTGTGACGAAACACTCCCGTGGCTCTTCCAACCCTGGGGTCAACGTCTTTTGTCTAATGCTGATTTAGTTGCCAGCGCTCTCTCTAGAACAGGTGTATCCACACATCTCTTACCTTTCAGCAGAGCCTGAACGCAGTGCGTCTGGCCGCGGTGAGCGGCTTCATGCAGAGCCGTCCAGTCGTCTGAATCGCACGCTTCACTCACAGGCTGCACATGTGCTCTTCTGACTGCACAAATCATTCTGGAGGATCAACAGCAGAAGACGACATTAGGATGTTGTGTACGTAATTAAAAAATAATCAATGTATTTGTCTGTTATAGCAAAGGCCACAGCTACTTGTCACATGGGGCCGTCGCCACTAGGTCTAACTTCATAAATGTTTGTTTTCTCTATCAGTGCTTTTTAAAACAGTCTTAATTGGAACTATTTGGTACATTCTGTCATTTACAGCATCATCACATCTCTGTAATATCTGTTGAGTATTACGTGAACTAAATAAACATAGAATAAGACAAGAGTCAGTATGTCATGAAGACGGACCTAAACAGAGCTTGAACTGTGTTCTCAAGACAAGGGTCATTCTCATGTCAGATCGGGGCAATTTGTCACAAGTGTTTTATTTGTTGTTTTAGAAAATTCTATTTGGTAAAATTTCTTTTGGCCAAAAAAAAGTGTTTTTTTAAAAATATTTTTCCTTTTCATTAATTGTGTTTCATAGTGTGTACATTTGGCCAAAAAGCCCGTAATAATAGCAGTTCCATTGTGACAACTTACCCCATCGGACAAATTACCCGCTGTAGAGGTCGTCGTGTCTTTGTGTACCGCATACAGTTTGTGTTTACAGAGACATTTCAAAATCACCCCACAAATACTGACTGGAGAAGAGAAAATTGTGACAACTAGCCCCGGTCTCTCCAAAAGTGTCTCTCCTCGAATCCAAACTGACAGCTGAAGATCGCGCAGACACAAATCACACACCCGTCAAACACCGTTCATTTGAGATTTTTTTCTGTAAATGAACTAACTGCGATAGTAAACAAACACAGTAAACACGAACACACACAGAAGGACTGAAGGACTCACTCTGACGGGTCTGTCGGCTCGTCGTCGCGGTCTGCAGCTCGTCCAGATGATGTTGTGGTTTTCTGCGCCGACGAATTCCTTTTTGTGTCACTTGAGCGAAATAAGGCGATGTATTCGGCATAAGAGAATCGTGTCATCGTGTTATTGTCACACAGCGCGCGTGGACAGACAAAGACGCTCGAGCCGCTCGCGCGTGCGTGTGCGCGTGTGTTCGGTCACTCACTGGCGTCCACACACACACACACACACACACACACACTCTGGAGCGCTCAGCTGTTCGCTGGTTTAATTTTAGGTTCGTCTTGACACGTGAGGACAGAGTTTACCTTATTTGACTGCCCCCTCAGCCAGCTCCGAAAATACTAGATAAGCTCAGAATGGAATTATTGAGAAATGAGGGAAACGTGTTAATTGAGCAGATCAGATGCAGTCGCTCGTCTATTGTCATGGCCTGCAGTAAAATGCCCGAGGGCTTTTGTTCAGGTTCCTTAGGAGCTTTCCTCGGAAGGAAACGGAGAACTACAGAGCTACACAAGAACTGACCCTTCCAGTTCAGTGCGAACATCAGATCATTTAGAACTAGAATCTTTACTCATTCCTGCTGACAGTCCGCTTTAATAACACTGGAGATGGTGCGATATTTGTGTAACAGTTTTAAGTCTCCTGCTGTCACCGTCATGGATCAGATGCGGACAATGTTGTTGACAGTGAGTTGTTCAGCCTGTTTTAAACGGGTTTTGCGTATTTGCATATGTTTATTATTAGGTCATGGAGCATTTATAACATTTGAAAAATCCTCATGATGACATAAATATAACAATGTGAATTAAGGATTAAGTTAATGATGTGTTTTCAGATGTTTGTTTTTGTCTGCTCCACTCATTCTCAGCACAAACACTGTGTCTGCTGTGAGATGGAGCAGCGAGGTTCAGATCCTCCAGCTGAAGCCTTTTATGGACATACTCCACTCTGTTTAGCTTCACTTCCACTCAGCCTCATTACGGCAGGATTTATGAAGTGGAAAGACATTTTTCATCTCTGTTACGTTTCCATTATAGACACTCAGAACACACGTAAGGGTCGCACAGGTACTTTAGACATCCGAGATTGAAAGTGTAATCAAACGGGCCTCAGTTTATATGTGAAACGCTGGCATTAAGTTCTTACATTTTCAAGACCCCATGTGAGGGTTTGACATTTTCTGTTTTGCGCTGCGTTCATCTGTAGTGTAGCCATGAACCATGAATCTGTCTAGTGTAGGATGAATCATCACTATTTTATAAAGAGAAAAACTACATTCGAAAGTTTGGAATAATTACATTTACAATACATTTTATTTTTCAGGATTCTTTAATGAATAGAAACTTCAAAAGAACAGCATTTATTTTGAAAAAGCATTCATAAAAAAAAAAAAAAACACTCCAAACATTTCAATGGCAATCACGGTTTCCGCAAAATTATTGTGCAGCACAAATGTTTTCAACATTGCTCATAATCAGTAATGTTTGTTGAGCATCAAATCAGCATATTAGAATGATTTCTAGTTCTGTGATCAAGTTCAGCTTTGACCACAGAAATAAATTACAGTTTAACAGATATACACATAGACAACAGCTATTTTAAATTTGAATAATATTTCACAATTTTTACTGTATTTTTGATTTAATAAATGTAGCCATGATGAGCAGAAGAGACTTCTTTTAAACATCTTAATTATTCCAAACTTTGACCAGTAGTGTGTATCGCTAAAGTGAAGTCTATTAACTAGAATACAGTATATAGCAGAAGTGAGTACAGTCTCGCTACAATGTCAGATTCATATTATCACCTCTCAATCACGGCAGGATTTCTAGGCCCCAAAGCAGCACAACACCCAGTGAACACCCTCGCTTGCTCTTCTGCACAAAAGTCCAAGATTAAACAGGAAAAGAAGCCTGATGAATCTTGGGAAAATTTTTTCACATGAGAGCGAGAGATGCGTGTTCATCTTAGATGGACCCTGGTGAAAAATCCAGCATTGCTAGCCACCAGCATAAGGTATGTTTTGCATGCTGGGACCAGCTTGGGATGCTGGTGGACCAGCATTTGTTGTCTTTTGGGTGCTGGTATGATCAAAAGTAGCACTGAAACAGTGTTGTAGTTAGTGAAATAAAGCAGATTCACTCTACAAGTGATGACTGAGCATTAGTGATGACACCTACGATTAACAAGCAGAATCACTGAGAATAAGAGGAACAGCAAGAACAGAAAAACGAGAAGACGTGAGCAGAAACACATCAACAACTTGCAGCAACACAGCCTTAGATGAAATCAATATTTCACCAGAGGATGATTAAACAACTGCAAAAACAGAATGACCATATTCACTTACTGTCAACCAGTTTGGCTTTATTTCTTTCATATGGTACATGTACAAAGGTTCCTGAAGGATGTTACCATTATAGCAGTTGGTGTTTCTTTTAGTTGGGCACTTGGCCATTGACTTTGGTTGAATTAACTCTATTTGAACAGTTGGACGCAGAAAGTGCACGCTATCACTATTTTCATCACTTTTACTATGTGTACTTTTTGAAGTCAGTGACCCACAGCTGGATTTGGACACATGTGACTTCCCAGATAATTATGAAAGTCTTTAAAAACAACAGTTTTCAGTTTTGAACTTTCATTATGAAGTTGTTATTATCCGTCCCATTAAAAAGAGCTCGTCTCACAATATTACTCATATGATTACTGAACAAATTGCTTATGATTAAGCTTCTATTAGTCATTTGTTGTTTTTTATACGTCTAAATGATTTGTTATGCAATGTACTCACGCTCTTTTAACTGATTCCTGTACAGACCTTATGAAACAGGAGACAACACCTTTGATGCTTGGAAACGTTTTACCAGTGACATTAATTAATAATGTAATCATAACTAATACATATATAAGTTATTATACAATTCAATAAATCATGTTTTATCCTTATATTGCTTTTCTGTTGCATCATTAATGTGTTAAATAGAGAAATGTGCAAGCAAAAACTATGTTTGTTCCCAAAACACTACATGCAGACAACTGCTGACTGACACTCAACCCTGCAAGACCGTGCTGGTAAACCAACATCGCCAGCATTTTGCTTGGGAACAGCATGAATATGTTGGCCCACCAGCTAGACCAGCACTATATCAGCATAAACCAACTTGGAATCCATGCTGGTTAATGCTGGATTTGTTTTAGCAGGGGAGTCCAGCGTGTTTGCTGTGAACGGGCTGGGACGAGCACAGAAAGCGTGAAGAGGTGAGTGTCAGACGTGTTGGAGAGGTTTATTTATAGATGCGCCACTAGCGCCTGTGGATTTACCAAAATAATGGCTGACATGATGACTGATGACAGCCGTCTGAGTCTTGACAGAAGAGGAATATTCCAGCAACGATCCAAACCACACTGCCAAAATCACGCAAGAGATTCTACAGAAGAGAAAAGTGAAACCTCTGACCCGGCCAAGTATGTCGCCCGACTTCAATCCTTTGGTCTTTGAAAGAGAGACACAGAACAACAAAAGCCCTCCAGCAGAGAGCAGATGAGAAACAGAGACATAACTCAAAACGCAAAACGCTAAAATCCTCTGTCAACAAAATAAACAACAGTAAACAAGTACACTACTGCTCAACCCCGACCTGATACAGTTATGAATCATTTGACACCTGAGTGACGTCATACAGGTGTGATCTCACTTCTGTTGACCGAGGTGCATCTCCCTCTTTGTGTTTTACTTGCTTTAAGAAAGCAAATAAAATAGAACTTGGATAAAGACCAGGACTCGTTTGGCCTGTACTGATATGCAGTTCATTTACTTTTTAATTAGCGACTTAGATTCGGCAGCGCCGTGCTGTGGACGCGACAGGAAACGACACCTCAGAACGACAACGAACGCTTCCGCTCAGTTACTACGACAACGCCGGGCGTCCCTACGCCTTCAGACTTAAGTTGTGTTTCCTGCGGTTTCCGAGCAACAGGAAAAGCGAGGTCAGCGGAACGAGACAACAGTGGCGGTGGGTTCCCGTCGCTGTTTTTCCGTGTTTGTCCGTGAGTCAGTCAGGCGTTAGCGCTGAATATACCGCACACATGGATTCCGCCTCTTTACCTGCTCTGAAAACAGACGCTCATCTACAGCTGAAAGTAGAAAACAGAAAGAGAAACGTGTTTGTCACGCAGTTAGAGGAGCACAGGTACAGGTGTTCGCCTCATTGTGTTCGCGACTGCTGTAAAAGCTCGTTTACTGTCACTGATACTTCTCTGCTGTTTTTGTGTTTTTGACAGAGAGCAGATCGATGAGCATATCAAGCACATCCCTGTAATAACAGAGGTGAGAGTGTATGACCATGCAGGGGCCGGTTGCGTAAACTGCTAGTCTTAAAAAGTTAGCTAATCTCATTTGTTTTCATCCAGAATGGCCATAACTGTTTAAAGTTAGTGACAAATATGTAGATTGGCCTAATTTTAATCAGAAAAGCGAGACTGACTGCCTCTCGGCTAACTCTGTTATGACACAGTCTTAACACGGTGTCTGTGTTTATGCAACTGGCCCCAGGACTCCGTAGATCCTCTCAGGTGTGTTCGGTGAGGGCTGATGTTAATGCTGTGCCGAATGTGCTCCAGTCCTCCAGCGGGATCCTCGAGACCGGCGTCAACACGCTGCAGACCACACTGGTCCTGAAGAAGCGCGCCGAGGTGGAGGAGCTGAACGCGCGGCTGATGGACAAACGGCAGGAGGTTCAGGGCTGCGTGAAGATCCTGCAGCAGAGACGAGCCGAGCTCCAGCGGAGACAGACGGAGGTGAAGACCACACCACACGCGTCTCACACGAACGCGAGACCGAGCGGTGCGTCTCACACCCGTCCCGGAGACTCCAGCACTGCACATGGTGTACGTCGCCCTCATGCAGCACACCCAGTTCAGCTCCACGAGTCTCTGCTAATGAACTACTGAGTGTTAGATGGGAGACGTCCATGATGTGCAGTGCTGCGGCTCCAGGACGGGTGTGAGACGCACTGAACTGGACAGGTTCGTTTAGTTAGAGCGAAGATGAGCTGATGAATGGGGTTTCCTGAAGTATAGCGGTTGGACAAAATAATGTGAACACCTGGGAAACATCATTCATGCCGTTTCTGAAGAGTCTCCAGTTGAATGTCGCCTGTCGGGTGTTTCAGAGATGCCTCTTCTCTCTTCTCTCTTCTCTCCAAAAGCGTCCGCAGCGGTTTCTAATATTCAGTCAGGTGATTTCTCTGACCAGAGCAGATGTTGAAGTTCATCTTACCTTTTTCCTATTTTAGTGTTGTGTCTGATGCAAAATCTGATCCACATCAGACATGAAGGTTCAGGAAAATTGTAAATGTATTCACAAGTTTTAAAAAATGCAAATAAGCATTGAAAAGATCATAACTTGAAGCTGAAAAATTAAGTGTAAATAACCATATTCAATCCAATCATCTTACAACAAAATTGAGTAATATAAATTCAACCTTAGTCAATCTGAGAAGAATAAATCCACCTTAAAGAATCTTAAGCAAAAGCTAGGCACGTCCAGTAGAGAGGCACAAAGTGAGAGAAAAAGCCTAAAGGAGAAGCACCGAGAAGAGGTGAAGTTCATAGACGTCTTACATCTTAGCAAGATCACATAAGCAAAGGGGTCAGTGTTGACCTTGCAGATCGTTATTGCAACAAATTGCAAATACAAACGAAACATTGTGGTATTTAACACCTCTGGACCTAATATGAATTAGACAAGTCTAGACAAAGACATCTACATGTGTTTTGACACATTTGCAGCCTTTTGACCTTTGGTTTCCGAGAAGGAAAATATCAAAACGTGCTTTCTTTCAAGATAAAGAATAGATTTGCAGAATTAACAAGAACACAGGAAGGTACATCTGTTCTAACCCTGAACTTAATATAAAATATTGATCACTCCAAAATAAGATGAATGAAAATAAGTTTAGGCAGCATTTATCTCTGTATAGCACACACAGATATATATTTTTAAAATTACAGAAAGCATAATAATATGTTGAATATGAATACATAATCTTATGAAAAGTAATAATGGAATAAATAATAAAGAATGAATCATAATGCAATTTATAATGCATAATTTCTTATATGAAAATGAGAACTCTAATAAGAACGACAAAAATCATCACACCAGTGTCTGTAATTAAAGTTGCAGCTCTTTCTGGCTTTATGAAGTTCTCATAGTTTCTGTGGAAACAGGCCCTTCAAGGTGAATTTTGAGGTTTTTGTCACTTTGCTCAGTGTTGTTTGGACGCAATCATTACTAGTGCTGAACGGTCCCTACCATCAGTGCTGGGTAGTAACGGATTACATGTAATCTGGATTACGCAATAAATAAGTACTTGTAATTAGACTGCATTACTGTATTACTAGTGCTCATAGTAAGATTACAGTTATTTATTTACACAATAGCAATAAGTCATAATTTATCCTCCCTAGTTCTTATTTTTACTCTTTTAAATTTTCCTTTCTAAAAATACTGCTGTGTGTCATTGCATTTAGCTTTGACTATATTCAAATGGTGTGAAAATGGAATTGCATTCCATGTTTCTGAATTTGGGAGGAAAGCAGCTCTCAAGCAGTTACATTATGAAAACATTATGAAATAATCATGTTAGAGTCTAAACAATGGTGACGTATAGCTGTGAAACACTGTCGTCATCATCATCATCGTCATCATCATCATCATCATCATATCCAGACAAAAGGATTTCAGACCCAGAAGACTCAGACCCGTTTAATGTCATTCTTGTCTTCATGTTTATAAATGATTGCTCATGGAATGCAGGGATTCACACGTTTCTTATAGTCGTAGTTTTTAATTTTATTTTTATATTTTTATGATTAAACTAAATATTAGCTTATTATCCACTGCATTAAGACCAGATATGGAAACCCTGGTTTAATATGATGTTTAATGCATTTTATGATGTTAATATTAAAAAATGGAATACAATTTCTTTCTATTTGCATTTTTATATAAATGATACATTGAATGGTGTAAAACAAGTTTGACAACAAAAAGTAATCTAAAAGTAGTCCAATTACATTACCTATGATGTGTAACCTAGATTACATTAGTAACTACAGTTCTCATCGTGTAATCGGTAATGGACTACAGTCTGTAAGGAATCTGCCCAGCTCTGCCTATCATTCACGTTCAGCTTTCATCCACTATTCTTCTTCTCTAATGACGTCTTGTCTGCAGTCATAGTCATAAAGACGATTTCACTGTCAAAGTTACAGACACTGCTGCTAAATGGACTTCAAGGATTTGTCATTTTTGTTTTTTTGACACTCATTTCACCCACAACTGTATTATACTCTGCTGAACACAACTAACACTACACGGAGATGCAAACTAGAGAATGCAAACCAAGGAATGAATAAAACATCACTGCAAAATCTGTTTTTCACTGCAGCCTACAGAAATATTAACCCCTATTATGACGTGTTCACATTATTTTGTACAACCTTTGTGAATACTTCAGGACAAAGGGCTTCAGCAGACAGAAATGTTTGGGAATCCCTCCACTAAATGATCTCTCGCACTTACGTGACCCATCAAAAATGTCAAATCGCGTGGCTATGAGAATATGTCTGAAACACTTAAGTGCTCCTCACAGACGAAACACAGGGCAGCAAAATTTGAGAAGTTCGTGGAGGAGAACGAGGTGAAACGTCGCCGTGCGCTGAAGAAATTCCAGATGGAGAGACAGCAGAATGAAGTGAAGGAAAAGGAGAAAGCTGAAGTGTCCAAACAACTCCAGGACTTAGAAGCAAGGTAACTAGTCAAAATCCACCAAACACAAAAGAGAAAATAAATACATAAACCAATGTTATTACCATTCCAGTGTATTATAGTTCAGATGTGCATTACTCATGATTTGTTTTCTCTGTTCAACAGGCGTCTGTATTTACAAGAGCGAGTGAACAAATACAAGATATTCGAGGAGTTTTTGATGAAGACTCTTGATTTACTTCCAGACAGTAAGAACATCTAAACACAATGGCTCTTCGGGGTGTTTTTCTCTCGAGTCTCAGTCTGCTGTGTGTTGTGTAGAGTACGTGGGCTACGGGACAGACCTGGTGACGCCGATCATCAGACGCTACGAGACGCTGACCGTCAGCCGGCAGGACCTTCTGCGGCGGTTATCCAGCCTGACGGACGAGATGAAGTCCAGCCAGAACCGCCTGGAGTCCCGCAGACAGGAACACAACACGCTTAAACTGGTGCGTGATCAACGGATGTCTGACCGTTCGGCTTCAGACGCACGTGTAGATGAGAATAAACAGATCGAGACGTTCAGACTGAGATATTACAGACGCCCGACGTGTTGACGTGTTTCTGTTGTTGAGGCAGATGACTAACCAGGAGCTGTCGGAGCGGCAGACGCAGCTGGATCATATGAAAGAGAAGAACAAACAGCTGGAAATGATGCTTCACATGCACCTGGGCCAATCCAGAGACCAGGTCTGCTGAAAACCTACATCAGACTGAATAAACCAGGTCGAACGAAAGAGTCAGACAGACATCAAACGGATTTTTGGCACGGTTTGCATGACGTTTGACTAGATGCCTTGAGCAAAGCTGACTTTGAGGAGTAGTTCAGCTAAAAATGAAAATGAGCTCAACTTAAGGCCATTCAAGTTTAGGAGTTTGACCACATTGTCATTCCATCACTGTCTCACCAATGGATCCGTCAGAATGAGTCAAAAAAGTAATATAGATAAATGAATTAAATGAGTTGTTTCCTTGCCTCTAGTCATTTTAAGTAGGGATGGTTTAGTCGTCTGCTTGTCATTGTGATGGAAAGAGCTGACGGAAATGTTCATGTCTGTGATCCTGTGACTTGTGTTTGGTTGGTAGGTGGAGGAGGTGGGGAACATTATGATAGCGGTGAAGAACCTGGCGGAGCAGTGTTACCTGAGTCACTATGGGGCTCTAGACGTCATGGACACGTCCACCATGATGGACATGATAAAGGTGATTGATTAGAGTTATCCTACAGCACACGATCAGAGACTCGGTCAAGAACGCGTTTCTCTTTCTTCACGTGTTTTCAAAGGAATTCATGGTGGAGAAAGCCGACATGGAGCGGAGAGCCATGAGACTCGTTGACAGCAGCTCTGGGACGGTGAAAAGAGCGACACCGAAGAAAGACACTGCCAGCAAAACCCAGCTCAAGAGCCTCAGCAAGAGCAGCAGCAGAAGCGGAGCGCGGACCGCACTCAAGACGCTGCCGTAGATCACAAGCGCCTCGCACGGGATGTCCCGTCGTCTGACACGCTTCAGTCTGAGTGTGCTCGAGTTCAGTGAGAGCGTTTGGGTTTAAGCACTCAGCTCAATACATCTGTTTTGAGCAACGTTTCTGATCACACACTCATCTGTAGTGTTTATGAATGGATATCACTCTGAATGAATCTCAAAACATGCATTAAAGAGTTTATCAAACACTCCTGTTCAAATGTTTTTATTCTTCTCGACATGAAAAATAACAGGTTTATCTGTGTAATAATTTCAATAATGATTCAACAAGGACAGCGTGATGAACATTTCAGTTGAATCACATTTTTACAAGTTAACTTAAGCCTTTGGCCATCCACAGAAGAAAATCAATCACACGAGACACAGTAAACACTTTGGGTTAAATGTATGGATGAAAAGCCCTAGACGAAAAATGGACCAATTTAACACAAAACAAGTTATTAGAATGGAGAAAAATTAAGGGAAATGAATGCACAAATTTCCCTCAAAGGACTGAGAGGCAGTTGAAGTTTTTTCAGTTGTTGCAGTCTATGCAACAATTCTCTAGTTCATTATAGATAATCTGGTTTGTGTTCGCACTAAGTTTTTAATGGTGCACAGATGAATGAATCAGGATCGGTCCACAAGTGCTGACAATAAAAACCAACATAGAAATGTCACTTCATATAAAATAAGCTGACATTATATCCATAGAAATATCATTAAATATGTGCCATAAACCAGCGCTTCCCAACCCTGTTCCTGGAGACACACGGCAGGACAGGTTTTGGCCGTGTCCTTTATCTATTTCAAAGTCTGATGAGTTTAGTCAGGTGTGGACTGTGAACAGGTGTCAAATGTGAACTCCTGCAGTGATTTTGAGGATTGGGAAGTTGGGAAACACTGCCATCATCATCATCATCATCATCTACAGACTTCATCGTCTCATTGGCGTGAATCTGCTGCAGCATCTGTCCCCACTGTGATATTCATTGACAGCTTTCTGTTGCAATGTTTTAAATGTCCCACCCAAAGCAAAGATGCATTTTGTTACAATGCATTTTTATGTATTTAAATAATACTAAAACAAACTAGCACCGGAACAGAGCTGCCGTTAGCGCTGGAGTCTGTTGCGGCTCACGCAGGCCAGCGCCGTGTCGGCTGTGGCGATGGGCAGGCGAGGCAGCTGTAGTTTACCCATCTTCGTGGGGTATTTGCTCTTCATTTGGTGTGTGAACACCGGCTGGGCGATCAGCTGTTTGAGCTGCTTCTTCAGGCTCTTGACTATCCTCTGCTGCTCTCGGTCCTCGTCCTCACCCTTACCACCTACAGAAACGCACAGAAACACAGGACGTGAGTGGACAGATCACAGTGTAATCGGCGCTCCGTCACGCCGTGAGCAGCAGAGCTCGTACCCATCAGCAGGTCGTCGTCCACGTCGATCTCCAGGGCCTCGGACGCCTGTCGGACCCACGAGTTGTGCTGCTTCTCTCGGCTGTGGAAGTACTCCATCTTCTCGATCTTCCAGGCCAGAGTCACTCGCTCCTGTCGAGGAGAAACAAGCCTGTGAGCGTCAGACCCTTCTTCCCCGGCTGGGATCGTTTAGAGCCTTTGAAGCCGCATTTAAACTACATTTTGGAAGTTCAAAATCGGGACACCATATCAGTCCATTATATGGAGAAAAATCCTGAAATGTTTAATTCAAAAAACAATTTCTTTACGACTGAAGAAAGAAAGACAAGAACATCTTGGATGACAAAGGGGTGAGCAAGTTATCTGTAAAAATTTTTTCTGGAAGTGAACTACTCCTTTAAGAATAAACACAGACAGTTTATTTTTTCATTAAATATTGCAGTTTTGATTTCAGGGTAGTGTCCCTTCATAGCCATCTCTAGTTTATCTCTATTCCAGAAATGTGCAATGGCTCCTATATCAGCGTCCACACCAGCAGACGATATGGTCTTTAATTCTTTCACTGTTCCTCAGATGGACACAATGACACTCTGAGAGCGATTCCAGTGATATCGTTCCTCTGTGTCGCTATTGTTATGTCAGTGGTGTGGACTCTCTATTCTCTTAAGAGCGATGATTAAAATGTTTATCATTATAGTTATTGCTCTTTCTGTGAAGGGAGGTTCAGCGTACTTTAATGGCTTTCATGCACTCGTTCTGCACAGGAAACACGGGCAGGTCTTCGTCCTTCTGCAGGGTCCTGCAGATCTTCTTGTAGTTCATCAGGTCGTCAGGCCCGATCAGCAGCAGACTGAGACCCTCTCTGGTGGCGCGGGCGGTTCGGCCGCTGCGGTGGACGTACGTCTCAGACGTGCGAGGAACCTGAACCCACGATAGAGACACAGAGTTTGTGAAACGCTCGTTGAAATCAGAGCGGACTGACGTGGAGTCTCCGTACCTGATAGTGAATGACGTGCTGAACGTTGGGGATGTCCAGGCCTCGAGCGGCGACGTCCGTGGTGAGCAGAACACAGCTGAGAGACGACAGCAGTCAGTCCACACGCTAACACATGCAAACACTAACTAACACATACCTCTCAAAGTAACAACTACTTTTTGGCAGCAGCTATTTGTAATAGATGTAATCTATAGCTATAGATTGTATTTACACTAATGCCATTTATCTGCACATCAGTATTGTAGTACATTATAAAACAGTATGCAATAACTAGGTCTCGCATACAAAATAAAAGTTTAAGTTTGTCTAATATATATGTGTGTGTACTGTGTGTAATTATTATGTATATATAAATACACAAACATTCATGTATACATTTAAGAAATATTCACAAGTACGTGTATTTATCATCATTTTCATATAATTTATGTTATATATAAATAAAAATATTTTGTACATAACATTTCCCTTAAATATATGCATTAATTTGTGTGTATTTATATATACACAATAATTACACACAGTACACACACACACATTAGGCAAACTCAAACTTTTATTTTGTATGCGATTAATCGTTTGACAGCCCTAATAATAACATTTTGCATGTAAATTATAATTTTAATTCAAATTATTAAATGGATGCCATCTTATTGTAGTGTTGACTAGACCAATCAGACGTTGGTGGGCGGAGTTAGTGTAAACAGCCTCTGCCAACAAGGCAGGCTATTTGAACTTAGTGTAAATAGTCACTCCATTACTTTTAAGGAATATTATACAACCGAGATATTTTTCATTCATGTTTCATTGATTTTCATCAAAAATGCACTGAAACCCATTAAAACTGCTATTTTTATTCACTGTGCCATTTAACTGTAAAATTCCACAAGTTTTGTTAATAGACCTTCATTCTGTTGGCAAGGCTCCAAAATAAAAAACAATTTACCAGATGGTGCCATTTTTCAGGTTTGGCCAATAAAGCAAATACTCGCTTTATTCCTGTTTTCTGCTTCTGCATATTATAGAGCCATTTATATAAATAATGCAGCTATAATTGTGTGGGTGTGTTGCTGTGGATGTCAGAGTGTGGTTTGTATGTGTGTCATAAAAAAATGTGTATGTTCTTGTAATATTTGAGAGAAAAACTCAAATGCAAATACTGCAAATCACAAATCCAACCAGTGTATGCACCAGCGGAGTTTTGCTGGGATCTAATGGGGAAAATCTTTTACTGCGCCCAAACAAAATCTTCCTGAAAGCTCATTTTTTGAGATATCAACCTCAAATTTGGAACACAACTTCTTAAGGTTGATTTTCTAGCAAGTTTAGAGTTCAACATGTTACATAAAATATATGTTTTATATAAAATATTATTCATAAATCATTTTCATAAACTTAAACCTCTATAACTGTCTTTTGGTTTCACTTTTTAAACTTTTTCTACTTCAACAAAAATCTGCCATGGGTCTTCTTTAAAATGAAACCAAACCTTACTCCCAAGTTAAGTGCTCCCAAGCTTCAAAGTTTTAAGACTATCCACTATGGACCTATGCGTAACTTTTTTTTTTTTAAAATAATAATTAAAATATCTGCTCGCTATTTTTCCCAACATGCATTCATTACTTTCGCCAGTGCATTGCTGCAAGCTTTATGCATGCATTTAATTATTATAACAAGCTGACTAGAAAAAGCTTTAGTCAGGGGCAGCTCTACTGCGGTCGGTGTTTATAGCAAATAAACAAGTTATGTTTTACGTTTCCTTTCCTATTAATAGTGAACAATTATCATGATAAATACTGATATCATACAACATGGAAAAACACATCTTGATAACATTTTTAATAGCGTGACTGATGATAAGCTGGAGGAGAAAGCAGGAGTTTGGTCTCACCTGTCCTTCTCGGCGAAGCGCTCCAGGTTCTTCAGCCGCTGTTTCTGGTGCATGTTGGCGTGCAGCGGCAGAGGATTGCGGTCGAGGATCAGCAGCAGCGCGTTCAGCCTCTTGATGCAGTCGATGCTGTTGGCGAACACCATGGTGCGGCCGGGATACTGCAGCAGGAAGTAGTACAGGAACAGGTCCTTCTCCTCCTTGGTGCAGTTGATGCGGGTCTCCGTCAGCGTCTCCACCGTGGCCTCCTTGCGCGTCAGGTCGATGATTTTGGGTTTGTCTTTGATGCCCACCTTCTCCATCAGGAGCTGCAGTTTGCTGCGCTGCTCCGGCTTCTTGCGCTTCTTCTGCTGCAGGCGCGACGGCAGGCTGTGCACCATGGTCAGCGTGGCCGAGAACACGAACGTCTGTCTCTTGGGGTTGAACTGGGACGTGTTGAGCATCTCCAGCAGGTTCTCCAGCTCCGCGAAGTGGCCCTTCTCCACCATGCGGTCGGCCTCGTCGATGACCAGACACCTGAGGACGTAAACGAGAGCGGTTCAGCACGTGAACGCCAGCGACGTGACATGAGCGAGAGGACGTGACGTACCGCAGCTGTCGCAGGTTCTGCAGGTGCGGGTGTTTCTCTCTGATCATCTCCCACAGGCGTCCCGGCGTGGCGATGACGATCTCGGGCCGGCGCATCAGCACCCGCTGCTGCTTCTGCGGCGCCATCCCGCCGACCACGATCGCCGTCTTAACACCTGCTCGATCATGTCAATATGTCACATGATCATCAGCTCATAATCAGAGCACATTTGACCGTCGTCACATTACGAGCATTAGAAGATGAGTGTGTGTTACTATCGTTAATGCACATCATCTGATTTCAGATGTTCCTGTGTAAGAGTTCATTTAATAGCAGCGATTGAGAGTACAGGTCATTTTCTGTCATTGAATATTAAGTCCACTTTCAGAACAAAAATGTACAGATGATGTAGTCACCCAAGATGTTCATGTCTTTCTTTCTTCAGTCGTAAAGAAATTATGTTTTTTGAGGAAAACATTTCAGCATTTTTCTCCATATAATGGACTGCTATGGTGCCCCGAGTTTGAACTTCCAAAATGCAGCTTAAATGCAGCTTCAAACGATCACAAATGCGGTTGTAAACGATTCCAGCCGATGAAGAAGGGTCTTATCTAGCAAAACGATTGGTTATTTTCAGAAAAATAATACAATTTATATACTTTTTAATCTCAAACACTCGTCTTGTCTTTCTCTCCCTGAACTCTGTGTATTCTGACTCAAGACAGTTAGTGTATGTCGAAAAACTCCAATCGTATTTTCTCCCTCAACTTCAAAAATCATTTCAAAATCATCCTACATCACTGCAGAAGAACAGACACAGTGTTTACAAAGTGAACATGCAAAGAAGATCAAACACCCTTAACAAAAAAGGTAAAACAGCGATAAAGGGAGATTTTGAAGTTGAGGGAGAACATGAGATGGGAGTTTTTCCACATACACTAACTGACATGAACCAGAACAAAAACAGAGCTCATGGAGAGATGAGCGTTGACATTAAAAAGTATATAAATTGTATTATTTTTCTGAAAATAACCAATCATTTCGCTAGATAAGACCCTTCTTCCTCGGCTGGGATCGTTTACAACTGCATTTGTGATTGTTTGAAGCCGCATTTAAACTACATTTTGGAAGTTCAAACTCAGGGCACCATATCAGTCCATTATATGGAGAAAAATGCTGAAATGTTTTCCTCAAAAAAACAATTTCATTACGACTGAAGAAAGAAAAGACAGACATGAACATCTTGGATGACAAGGGGGTGAGTACAGGTGTAGGTTTGATTTTGACATTAGTGGGGACATAAAAACACTTCATTTAACACTTGTGTTGTTTTTGCTCTGTGCATGCAGTGAATGAATAAATAAAGTATTACAAGAGTCCCTCAATGAGTGGGGTGTCTAGAGTATTTACTTTGACTGCTCAGGTAATGTCATCAGTAAGATTAATTTCAGATGTGACTAAATTTAAAATCAGTCTGAGCTGTAGAAATGTCCTATTTCTGGGGATCTAGACTAGAGAACCTTGTAAAACAGGTGTATTATCAGCATTATATCCATATCTAGACAACAGTAGTAAGTGTTTATGAGCACACACTGACCGGTGAAGCGGGCCACAGCGTCGATGTGGTGTTTGACCTGCACGGCCAGCTCTCTGGTGGGAGTGAGGATCAGGCCGAGCAGCGGCTGCTTGTGTGTGTTCGTCTGTGTTTGAGGTTCTGTAACGTCATCAGTCTCGCAGTCGCTCGCTTCATCAGCGCTGGGGTCGTCTCCATCATCCTCCTGCAGATCTTCCTCCAGTTCAGCAGATGCGTCTCCGCTCTCCTCCGCGGGCAGGTACAGGCTCTCCACGCGCGTCTCTGCGCCATCGGGTCCGTCAGTCGACTGTTTGCCGTCTGACGCTTTCCTCCATTCTAGAATGGTGTGGATCATCGGAATACCGAAACACAGCGTCTTCCCACTGCCTGCAGCGAACACAAACACAAACTGAATGACACAGATGAACTACACAGTGACACGTGTGTGTGTGTGTGTCACACAGCCATTGTACTGGAGTTTTTGATGGACGATGTCTGATATCTTAGTAAGCAGGGTGACCGATGGCTGATATAAATCAGATGTAATAAGCCTATAATATCACAGGATTTAACTTAACGATAGCAAGTAACAAATGTATAATTACTGCAATGGAATTCACTACCAAAACATACAACCTAACTTACTAAAATAATTAGAAACAAATCATTTGAACATTGATCAACTGAAGGAAAATCATTTAAATCTGATCTGAAAATAATACACTGTAAAACAGATTTATACCTTACATTACACACTCATTGTGTGTCAAATCCACCAAGTTACACAAACTTTCCTGAATAAACACAATCATTAAAATATTAAATGCCACAGATAAATATTTACTGAGTAATGCACTATTTTGTAGAGTCAAAATGTCAATTTTCACACTCAGGTTTGTTCTATGCAACCGTTTTTACAGAGGGAAACAAGATACACATCTAGTTTTATCATGACTTGTTCGTCAGACATTCATCCTGAAATGAGAAAGCATCAGCTGTATGCAGAGCGACCCACATTTGGTTTTTGACTATTAAGAAGGTGTACAATTATTATTTTGCTCATGGAGTCACATTGAAATCCCTACACCTCTGGAACTGAACCATATAGTGCATTAAAAATGAAGATACCAAAGCATTAGAGCTAAAGGATTGTAAGACGGACTTTAACACTTTTTGGTTTACAGGTGTGAAAGCTTTGGGGGAAAATGCAGAAAAAAAAAAGTTAATTTGTCACCATTAATGCACAATGAATGTTGCATACAATGCAAAAGTCATTTTCACCCTTCTGTAATTTGGCTCTAAATCTCATGTGAAATTCATTTTGACCATCCCTTTACAAAGGGACAATTTATATACTTTTTTAACCTCAAATGCTCGTTTTGTGTAGTCTGTGTAAATCTGGGTCAATACAGTTAGGGTATGTCGAAAAACTCTGGTCTCGTTTTCGTCTTCAGCATCAAAATTGTCCTATATCACTGTTTTACCTTTTTTTGTTGTTGTTTTAAAGGACGTTTGATGTTTGATCTCCTTTGCATGTTCACTTTGTAAACACTGGGTCAGTACTTCTGCAGCGATGTAGGATGATTTTGAAGTTGGGGAAGAAAACGAGATAGGAGTTTTTCAACATGCCCTAACTGTCTTGACCGTATTGAACCAGAAAAAAACAGACCATTTTTCCTTGACTGGGATCATTTAGAGCCATTTAAGCTGCATTTTGGAAGTTCAAACTTGGGGGCACCATTGAAGTCCATTATATGGAGATAATTCCTATTTTTTTCCCTTAAGAAACATAATTTCTTATCGACTGAAGAAAGAAAGACATGAACATCTTGGATGACAAGGGGGTGAGTACATTATATGTAAATTTTGGTTCTGGAAGTGGACTTCTCCTTTAATAATTTGGCTTGCTTCTTTTTTTATGCATTTCTTTCACCAAAAAATCCATTTTTAGCTGGGGACCCCTGGTTTAGTTGACACAGATTGACCAAACAACCTCCTGACTCTACAGTTTTTTTTCACAAATCAAGCCACCGATGACATGACTCATAATCAGGCTGGAGATGAGCGAGTATACCCGTTCGATGTTAGTATAATGTGAGCGGTCTCTCACCCGTCTCTGCCGCTCCCAGGATGTCCAGTCGGTCTCTGATGGCCGGCGGGAGCGCGAGGGCCTGGATGGGAGTCGGTGCTGAATACCCAAGTACGCTCAGAGCTTTTAACACAGGCTCAGGTACGAACAGGTCCTTCCACGCCGACACGTCTGCGCCCGAACCCTCTGAACCCACGAGAGCCGGCCTGCTCCAGCTCTTGGTCTTCTTCTGAGACTGAGCAGCTACACCGGGCTCAGACTGAGCTTCTGCGTCACCTGGAAGCGCTTTCTTCTTCTTCTTCCGCTGCCTCTTCTTCTTCTTGGGCATTTTGTGTTGTGTTTCTGGAGTCTCGTCATGTGAGATCTCATCCCCTGAATCCTGCTCATCTTCCACCATCTCTTCTAGAACAGACTCGTCCTGAGGTTCCTCCTCCTGTCTGTTTTTCTTCTGCCTCTTTTTCTTCTTTTTACCAGGTTTTTCTTCAACATCCTCCTCTTCAGTTTCTATCTCACTAGCTTTTCTCTTCTTTTTTTTTTTGCTTGTGGTTTCTGTGCGTTCCTGCACAGTCAGGGCCTTTTTTGGCTCCACGAGTGTGTAATCGGTCAGTTCCTCGAAACACACCAGCCCGTCCAGCCCTTCCGGTCCGTCGTTGGCGAACACACTGGGATCCAAATTCACCGCCTTCCACTCGCCCTTCACCATGATCCCTCTTTTAGAGGAGATCAATCGAGGCTTATTAAACTTCATTTTCTTCTTAACTTTCATTTTCTCCTGGAGACACAAACAGGACAGTAACTGAGGTGCTAACATGGTAATACCATGGTACCACACATACTGCACACCACATTTATATATATATATACACACTACCAGTCAAAAGTTTTTGAACAGTAAGTTTTTTTTTCTTTTTTGTTAAAGAAGTCTCTTCTGCTCACCAAGCTTGCCTTTGCTATTTGATCCAAAGTACAGCAAAACAGTAATATTTTGAAATATGTTTACTATTTAAAATAACAATTTTCTATGTGAATATCTGTTAAACTGTCATTTATTTCTGTGATGCGCAGCTGAATTTTCAGCATCATTACTCCAGTCTTCAGTGTCACATGATCCTTCAGAAATCATTCTAATATGCTGATTTGCTGCTCAACAAACATTTCTGATTGTTATTATTATCATCATCAATATTTGAAACAGTTGAGTACATTTTTTTCAGGATTGTTTTATGTAAAATAAAAAGCTTTTGTAACCTTATACACAATACCATTCAAAAGCCTGGAGTCAGTTTAATTTTGGGGGGAAAGAAATTATAGAAATGAATACTTTTATTTATCAAGGATGCTTTAAATTGATCAAAAGTGATGATAAAGACATTTATAATCTTACACAAGGTTTCTATTTCATATAAATGCTGTTCTTCTGAACTTTCTATTCATCAAAGAAACCTGAAAAAAATCTACTCAGCCGCTTTCAGCATAATAATAAATGTTTTTGAGCAGCAAATCAGAATATTAGAATGATTTCTGAATGATCTTGTGACTGGAGTAATGATGCTGATCACAGATGATCACAGAAATAAATTATATTTTAAAATATATTCAAATACGAAGCAGCTATTTTAATATAATAAAAACAGTTCACAATGTTGCTGTTTTTGCTGTACTTTGGATCAAATAAATGCAGGCTTGGTGGGCAGAAGAAACTTAAAAAAAAACAACAAAAACAAAAAACCATACAAAATATTACTGTTCAAAAACTTTTAACTGGTAGTTTATATTTGTGTGTTAACATACAGATACTTCCAAACACACCATATCATCAACACAACTTTATTTAAAAACAAGCTAACATCATTGGATTTATTTATGAATACTGAAATACTTCTAAAACATTCACATTAGTCGTAAACAGAGCGACAAACTATGACATTAGACAAAAACTCACTCCGATAAAATGCGACTCATATCAACACGAGTATTTTATAGCATTAGCGATGTAAATAAAGATAAACCTTCCATACTGTTACCTGTGTCTCAGTAAACAGCAGCCGCTCACGCACATGCACAACACGAGGACGCAGCCATGATGGTCATGACGTCAGCGAGAAACCACCAATCAGAGAGACTCTCCTTAGCACGTGGAAGCACTCATGTAATTGGTCCATCCTCAACAGCGATGAGAAAAGTAACAGCGCGGATTTGTACCTTGCAGTTAAAGTCGAATCCTCATGGAGTCGCGCCCTGCGTCCCAATGTGCATACTATCCACGCTATCTGCCCTAAATAGTATTGAAAATAACTACTATCACATAGAGAATTTAGGATGGATAGTATGCACACTGGGATGCAGGCACGGTCAGATTGCAGAAGGTTTCCTGTCTGACATTTCTACTGATCCTTTAAATCTATTACATACCGTTTTCTACCTAAAATATAAATGGAGAGCTGTTTCGGCACTCTTAACAAAACGATTGAATACTTTTCATCCCGTAGATGAAAAGTAAAAAGTAACAGGTGGACACAGCGCCCTCTATCTGCTGCTGCAGGAGAATTCACACCTGAATGATAACACGGTAAGACTTTACCAGACAGTAAAATGAAAATACACATTAGGAGAATCACAAATATATTGGGTATCTGCAGTAATTAACCTTAATAACAGTCCTGTACAGAACTATATGAGAGATTGCTTTAGTGTTTTTTTGTTGTTGTTTGTTTTTTTGCAATTAAAGTGGGCTGTGTTCCAAAAACAACAATCTCACTCTGAAAAGTTTGAAAACCTATTTTAGCTGCACTACAGACTTCAAATCTGAATAAATATGATTGCTCAGACTGAGGTCTGATCGCAAAACATTGAACCTGTATCTAAATTTAGCATACGTATTGAGAAATCCTAAATCAGATGTGAAAAGATGAGACTACATGTGGTTCGTGCTGTTCACACTCTTAACAATCAACAGATCTGAGTCTTACGAGCAAAAAATGTGGGATTTGGGCCACTTTAGTCTGCGGTCTGACCCTGCGTCCCACGCGTGCTATCCATCCTAAAGGGTAGATCACAAAAAAATGTGTGTTCAAGCATAGTTGTTGAAAAGAGTATGCCAGAAGTCCCCAGCTGGTCTTAAAGAAAGTTCTGCATTCTGAATTTCCCATTTGTAATTATGACTGTGGTGTCATTCAACATGTATTTAGTGTTTGGCAGGACTTGAACCTCATGTGCACACTCTAATGGCTGATATTGGCCACAGCACAATGCATGTTCAGAACTACAACTATAGCAAAAGTTTCTTGAGTCCAGTGGTTCAGTAACAGCTGCGTTTACGCTGCACGGCTTAATGCACAGATCCGATCTTTTGACCATGTCCAATTTTTTGTCCCGTTTACATTCAAGACACGACTTGTATCAGATATCTTCATTTACACGAAACCTCACTAGCTCACTAGGAATGATTCCATGAGTGTTGTAGACCCTCATGTTTTCAATAGCTGTATATAAAAAATTATTTATATAGTTCATGTCAGATCAGGGGCGTGTACAGACCTCTGGAGGGGCAGGAGAAATTGTGTTACAAGGGCAGGTGGGACCCCCCTCGGTACTCGGTCCAGACTCTCCCATCAGAGTGACTGGTTGCTCTGCCGGACTGGTTTCTGCTGCTCCGGAGTCCAGTATCTGTGTGCTCTACACACTCCATTTGATGCTTACATTTTACTGGTGATGTGAGGCTTCATGCAGCTGCTCAGCCATGGAAACCCATTCATGAAGCTCCTGCTGCGCAGCGTCTGTGCTGATATTAATGCCAATGGAAGTTCAGGATCTCTTCAGCTCTGGAATCAATAGAGTGTTGATGACTTTTACTCTTCTTGCGCCTTAGCGCTCGGTGAGCCGTTCTGTGACTCTGAGCACTTTCACATTCCAGTAATACCACTTACAGTTGACTGTGGAATATCTAGCAGGAATGAAACTGAATGATCACAGTACCACGCATCAATTCACTGAGCTCTTCAGAATTACCTTTTTTTCCACAATGTTCAAATGTAAATGCAGACTGCATGGATCTGATTGAAACCTGAATTCAATCATTAAAGAGCTGTGCATATAGCGTATATCTGTTTTAAGACCACATTTGGAAGTAGCTCAGGACAGATGTGAAAAATCAATGTGTATATGGGGATGTGAACAGTGACACGATGATCAACAGATTGGTTTATGACATTGTGACATGATGGTGTAAAAATTGAGGATACAAAGTTTATAAGGAATAAAATGGGTTTACCTCAAGGTTCAATTTTAGGTCCAACGCTTTTTAGTTTGTTTATAAATGATTTGCCAAGTAGTTGTCCAGATGTTGAATGTCAGCTCTATGCTGATGATACAGTAATATACACATCTGCAAAGTCATCAGTTAAGGTTGCTGCACTTTTTAATAAACAGATGGAAAAGATATCTAGATGGCTCCAGGAAAATAATCTTACATTAAGTGTTAAGAAAACAGTTTTTCTGTGTTTTTCTAATAGAAAGAAATCAGAAAAAATAAAAATGAAGGTACTTAACGAAGAAATAGAGGAAGTTAACGAAGTTAGTTTTTTAGGAGTAGTTCTAGACTCACAACTCAAATTTGACAAGCATATAAATAGGCTGTCAAAAATAGTTAAGATGAACTTAAACTGTTTTAAAATTATTAGGAAACATATTACAACTGAGACAGCTCATCTGTCCCTGCACGCAATGATTTTGTCCCGTATTGTCCCATATTGTCTTACAGTGTGGTCTCAAACTAATGATTCTTTAATTAAAAACTGAAATGCTGTATAATCGGGCTCTAAAAATCTTGGATAAAAAGCCAAATCATTGGCATCATTGTCACATCTTAAAGAAAATGAATATGCATAATTTTATGAACTTTAAAAATGTATTATACGTGAAATTGATTTTTAAATGTTTGTATAATAAGGCACCTTCTGTTTTATGTGGTCTGGTACAGAGACATGATGCTACAGGTCGAACCACCAGGCGTACGGAGGTTGGAAACTGTAGGATTGGATTTTGTAGAACTTCACAAGGGCAAAGAGCATTTTCGTTAAAGGGTCACAACTTTGGAATATGTTGCCAAATGAGTTTAAAGTGATACATGATATAAAGTCTTTTCCATTGACGGTTAAACGTTGGCTCAAGATAAATCAGACCTGTATGCATAATTTAACTTTTATATGGTTTTTTATTAGTTGTTAATTAAGTTTGGAAGAGTCCATAAAATGTGGCTGTTTTATAATCTGTCTGTAATGTATGTGGATATATGAGGATTTGATATATTATTTTTACGTATAGATTATTTTGGTTATGTATGTATTGACATATATATATATATTTTTTTAGAAAAGCCTTTTTAGGGACATGAGATGCAAATTAGCTTCTGCTATAATCTCTATGTCAGTGCATTTTTTCCAGTCTTTGATCGGAATCATGTTTATTGTATCGTCCCTATTCAAATAAACATAAAAATAAAAATAAAATAAATAAATTGTGACAGAGCACATTTGATGACGTGTTGGTACGTCCCAAAACCTCTCTACTCTTCTGCTTCACACTCAGAAGTATCTACTTTTTCTTCATAAACTGAGTACATTAATACATATTCTAGGGCATAGCTTACGCAGGCGGATTGTGACGCAGGCCACGTGATTCTGGAACAGTGTTGAAGTTTGCTGATGACGGCACCGTCAGATGGTTTCTGTACCAGATCTGCTGATTGACTTCAGTAGACGTGTGTGAGCCCTTCTCATCTGTGACTGTTAAGTGGAAATAAAGTAGAGTACAAACTGCACAATTTCCTCACTTTATTCTTTAGAATATGTTCAGTGGTACAATGTGTTTATACACACAGTGTTCTCTGAGTGCACTATTTGTTTGGTAATGTTTTCTGTCTGAAGTATCACTCCATTAGTGCTGTGGTGTTGAGCATGTTTCTGTGTGTTGAACAGGCACAATCGTCTCCCGTCAGTGTTTTTGTGCTTCTTCACAGCTCAGTTCTTTGTAGGGTCAATCACTCTGCCCATGAACAGCAGACTAGAAGTGGCTTCATGGTACAGAAAGAAGAAGAAGGGCCTGTTGACGATGAAGGTGGCCGGCAGAGAATAAGCCGTGATTCCCACTGTTGTGGCCGAGGCCGCTGTCGTGCCTTTCTCATCCACCTCGATGACGGCTTTATGCAGCACCTGTGCGCACACACACACACACACACACACACACACACACACACGTCAGCAGCTGTAATGAAGTGTGTTATAATCAGCGTGCGTGAGGCTGCAGTAACCTGTGAGACTTTCAGATGCGCGTCTTTGCTTAAGCCCGTCAGGTTGGCTGAGTGGAGGAAAACGCTGCTGATGCCCATTTGTGGCAGTATTTCATGCAATTTGTAAGACTGCTCCATCTTGAACTTGGGCAGATGGACCTCCATTTTACTGAGAGACAGAACAACATGTGTGAAAGCAAGTCATGATGTTTCAAATTGAGGTTAAATAATGACTTCCACCAAATATGAGCATGCATTGATTCTCCCATATGCCTTTTCCAACAACAGCAGCTCATAGCGTGATGTTTGCCAATCACAGTCTTGTGCTGTAAATCTTTGAGAAGACCTTATTTCATATATTACATTCAGTGATATGATGCTGCTGTGGTGAGAATGGTCTTTGTTTTATGTTAGTCATGATTTTTGAGGAACACATGGAGGGGCACAAAGTAAGAAGAAGCAGCTCTATGCTGTACAGCCGGATGCACGCTGTATGATTTATAATAGTACTGTATGAGTGTTGCTGGTCAGATTATATGAACATGATCCCAGCTGTGCGCCTCATCACAATGTAGGATCTCAGTTGCCGTCAACAATGAGGATTTGCGAATCGTGGCCAGAATCGTACAGCGTGCGCCCGGCCGAAGTCTGTAGCTCACATGCGTCTCAGGTTTTTGATCCAGCCGTAGAATCGCTCGGCGCTGATCTCGTCGTCTATGACGGTGTAGTCGGCAGCGGCGTCGGGCAGGACGATGAGCAGCGCCGCCCCGCCGCGGTACGGCAGACGCAGAATTCGAGCGCGCAGCTCGCCGTCTTCCGCCGTGGAGAATTTGTCCTCCTTCACCATCATGGGGACTTGAACGATGTTGTACTTGTCTACGTAGAAGCGACTCATTTCTGTGCTGTTGGGGTCAAACGGACGATCCCAGTCACCTTGAAAACAAAGAGTTTTACACCAAATCCCAGTTGTTTAAAGCACGTGTTTCCACACGCATAGAAACTCACCCTGAAAGAAGATGGTGTTGAGGAGCATCATCTGCGTCAGCGGCTCGATGCTCGTCACCATTTCGTTCACTTTACCGCCGGTCTTTCTGTTCACGTACTCGTTGATGATGCTCTTGCTGTGCTCTGTCTTGCTGAAATCCACATTGTTCACATCAGCGCCAAAGAACGTCTCGATCTGATCGCTGAAGACCCTCTCGACGTTAAAGCCGTCGTCTACGAAGAGTGCCGTGCCCTGCTCCGTGTGCAGTTTCTTGTCCTGCGAGATGTTCTTCTGCAGCTGCTCGAAGAGCTGTGGGATGAGCGTCGCGTCTCCGGTCACGTCTAGAGGGTTCAGGTTCAGTCCCTTCATGATCTCGCTGCGTGTCGAGCCCTTGGCGGCCAGTAAGAGCGTGGCGAAAGATGTGGAAACGCTCAGCGGCGAGAAGAAGACGTTTTTGTCATGATAACTTGATATCTTGCGATAGAGGTTCATGGCAAAGTCCGTATTTTTGAAGGCCAGATCCCTGACATCAGGAGTTTTGGGTTCTTGACTTTCAAGAACGCACAGAAAGCCAAACGAATAAATGAGGGGGAACAGCACTCTGAACTCCATTTTATAATCTTGTCAAGAAACCCTCGACCTGAAGATACAGAAAAACAACCAACAGCTTATCTGAATTATTCTGGAGCAATGTTGCTTCATGTTAGACACACAAAGACATCGTCATCCTTCACTCTATTCTTTACCGAAGGAAATCCGTTAGTACTAAAAGCAACAAACATGGTGGCAAAACACGGAACAATAAAACGAGCCCTAATATCTGAAAATGTAAACGAATACACACGTAAAGTAACACTTACACTCACTGACAGGCTGCCGAAGGAAGATCTTGTCTCGTCTGTTGTGTTCTGACTGTTTGCAGAGACAAAGTTCAGTGTGCATTAGAGATTATCTATTAACAATCAAACAATTTCAGACCTGTCTGAAACAGATCAATGATGGCAAATCACCAGGTTTTTCTCACTTGTTTTGATTTTCAGCTTTGATGACATCTTAAATAAGTACTTCGTCGAAGGAATGGTAATTATAGTCATTCTGTTTGGACTCTCATTCTGACGGCACCCATTCACTGCAGAAGATACATTTTTTGAGCATTCTCAGCAAATTATTTTTTTGGTGAACTATTCCTTTAAGAATTACTGTAGGGAACTTGCTGCAGATACACTGTAAAAAACAATTTGTTGAGTCAACTTAAAATAATTTGTAACCTGGCTGCCTTAAAATTTTAAGTTCAGTGAACTCAAAAAAAGTTTATTCAACTTGAAATGTTAAATTACACTAAGTGACAACTTAGATATTTGATTTGAATCAATTTAAAATTTTAAGGCAACTGGGTTACTTACCCATCTGTTAAGTTTAGCAAACACAAATATCTAAGTTGTTACTTAGTACAACTTAACATTTCAGGTTGAATAAACTTATTTTAGCTGACTGAACTTAAAATTTTAAGGCAGCAGGGTAACAAATTATTTTAAGCTGACTCAACAAATTGTGTTTTTTATTTTTTACAGTGCACTCCTATCTACTTTTTTTGCAAGTCATCAGCTTAATAGAATCATTTTTGGGCAAACTATCCTGTTTTGCCCATACAGTGAGAGTCAATGTCATCCAAAACAATCACTGACTTTTATTGTATGGACAAAAACAAATTCAAATTTAATTTAAATTTATTTGTATAGTGCTTTTCACGATAGATATCATTGCAAAGCAACTTTACAGGAAATTAAAGTTTTTACAGTATATTTAGTAGTAACTTACTAGTGGTGACTATAAATTAGTAGCAGAATTCGGTAGTGCTGTATGTTGTTTCAGGGTTGGGATCATC
This sequence comes from Labeo catla, assembly GCA_012976165.1. NCBI lineage: Eukaryota > Metazoa > Chordata > Actinopteri > Cypriniformes > Cyprinidae > Labeo > Labeo catla. The sequence continues at coordinate 361,230 of VONZ01000477.1, read as the reverse complement.
TGAAGTCCTCTGTGGGGTTGACATCATCTCTTCTTAAGTGTTCTGGATCCAGACTGGAGCTTGTGAATTCCTAGTTACCACGGGATGTCAATCCCACGACAGAAACAGAGAACAAATAGGAACATAATTAGCGTAGCTGCTGTTCAAACTAAGAAAAGGAAGATTTGTTAAACCAGAGCTAAAAGATTAATAATGAACATTTGATCAGATATAACTGCAGGAAAAGTTTATGAGATGCATTATTTGAATGCTTGGCTAAAAAGATGTGTCTTTAATCTAGATTTAAACAGAGAGAGTGTGTCTAAACCCCGAACGTTATCAGGAAGGCTGTTCCAGAGTTTGGGAGCCAAATGTGAAAAAGCTCTACCTCCTTTAGTGGACTTTGCTATCCCAGGAACTACCAGAGTTTTGCGACTTTAGGGAGCGTGATGGATTGTAGCATGGTAGAAGACTAGTTAGGTACGCAGGAGCTAAACCGTTAAGTGCCTTATAGGTAAGAAGTACTATTTTGTAGCTGATGCGAAACCTAATAGGTAGCCAGTGCAGAGACTTTAAAATTGGGGTAATATGATCATATTTTCTTGACCTGGTAAGGACTCTAGCAGCTGCATTTTGGACTATCTGTAGCTTGTTTATTGAAGATGCAGGACAACCACCTACTAGTGCATTACAATAGTCCAGTCTAGAGGTCATGAATGCGTGAACTAGCTTTTCTGCGTCAGAAACAGGTAACATGTTTCGCAGCTTGGCAATGTTTCTAAGTTGGAAGAATGCTGTTTTTGTAACATGAGAAATATGATTTTCAAAAGACAAGTTGCTGTCTAATATAACACCCAGGCTTTTGACTGTAGTGGAAGTAACAGTACATCCGTCTAGTTGGAGATTGTAAGTCAAGAGATTCTGTGTGTTGTTTTTTGGTCCAATAAGTAATATCTCTGTCTTATCTGAATTTAATAGGAGAAAATTATAGGTCATACAGTCTTTGACATTTTTATCACACTCTGTTAACTTCGATAATTTAGAAGTTTCATCTGGTCTTGTAGAGATATATAGTTGAGTATCATCAGCATAACAATGGAAACTAATCCTGTGTTTTCTAATAATATTACCAAGAGGCAGCATGTATATTGAAAATAGTAGAGGACCTAGAACAGATCCTTGTGACACTCCATACTTTACTGGTGATAACTGAGATGACTCCCCATTTAAATAAACAAATGAACATTCTTTCATATCTTCTTTTATTCCACAGAGGTAAGAAGGTAAAGTCAAGTCACCTTTATTTATATAGCACTTTTAACAATGCAGATTGTGTCAAAGCAGCTTTACAGTGTTAAATAATAAAATAGTGTGCAATAATGCAAAAGGACAACAGTAAACACTCAGTTCAGTTAAGGTCAGTTCATCATTGATTCAGTGATGTCATCGTCCAGCTCAGTTCAGTTTAAATAGTGTCTGTGCAATCAAGTCGGCGGTATCGCTGGAAATTAAGTGACCCCAACTAAGCAAACCAGAGGCGACAACGGCAAGAAACCAAAACTCCATCAGTGACAGAAACGGAGAACAAAAAACATCCTTGGGAGAAACCAGGCTCAGTCGGGGGGCCAGTTCTCCTCTGGCCAGAAGATTTCAAACAACATGAGAGAGTAAATGATAATGATAACAGAAAGATCATTGTGCATGGTCATTTGTTCATGTGATGTGTTGTGCCATCAGTCTTTGTCCTAAAGGGAAGCATCTGAATCATAATCACAACTCAAGATGAATCTGGACGTGAAGACATTGGAGGATCCATTAAGGGGAACGTTGGATGAAATTTTCACTTTTTTCGCCTTTTTTTTCTTTCAAAAATATGCAGCCAGATTTATGAGCTGTCTTGAGTGTGAAACTGTCATTCAGTGAGCTGTTTCAGTCTGAAGCCAGTTTCTACAAAGATAGCTACTTATTTGAATAAGACCACCTCTGAGCCACATATGGATATATTCACGTCTTATGTTGACGCCCCACAGAAGAGAGGGGCGGAGGGGCTACTTTAACACTGCTGCTGTGGGTTGAAGTGACCACAATAATGTAATATTTAGCCCCTGGAATGCAAATTTTACCAGGGGAATCCCACCAAAAAACGTGTATTTTGCCTTCTGTAATGTGATTTTTACCAGGGGACCCCCTTTGAAATGTGATTGGGCTAGTTTTAAGTAGCAATTGGGCGACTTTTGTTCTGAAAACCTGGCAACCCTGCTCATTATCATTTAACGTGACATGCACTGACACGAGTTGCTGTGAACAGAGCTGTTTTTTGGCAAGATAAAAAGGGTGCTGTTTTACACGACCACTGAGGAATTTTAACCAAAATATGTTACAGACATTTAACGAAGACCCTACAGATTCATAACAACTTGTGGAAAATGGGCATCCGATGACCCCTTTAAACTATAAAAGTATATAAAATCAGCTGATGGTCGATTACAGTTTTACAGTCAGGAGAAACCACATGTACCTAAATTTATTTGTGACTCAGGACCACAAAAAAAAAAAAAAACAGTCATGAGGGTCAGTTTTGAAACTGAGATTTATACATGATCCGAAGGCTGAATAAATAGGCTTTCCATGGATGTATGGTTTGTTATGATAGGACAATATTTGGCCGAGATACAACTATGAAAATCTGGAATCTGAGGGTGAGGGTATATACATATATATATATATATATAATAAAAATATTAAGAAAATCACCATTAAAGTTGTCCAAATCTTAGCAATGCATATTACTAAGAAAAATTAAGTTTCGGTATATTTATTCAGTAAATTTATAGAATATCTTCATGGAACATGATCTTTACTTAATATCCTAATGATTTTGGGCATAAAAGAAAAATCGATCATTTTGACCCATACAATGTATTGTTGGGTATTGCTACAAACACAATAGTCAACATTTCAACATTTTCATCAAAGTTGGCCTAAGACAAGAACAGGTATTCTTTTTTGTTTTAGGACCACTTCAAATGTTGACTACCGTACACCCGTGTGACTTAAGACTGGTTTTGTGGTCCAGAGTCACATTTGTGCATTGTGCAAATGCATTATTTAACATTTAATTATTGCAGGTTTGCATCATATTCTGAGTTGCATTTCAATGTTTTTGTTCACTTTGAGTAATACTGAATCTTTTCTTTTGGCAAATGAAATGATTTTATTTATGTTCACATTTATTCTAGAACTTCAGTAACATCTTACTCCCGATTTCTCTTAACCTAGGGACAGGAGACCTGTCAATCAATAATTTGCATTACTTATTTGAAAAAGTAACTCAGATATTTTACTGTAAATTAAAAAGTAATGCGTTACTTTACTAGATACTTAAAAAAAAAAAAAAAAGTAATCTGATTACATAACTCAAGTTACCCACAACACTGGCTCTGAGTATAATTTTGACACAGTACATTACTTCTTCACTTACTTGTAGTTTGTACACTGCTGCAGCTGTGTGATGGTATTCACTGACAGACTAAACCTGCTACAACTCCAGCACTAGATGATGTCTTCCAGCATCAAAATAATCCAGAGAAAAAAGAACGTCCACACAGGGGAAAACAAATATTTTTATTTAAGAAACAATACGTGTATATAGAAGTGCGAGAATAACCAATCACTTAAAAACTATTGCTGAACGTGAAACGAGTTCAGAAACGCTGCTGTGCCACCAAACGCATGAAATCATAGAAAAGAACGTGAAAATCATGAGAAATCACAACCTAGATCCAAAAAAGCTGCCGCCCGCCAACGAACGAGGGACGACTGAAGAACGACTAGAACAAGTGAAGGTCTGATTCTGTGCGGCGACTGAACTCCACATCGGCATCTGCCCCGTCTAGCTAGGGCGTGTGAGAGTAGACCTTCAGCAGCGAGCGGATGGCAGATGTGGCGCGTCACACGCCGCTCGTCGCCTGTGACGGGCAGGTGTTCTTCACTACAGTCCACAGAGGAAAAGAGCAGAGAGATCCAGTAACCCCAGTAAAGCCCCAATGGTCCCAGAATACACAAGTGATCCCAGCGCTAACAGCTTCCTCCTCACGCCAATGTCTCGCTCACGCGTCCATCTGAGCGACACCCAAGGCGCCGCGGTCTGAGGAAGAGGAATGTACCGGGGGAAACGCTTCCCTTTCACCTCATTCAACTCAAAGAGGTCAAGCGAAGCTAAACGAATGTCCCTTTATTACACGGCAGGACGTGAACGGTCCCGGGCCAGTTCTGAGAGGAGATGCGATTCCTGTCGTTCCCAAAGAGAGGTCGGCGCCGCTGGATCGTCACTGGTTGGGTTTGGTCCCGCTGTCCTTCCCTCCGCCTGCAAAACAACAACATCATCATCTGCTGTTATGGTGAGCACAGAGAAGCCACATAGATTCACACAGCAGACGTCTGTGTGTGTAATCAGACAGACTCACTCTTACCGGCGGAGCTCCTGTCTTGAGCGGCAGACGGAGCCGGTTGTCTGTGAGGAGATCAGACGATCACCATTACTCAACACTGACTGATCACAGTCGATCACTAACACTCAAACTCATCAGCGCTCACCTGTCGAAGTAGGCCTGTCTCCTCCTGCGCAGCTCCTCCGCGGTCAGCGTCTCCTTCTCGCTGCTTCCCGATTCCTGAGACGAACCTGCCGTCACAGGGGCGCTGAGGATTGTGGGATCGCTGCCACCTACGGCCATCGAAGAGGTTTTAGGTCAGACAGTCCGGGTTTGAAATATCACATCCGTCTACCAGAACAGCCTGGAGTCGGACGCTCGTTTGTGTTCTTTTTAAGATGAACTCCATATAATACTTTATACAGTGGTCTATGATTATTAAAAAAAATGTTAGTTATGGCCATGTTAATATGAAGTGATGTAGGGTACGTGTACCCATTAAGCCCACTAAAATCAAAGTTTATGTGTTTTCATTAATATTGACATGGTTTATGAGAAAAATCAATTGTTGAAATGCTAGATTTATCTCTTGTTTAAAATGTATTAATTAGTTAATGTGCATTAGAATATGAAATTAAGATATTTTATGAATAAAGTCAAATGTCTGGCATGGGCTTAATTGGTACTCTGGCACCATTTGGCCCGCATGTGTTCCAAATAAGCCCACATCATGATTTAGTCACAAAAAAGACATTATTGATTTTAAAGAAGTAAAACATCAATATATTTATTCAGTGACACAGAAGTGTTTTAAACATTTCTTTTACTAATGTTTGTTAGCGCTCATCACCTGTGCTAATAACATTGAACTCCAGCCACACAGGACCTGTGAGGACAGTAACCACGTTAGTCTAAACCACGTTCCACCAGATCACCTCATCTCATATTTTTCCTTCTTGTTTACAGTCGACTTAAAGACACTGCGAAATCTTGCTCTTTACCGCTCGACTGAGGAAGGTCTCCCGTCCCTGATGAGCATCAGCTCTGATCCTGGCCTTCACTCACTCCTTTCTGTCCACTCCAAAGGTTTTTTTTTTTTTTTAGTTTAGTTTCGTTTTTAACTGTGTCCTCATGGTAAAGGCGACGTTACTTCACAAATTTTGTATTATCAATCATCAGCAGACACCCATTATATAATTGTGCTACACAGTGTGTAATTTGTAGGCCTAAATATCTAAATATAGTTGTAAATTAAGGTAGTAAGTACGGTAGGGTGTGAAAGGTTAGTAATGTAAAAGCAAAAAAACCCTTATCATTAAATACTTTCACTCAGGAAATTGATCAAAGTGTGTAATTAGAGAGATTCCTCATTGAAACACATAAGGTGGGCTTAAATGGTTCCACGGTGTGTAATGGTGAAAAAAGATCGTGTTTTCCTTTAAAAAAGTAAGATATCTTTACAAAGACTTGCATGAAGCTTAAATATATTGTGGACTAAGCATCACAGTAATTTTCACTGTGCCCACATTAAGAAATATTAGCTTGTGTTGACTGTAGTTTGCAAGTGTTTTGTGGTGCATTTAAGCCCATCTTTAAAGGGGTCATCGGATGCCCATTTTCCACAAGTTGATATGATTCTTTAGGGTCTTAATGAAAAATCTATAATATACTTTGCTTAAAAATACTCATTAGTAGTGTAAAACAACACCCTTTTTACCTTGTCAAAATCAGCTCTGCAAAAATCATCCCATTCTGGTGGAGGCTGCTTTAAATGTTAATGAGCTCTGCTCGCCCCGCCCCTCTCTTCTCTCTGTGGAGTGACGAGCATGTTTGCTTTAGCCGCATTTAGCCGCGTTTAGCCACTAAACTTGCTAACTAGCACATTATTAGGAAAGGCGATCGACAGGCATCTGAGAACGGCTCGATTTGAAAAAGGGGATATTATTTTTACAGATTAATTAAAAACCACTGCATGGATTTTTATCATTATAGGGTAGATTTGTACATACACTGCCAACACACATTAATGTTCAAACAGCATGAAAAAGTGAACTTAGCATCCAATGACCCCTTTAAAGTTAATTTATGAAAATAATCTACTCTGCAAAACAATTCATGATGTGTTTATTTGTAAATTAATGCAAAATTAATCACAAAACATTTACTAACTTTTTTTTTTATTTAAATGGTACATGGGCTTAACGGGTACACTTACCCTACATTTTAAACGATCTAAAAAACAGACAATCTTAGACAGAATAACTATTTTGTCAATTAATGCATCTCTGATCAAAACAGTGGTGTTTCATTCCTGAATGACTCATTGTTATAACATTATAGGAAAGGAAAGGAAAGGAAAGTGACTTGGGGCCAAGTATGGTGTCCCATACTCGAAATTTGTGCTCTGCGTTTCACCCATCCAAGTGCACATACACACAGCAGTGAGTAGTGAACAAACACACACAGCATGAACACACACCCAGATCAGTGGGCAGCCAATGCTGTGGCGCCTGAGGAGCAGTTGGGGTTCAAGGTGCTTTGCTCAAGGGTCTCACCTCAGTCACAGTATTGAGGGTGGAGAGAGTGCTGGTTATTCACTCCCCCCACCTACAATCGAACCTGTGACCTTTGGGTTAGAAGTTTGAGTTAGAACTCTCTAACCATTAGGCTACAACTGCCCCCATTATTTATGCAATTGTACCAGCAGTGCAAATGCATTCATGGCATGTCTGAGCTGCATTAAACAGTCTGTGTAAACATCTAAATTCCTCTGAAGTGCAAAGGAGGATTTTATTAATAACAGACCTGTCGTGTCTTATTATTCTACATTTTAATATTTTTTATATTACATTTTAATATTAAATTAAATTAAATTATTATTGTTTTAAATGATGCGTGCATTCAATTAGAAAATGTGCCTTATATAAAATATTGTCTCAATGGTCTGGGATTATTTTTTAAGTTTTGTCCTGTGCTGCTTGTTTCAGAGCGATAACAGTGTTTTCATTTGCAGTAAAAGCGTCTCTTCATGAACTTCATCTTTGCAAATGCTGTGAGTCACTTATAATGTGCATTTAATGAATGCAACATACAGCAAACCTCTGCCTAAGTTTGTATTGAGAATTGTTTCTAAATCAGTTGTCATCAACACATGCATTTTCAAGACATGGTTTTCTGCCAAAATAAAAATCCTGTGGTATAACATTTGCAACCACCAATATTAGTATTGTATTTGTACTATTGTTGTAAATAATGTAATAATAATAAAAATTCAAGATTTTGCAAGGAGCAGAGATGTTTCTCACCCTGCATGCTCAGCTGAATGGCTCTGCGCAGGTCGGCCTCCTCGTCCTCCACCTCCATGTCCTGTCTGCTGAGAGCCAGAGCCTTCCTCAGCTCCTCCTCATCCTCATCCAGCAGCGCTTCATCTGCGGTGTGTCCCGGATCTGACGCGTGCTGCACTGACATCCTGATCAACAGCACACGCTCAAACTCATCAGTGACAGCTGAACATGAGTAATAAATAAATAAATAGTGTAAAGCAATTTACAAATTGAACTGTGAATTTCTTTTTGTTCATCTTTTGTGAATCGCTTTGGATAAAAGAGTCTGCCAAATGCACAAATGCAAATGTAACTGAATGTGTGTCAAATGAACATGCAGGAGGTTGAAGGTTCTTGTTCCGTATGTCGTGTGAGGAAAGTCAAGAGCACCTCTGGGCCTCGTCCTCTCCGATCAGCTTCGGCCGCTGCTGTTGCTCCACTCGCATGATCCGCAAAATCTGATCGGCTTCACAATCCGGCAGGTTTCCCCGGATCACAAATATGGAATAACCTGCAGGAAAGTTCAGCTTAGCTCAACTTTCAGGCTGCGATATGCACGTGGATGCACCACAAACACAGGTCATGCAGTACGTGATCATGCAAGAGTTTTACCTTCCTGCTGTAGCTGCGCTAAGAAAAGAGCCAGGTACGTGTCTGATATGAGCTCCGGTCCGGTCAGCAGCGAGTTCAAATTAAACCACTAAATGAAGAGAGAGACACAGGCCGTAAACTCAACATCACCTCACAACATCAGACTGATGCTGCGGGGAAAACACGCACCTGCTGTCCCAGCTTACGCACCGTAAACCAGTGCTCCTTATAGTTACATATAAAGGCCTTCTCGTGTCTGCAAGCAAACATGAAGAGGATGAACGCTCACGCAGCGGATAACAGGACTACGGATAAAGCTCTCAGAGAGACTCACATGGGATCGATCCGTAACTGCTGGTACTCTCTGCTGTTGAAGAGAACGATCTCCAAACCCCAAACCCCCAGAGCGTTACTGATCACCTGCAAAACACAGCGCATCCGCTCAAAACACACAACTGACAGAGGCTGAGGCTGAGTCTTTACAGTACGAGGAAAGACAAACATGTTCTTATTCTTTAGAAAATCATGCACAAAAAACACCAGGAGCATGAGTTAAGAATGGACTGTGTGGTGTGAATTGTGATTTCATGTTGGCGTTCTCTCCCATACTGCCGTCGAAGCTCCACTAAGCTGCTGTGCCTCAAAGGTGACTCACCTGAATGGAGAAGAAGCCGCTGTCATCCATGTTTCCCGACGGTTGCTAAAGATGGTGGAACACAAGTGTATTACGACTGTGATCATGTGTAACAGTGACACTCGTCCTGTGTAATGAGAGGTGTGCGGAGCACCTGCAGAAAGGTCCTGTACTCCTCCGTCTGAACGCCTCCTTCAGCCATGCGCATGCGCTCCTCCTCATCCAGCTGCTGCGCGATGGACGACAGCTCCACCGGACTGAAGTACTCGCCCTGCAGGAGGTTGTTCAGGCAGTGCTGCGCACACAGAGAGCCCTCTTGCTGAAAAACACAGAGACACATCAACACTTCTCTACCGGTGGCCAATATCACACTGCTAATCACAGTTATTTCAGTTCTTGATCTTACAGTAAAACCACTGAAGGACAGTGACAGCTCTGCACGAGGTCAACTCATAATAACTGAGTATTACTACAGTATTTCAGTGTAAACATGCAGCACCATGACATTCTCGAACTAGTCTGGACTACAGTATTAGTCATGTGACACTCATTCAGTACTACGGTGTATAATGAAGTACCACGGTACATGTTTGTAAACGCATTTACTGTGATGTTTATAGAAACATAATCAGCGACATCATACGAGAATAATGAAAGTGACACACAATGACAGTTAACAACAATGGCAAACATTTTCAGCCCATTTCGGATTGTTGACAGTCGATAAAAGTCCAAGAACCTGTCACATAAACCCGTCGGAGGATAAGACGACACGCAGACAAATCTCTCATTTATCTGGTAAAGCACACGTGTGAAATATAAATACAAGTCATAAACATAATTCGCTAAAATGCGATTCTTACTTTTTCGTGGAAAATAGACTCCATGTTTGAAAGTGTGAATGACGGAGCAGCCGGAAACAACGACACGTCAAAACATGTCAAAATAAAAGTCACCCAAAATGAAACAGCGTCAACGTCAAATGAAACAGCTGAAACAAAGTAAAGCGTGCGGAATAGGAATACACAGCATTTCTTAAATGCTCGTTTTTAATTACATATAAAATAATTATCAAAATATAAATAAAAATTATAATGGATATTATTTTGTTGTAATCTTAAAGTTATTGACAATGTTAGTAGGGTTTTTTGTTTCAGAGGGTTCTGAAGCCTCCCTAGAGATGGGTCGTTCTTGAACGTTGTCATTACAACGACGCTTACTGCGTAACATTCATTTTTTTCATTTTTCATTCATTTTTCAAACATTTTTTTCCTACAAAATCATGAAGAACAAAAGCAACATGTAACTTAAATACTTCTACTTCTACAGCCACCTAGGTTCCAAAAGTATTTTATTTTTATTTATTTATTTTTTTTTTTTTTTACCATTTATTCCTGTAAGGATTTTTAAAGAAGTCTTTGTTAAAGAGTTACAGGCTTTAACCAGTTACGTGGTGAACTGCAACATTACAAACTTTAATTTTAAGCAAAAACATTTACACTCAGACAAAAAGACAACTGCACAATAATGTGAATCCTAACAGCTTTAATAACTGAAAGAACAACAAATCCAAATATAGCTGCAAGCAGCAATGACGGCCCCTCGCCGCCAGCGCATCCACAACCCCAGTGCCATCAGAAAAACGGTGCCCAGCGGGCACATGCATTGACAGTAACCATGTGGAAGTATGGATTGAAGGGTTACAGCAATGAAAGGGTTAAAAGCAAAATGCTTTTAAATCATTCTGATAGACTGAGAATGAGCTGAAAAAAATTCCTTATCTTGTGTTCATCTCTGGTATTACAGTCTTCATCTCCCAGTTTACATGTGTGATATGTAATGATATGTAATGATATGTAATGTTTTTGCAGTCTCTAAAAACATGATAAACATATTTCCTAAGAATGACTTGTTTTTTATATGTAAAACGTTGTGAAGAGTTAGGATAATGCACTTTAAATGCACTCTGTCTCTCTCTCACACACACACACACATACACACACAGAACCATTGAACTACCCCCAGTCACACTTACACACACACTTAGCACAAACAGGGGCCCCCACATACAGAGTTAGAGTGAGATCAGATGTTTAATAGTTTTTTAATTTTCTATTTTTTGTAGACTATTTTATATCGATGTAACTAAGCATTTATTTCTCAGAATGACTAGTTCTATGTATGTAAAATGTTTTGAAGGGTTTGGATGCTGCATTTTAAAATTACGGTTATGTTTTTTACTGCTACTTTAATAAATCACCATAAATCAACCGTTCAAGATATCCCAAATCCGCTCGCAATTTAACATCTTCAGTATGTTGGCATCATGTTGACAACGTTTGGTGTAAATTTGATGTAATCTGTAGGAGTAGTATTCATTAATTCAGCTATATCTTTCCAGAAATCCACATTCAAATGAAAATAGCCGACTTCCTGTTGGTTGCAGCTAATGGGTGTAAATTAGAAAGTTGTCCGGCTTGATGAGACCAATATACATACCGTGTTTGGTGTCTGTAGCTAAAACTAACCCCCCCACTTTTGACAAAAGGTGCCGTTATAGAGCGCCTCCTCCACGCCCATTTATGAGCTTTTGCCAGTCTAGCTATCATTAATACTGATGTATGTGTTGAGTTTCATGAAAATTTAAGCTTATTACACAGGAAACCAATGTTAAAGTTTGATACATTGCCATGGCAACAGCATTTAATGTATTAACGATCCCTTTACAGATTCTCATCGGCCGTATTTTGACATTATTCTGATGAAGTTTGAACCAAATTGAGTAAAAATAACCATGTGATATCAAAGCATTTTTAAAAGAGACACACTCCCTGTTGCCAGTTGGTGGCTTTGACTCCTAATAGTCACATCTATGTGATCGGTATCATACAACGAACAAACTCCTGAAGTTTCATCAGAATCAGACAATGTGTGCAATAGTTATTAAGCATTTCCTGTTTCTCATTTCTCGCCATAATTTTAACGCTTCGCCACAGCGAAACCGTTCGAAATATCAAAAATCCCCTCACAATTTTTGATCCCCAATGTCTTGAGATCAGGTTGACTGAGTCTGGTGGCAATTGGGTAAAAAACCTAGGACTACTATATCAAATTCCAGAGCATGCGTTTTTGACAAAACCCAGAATAACCTCTGGTTATCCTGTTGGGATTAGCTAATGACATTGAGTGTGAAAGGTGTTTAGCTTGACTAGTTCTATATGTGTACCGAGTGTACCCTGCCTTGATTGATTCAGGTTCTTCCGGCAACTTAATTTCCCAAGAATGCCTAAATCAACTCCAACTCACCCGTTAACCACATTGCCATGAATATGCAGTTAAAACTATTCAGGGAAAACCACTGGGGCGTGGAAAGGTACGATATTCTTCACCATTCATCACCTTCCAAGTTGGACTGTTTCACAAAGAGGATTTACGCTTTCTGGTACTGGAGGGCTCCACCATCGGCGTCATCCTGGGACGCCCGTGGCTCCATCTACACACCCCCGAACTCCGCTGGGATCCCTGTGATATCATCTGATGGATTAAACAATGCTATGATCAGTGTCTGTCTAACTTTCCTCTTCTACGATCCATCTCAGTACCCTTAGCATCTACCCAAATTGAAAGTCCCGAACCCGAGGTTACCCCAGAAAAAACAGTGGAGTATAGGGCGTTCCAGGACGTATTTAGCAAACAGGCAGCCACTCGACTACCACCTCATCGGCCATGAGACTGTGCCTTCGAGCTGCTGCCTGGAGCTCAACTTCCCAAGGGGAGAATCTACCCACTGTCCATCCCAGAGTGCCAGGCGATGGAGGAGTATATTGCGGAGGCCCTGCAACAAGGATTCATCCAACCATCCATCTCGCCGGCCGCTTCGAGTTTCTTCTTCATGGGCAAGTAGGATGGAGGTCTCTGACCCTGTATCGATTACCGTCAACTCAACTCCCAGATAATTCAACAGCCGTATCCACTTCCCCTGGTCCCAGCCGCACTTGAAGAACTCTGGGGAGCTCGAATGTTCTCCAAGTTGGACCTGCGGAGTGCATACAACCTCATTCGTATTCGGGCGGAAGATGAGTGGAAGACGGCTTTCATCACACCCACAGGGCACTATGAGTACTGGGTGATGCCGTATGGTCTCTCCATCAGTCCCTCGGTCTTCCAAACATTTATGAATGAGGTGTTCTGGGAGTTTCTCCATCGGTTCGTCGTAGTCTACACTGATGACATTCATGGAAGACCATCGCCAGCATGTCCAGCAGGTCCTTCAGAAACTCTGAGCACTGCCTCTACTTAAAGTTGGAGAAATGTGAGTTTCATCAATCCTCTGTCCAGTTCCTTGGCTATGTGATCAGTGCGGAAGGTGTGCAAATGGACCAGGGGAAAATCCAAGCCATACAGGAATGGCCCACACCCAATACTGTGAAAGAACTACAAAGGTTTCTGGGATTCTCAAACTTCTATCATTGATTCATCCAAAACTATAGTGTGATCACTGCTCCTCTGACCTCCCCCCTGAGGGGTAAGCCCAAACATCTGGTTTAGAACCCCACGACCCACGAAGCGTTACAACGGCTCAAAACCATCTTCTGCACCGCTCCTCTGCTATGTCACCCTGATCCGGACCTCCCATTCACGGTACAGGTTGATGCTTCCACCACCGGAGTAGGAGTGGTGCTATCACAAGCGGTCGGTGATCCTCCCGTCCTCCATCCCTGTGCTTATTTCTCTCGCAAACTATCTCCGGCAGAGCAGAATTACGATGTGGGAAATCGTGTGCTGCTGGTCATCAAGTTAGCCCTGGAGGAGTGGCGTCATTGGCTGGAGGGTGCGACACATCAGTTTACCATCATCACTGATCACAAGAACCTACAATACCTTCGTGAGGCAAGACGCTTAAACCCCAGGCAAGCCCGATGGGCTCTCTTCCTAACTCAATTCAATTTCAAGATCACTTACCGACCAGGCACAAAGAATATTACAGTTTTCTGCCGACTCTCCAGCCGAATCAGAGACCATTTTACCACCCGACGTGATTGTCAGTCCCATCATTTGGGATCTGGATCAGAACATCATGAACGCCACCGTCCAGGAGCCTGCTCCACCAGGGTACCCAGAAGGTAAGATCTACGTACCTCGCTCCCAACGTCTCAACCTTCTGGGCACCGCACATGAGTCTCGCCGTGCTCTGGACATCCAGGCAGCAGACGGACCCTCTCGCTCCTTCAGGCTCAGTACTGGTGGCCCAGTATGCACCGTGATATCACCAGGTACATCTAGAGTTGCTCAGTCTGTGCCATGTCTAACACTCCTCGTCATCTACCTGCAGGAAAACTGGTACCACTTCCTATACCACAGAGGCCCTGGTCCCATCTTGGAGTAGACTTCGTCACTGATCTACCCAACTCAGAAGGTAACACTTGCATACTTGTGACAGTGGACAGATTCTCCAAATCCTGCAAACTCATTCCATTAAAAGGACTTCCCACTGCCCTAGAAACCGCTGAACATCTGTTCCAGCATGTCTTTCGCAACTTTGGGTTACCTGAAGAGATCGTCTCGGACCGGGGTCCTCAATTCATCTCCCATGTATGGAAAGCCTTCTTCAAGCTCCTGGGTATCTCTGTTAATCTCTCTTCTGGTTATCATCCACAGACTAACGGCCAGACTGAGAGGAAGATCCAAGAGCTCGGGCGCTACTTCCGGTCATACTGTCAAGACGATCAACACATCTCAACATCAAGAGCACGTTCCTCCCGTGGGCCAAGTATGCACAGAATTCCCTCTGCCAAGACACCACTAGCTTGACACCCTTCCAGTGCGTACTTGGTTTTCAGCCACCGCTGTTTCCCTGGACAGAGGAGCCCTCAAATGTTCCAGCTGTTGACCACTGGTTCCGAGCGAGCGGAGAGTGTGGGACTCAGCTCACCATCATCTCCAACGAGCTATCCGTCGCCATAAGAGGTTTGCCGACACCAGAAGGAGGAAGGCCCCCCAATACCAACCTGGGGACCAAGTCTGGTTGTCCACCTGTGACCTACGCCTACGGCTACCCTGCTCCAAGCTACTACTATACTACTATATTTGTTCATTTAAGATCCTGAGACAGATCAATGATGTGACATACCAGCTTCAGCTCCTACCCAGGTACTGCATTCACCACCCCTGGAGGAGGGGGTAATGTCAGGCATTCACCACAGCCTCCCCCACCATCTACATCACAGCACACCCGCTCCCAGTCACCGAAGTACTGATTGCCATCACCTGATTTCACTTTGCCCTACCCTAAATAAGTCCCCAGCATTCAGTATCTCACTGTCTGGTCCACCATTCACACCCTGATGTTAGCTCCAGACCACCCTGCGTTCTCTACTCCCGGACTCTCCCGCTACATGTTGGATTCATTGTTGTGTTTTCCTCACGAACTCTTGGTGTCACTCAACTTATACAAGGACTTTCAGATAAGCATACCATTTGCTCTACTCATACTTGCACTGCTGAATTTCACCATTGTCAATAAAACTCCTTATTGGTTTGGACCTAATCTCTGTCTCTGGTCTCATCCCTGGAACAACATGACATTCTGTATGTCTTGCAAAACGTTCTAAATGAACATTGTAACGAGTGGCACAGGTTGTGGCATTATGTACATTGTCGACTGGCAGAGAGGGGAGTTCTTTGTCTTTTCTCCAAGCTCCAGGAACTACATTGTGGTTCTCATCTTCTGCATCTGCAAAGGCTAAAGGGAGGTACACATGTCATGCCTTCTTCCTGAGAAAGTTATGCACACAGAGTGCAGCTAGTATTAGTGTTGCCACTTTGTCAGGCTCCAGAGCAATGTTTGCCTATTGGGCAAAATTCCAAACGCGTTTTCAACTGTACGCCTTGCCCTTTGACAGCCTGTAGTTAAATATTCGCTGTCCATGGTCCAGATTTTGGAAGGAGAATGGCTTCATCATGTTGTTTCTGAGAGAGAATGCTTCATCACCCAAGAATGCGTATGGCAAAGTTATGTTACTGCCTGGTAGTGGCTCTGGAAGGGGGACATTCAGCAGGCCTCTGTCCATGCCAGCTTGGAGGTCTGACTGGCCAAATACTCCTCCATCTGACAGTCTTCCTTGTATCACAACATTAGTACAGATGAAATTGTAGTTGGCATCAGCTGCTGTGCCATGAGCACAACAGAAAATCTTGACTTATAATTATGATAGGTGCTTCCAGAGTTTGCAGGTGGTTGGATGTAGATGTGCTTACCATCTATGGCACCCAAGCAATTAGGAAACAGCCACTTGGTTTCAAATCCCGCTTGAAACTTCTCTCCACACTGCTTTCGTTGTAGGTGTCTGGGGAAAAAAAGGACATGTACATTGCATACTCCAGTTTTGACTTTGTGGTTAAAACATTTGTGTGGTTTAACAGATGAGGCTTAAGCCTAGTCCGAGACTAAAAAGCATGTTTGAGCTGCACATCTTAAAATATGTCAGTGCCATTGTTTTGTCTCAGTATGCACAACAGTAATGCATGCACATTTATAAAAGCTTTTTAAATGTCCTAATTTAATTAAGGCCTAGTCCTGGCTTAACTTAAGTGGTGGCGAACTCTGGTCCTGGAGAGCCGCAGTCCTGCAGAGTTCAGCTCCAACCCTAATAAAAACTCACCTGCCTGTAGCTTCCCAGTAATCGTTCAGGCCTTGATTAGCTTGTGCAGCTGTGTTTGATTAGTGTTGAAGCAAAACTCTACAGGGCTGTGGCTCTCCAGAAACAACTTTCACCACCCCTGATCTAAGCCCTGTCACATTGACATCTCTTTTAAAGTCTCCTCTGTGGCTACCCATTGAAATGTCAATCTGTCTGTTGTTTACATCAAATGCCTTGCCTTCAAGTGATCATCCTTTAGGACATCATACAAGGTTTTACAAGTCTCCATTATGATCTGATGGTACTACGACCGATCTGGTACTGGAAACTCAGAAACAATCAATCAAAGGGTGACGATACACAGAGCAACTTCGGGCAATGTTGCTGTTACCGGGCAACCAGGTGAGACACAGGGTCCACGACCGATCTACACTATCCAGATAAAAATTTGTGGGAAAGTACCCAAGCAACATTGCTCAAAAAAGTTGCCCCGTGTATCATCACCTTGAGATTTAAAAAAGACTCTATGTATTTACACCATGTGACTACATAAACAATTTGTACTTCTGAAATGTAATATTACATTGGTGATTAATAAAAAAAAGCACTGGAGCTGCATTTTGCTTAATTTAAGCTTTAGCTAGATTTTTTTAATGGTCTGTTTTTGTCTGACTAAAAATAAAACTATAACAATCTTTATTTTACCTTAAGTTCTCTTTGGAGGATTGACAGCCCATACTGTCCTCTTCAAGCAAGCCAGGAACGTGTCCACTGTCAAGTTTTCTTTCCTTTTTTGTGTTTTTCTGTGGAGAACACAGCCAGCACAAAACACGCAGCTTCTGTATCCATTGCTGCTGGTGTTTATGGAAGTAGAAGTTGTGGTTTCTTGATGACAGTAACATGTCGTAGACGTCACGCGACGATTGGTCACGAAGCAACATGTAGTCTGACACATTTGGTACCCACGACACAACAAAATTTTATCCAGTCAAAATCGCATAATCCCACACAGTGACTGTCGTAACTGACAAAAAAATTGTGTAGTCTGAACAGGGCTTAAGGGACCTAGATGGTATAGTGCAAGTAAAATGTTTGTGAGTGCAAGAGTACTCACTTTTATAGCACTGTTACAAAATCTTATGTATAGATTTATCTGCTGGCTTAATGCTTCTAACAACTAAATTATATCTATTAAATATAAGGGTTATTACTATATGGTATTAGTCAAAGCTGTGAAGACACTGGTATTGCTGTATTTTGTAAATCTTTACTGTGTGTGATGCATGTTAAGGGTTGTATATGTTGTCTTGTTTTCTTTTAAATTTATACCTTGAGTCTGTAATAAAAGTTTGATTGATTGAATGATTGATTGACCCCTGCTGGCCAGGATGAAAACAGCAATGCAGAGATGAGACCATTACAGAGTGGAGGGATTCAGCCATGTAGCCAGTGCTGAAGCAGTCTCATATGCATCAATCAGATTGGTATCACTGCGGCTGCTGATGCTATATGCCCTAGGAGCCTCTGAAATTATTGTAGGCAGTTTAGGAAGTTCAGCACTGACTGTATGTGCTCATCCGTGAGCCGAGCTGTCATGTTGACTGAGTCCAACTCCATCCTGAGAAAAGAGATACTTTCCACAGGGGAGAGCTTGCTCTTTTTCAGCTGACCCAAAGCCCCAACTGACTGAGGTGCCAGAGCACTAGGTCCCTGCGTTTGAACAACAGATCTTGAGAGTGAGCTAGCATGAACCAGTTGTCGAGATAGTTCAGAATACGGATGCCTAGCTCCCTTAAAGGGGCAAGTGCACCCTCCGCGACTTTGCTGAAGATGTGGGGAGACAGGGACATCCCAAAGGGGAGGACTTTGTATTGGTACGTCCTCAAAAGCAAACTGAAGAAACAGTCTCTACTGAGGCAAAATCAAGACGTGGAAGTGCGCATCCTTAATGTCTATTGCTGCAAACCAAACTTGGCCTGATTCAAGATTCACAGATCAAAGACTAACCGTAACACACCACCTTTCTTGGTAACGACATAGTAGGGGCTGTAAAACCCAGACTTCATCTCGGTTGGAGGGACAGGCTCTATTGTGTCCTTTACCAGGAGGACCGCAATCTCTGCCTCCCGGACAGAAGTGTCTTTGTCTGCCACTGAGGTAGAGAGGACCCCGATGAACTTAGGGGGATGCCTGGCATACTGAATCGCATAGCCAAATCTGATTGTCCAAATGAACCAATGGGAAGGGCTTGGAAGCAACAGCCAGGCTCCCAGACTAGTGGCACCAAAAGGACAACCTCTTCACCTGTGGCAAAAAGGAAAGACAAGGCTGGTAATGAAGAAGCAGTGCGTGTTGAGTATGACCCAGAGACTGAGGAAACTGCTCTTTCATTGATAATTTGGGTACTGAACAGAAAATGAACAGAAAATAAATTCAACAAAAGATTCTCCACTCGACCCTCTTCCAGGGGAAGGAACGGTACCCTTATCACCTCCTGGAAAATAGCAGTTTCCTCCATTTCTGAGTTGCCCATATCAGAGCTGCTTTGCAGTCCGCTTGGCTGCCTGGGGCATGGGCTGCATCATCTTCCTTCAGGAGGCTCAATGTTACGATGAGGTCAACCCATGGTGGCTTGGTGACTGAGGTATCACCTCAGTCCAAGGTGGAGCCAGAGAGAAAGAGGAGCCCGATATAGCATGGACCAAAAGTCCATGGAGCATGCAGAGTGACAACTAAGGTGGACCAGAAAGCCTGGTGGTGTCAAATGGACAACAGTCCCATGTGGAGCTGAGGGAGAGCAGCCATAGTGGACATGACTACTCAACTGAGTAGTCTTAGCTGAGTAGCTGAGGTGGACTTACTGGCCTTGAGGTTTGAGG
Source organism: Labeo catla (assembly GCA_012976165.1). Taxonomy (NCBI): domain Eukaryota; kingdom Metazoa; phylum Chordata; class Actinopteri; order Cypriniformes; family Cyprinidae; genus Labeo; species Labeo catla. Next base: position 341,754 of record VONZ01000477.1, on the reverse strand, counting down.
TGGAGAACACTAGTCAAAACCTCTTGGCTGAGGTGGTGAACAGTCAACCGAGGTAAGTACACTGAGCACTGACGTGAAACGTGGAAGGAGGCAAAGGACTGCGCAGAGCAGACAGGAATTCATAAACAGGTTTCTTTGACGATGCAAGAAAGACATAAATTTCAGGAACAATGTCCATGGCTGACACAGAACAAGCAGGAAAGTTAGGAACGTCCTCCTTGGCTGAAGTATAACAGACAGAACTTTCATTTGGCAGACTTGAATCAAGCAGAGAAAGTGGGAGGCAGAGAAAGTGGGAACACAAATTCTAACAATTCAATCCTGGGTGAAGAAATAGGCTTGGTGCAGGGAAACAAAACAGACAGGAAACACTCACTCTCTCAGTCTATCAGTGCTCCTTTTCCTGCAGCTGTTGTAGGGGTGTAAGAAAATATTAAAACACGTGTATATCGCTGTATTTTGTTTGGCAATACTGTATCGATTCTCAAAAGTGTAATATCGATATTCAAAAAAAAATACAAGACTCATGACAGTTGCTTCGTTTTGAGCTTATATACTGACCGCTAAATTGCAGTCTTCTTATCTCTGAACTTAAACAGTGACAGGAAATACTAGCATAAGGGCACGCCGCTAATGTTAGCATTAATGGAGCCGTGCAGCAGAAGTGCCCTATGCAGCCGAGGCTTGCAGCGTCCCGTGAAAGGGCCTTCGTGCCGGGCGCGGCTGCCTGCCGCTTTCTCTCGTGGTGGGGCTGTTTCGTGCAGCTGAGGTGGTGCTCGCGTCACGGTCTCGGCGATTCCACGCGGAGCATAATTACAAATGGAAAAACTTGCAAAATCCAAAACTTGCGAAATTCTCAGAACAAAAATGTTCTTAGAATGTCCAATATCTGTATTTATTTTATTGTTTTACAATTCTTTTGTTTTCTTTAGGAATCCTGTAAGCACTTTTTTTTTATTGCTATGGTGGTGTGTTCTTAATTACAGCTTTCCTAAAATGATTTACTATTCATAAAATAAGAAATATCCCAATATATCGCCTTGTTTACAATATCGCAATGTATCACGCAACATATTGCATCGCAACCCCTGTATCGCGATACGTATCGTATCGCCAGATTCTTGGCAATACACAGCCCTACGCTGTTGCGGGGTAGGGCATCCTCTAAAACTCCAACAGCATTTTTTTTTCTTTATCTTGTCTTCTGAAATGAAAACGTAATACAGTTGATATGCCATATCAATGGCTCAACTTTGTTGTCCTCAAAATCTTTCTCACACATTTCATGTGTGGTCTTACACGTAAATGTCACAAACAGAAATTGTGAGTATATATTCCATTATCTTTGCAGTAAAAATATGAAGAATGTTGAACTGTTTTGATTACCTCAGTATCCATAGTCCACAATACAACACAAAAACAACCTTTTCCATATTTATCTACTTGGAAGAGCGTCTTTAAAAAGCTTTGATTTTGCTGGACAAAAATAAATAAAATAGATAAAGAAATGAAGAGAAATGGATACTGTGACGAGTTGGCTGCCTCCCCCTACTTATCAGACCCGCACCCGTTAGACAGCTGACAGGCGAGGATGCTGGGCCGTTGAGGACATAGGACATAAGAGGACGTAGCCGCTAAAGGAAGCCGCTGCCCCTAGAGCTGCGGACCTAAGAGCTGTGGACTCCACCCCTTACCTGGACCCTTCCCTTCCGAACACTGCCCCTCCTTCATGGAACCCCCAGCACGACGAGGACACCAGATCCTCTGTTTATTTTTGGACACTTTTATTCCCCCTTTTTGGACACTTTTTTTTATATTATGTTTAATAAAAGCCTCTCCGAGGCCTGATGTCATGCCCACTGTGTCTGTTGGTTGCTCGTCCCGCCACAATACATTTTCAATTTATCTGGATTAACTCGAATGTAGCCTATGTGTTCCCATTGTCTCATGTTTTGGTCTGGTCCCCCTTGTTATTAGCTCCTTTGCCCCACCTGCTCTTCTGTTACTGTCCTGATTTCCCCTTTTTATTCCTTCTGTGTACTGTATCCTGTGCTGGTTCATTTTGTGTGAAGTCTTGTCTTGTTGTCTATCTTGGTGTGAGATACAAGAGGAAATTAAAGCTGCAAGCAGCGATGAAAGGGCCCTCGCACCCAGGCTCACCGCCGACCAGTGGCTTTAGGAAAACAGCAAACGGTGGGCAGTATGCTTTTAATATAGTAAATATGGGAGGAATATGTCAGAGTCATTTAGATGTGCCAAAATTCCTGCTGCCAGCTGGTGGTGCTATGATTATATCTGAATATTGGCCTTTAGATGTCTTCAGGTCAGGACTCTTATCAAACATGTGAAGTTTGGTGCAGACTGGACATTGCATGTTTAAGTTAGTGCAAAATAAGTCATTTCCTGTTGCCAGCAGGTGGCGCTATGATTATAATGGAATATTGGCCTTTAGATGTGTTCAGGTCAGGACTCTTATCGAATGTGTGAAGTTTGGGGCAGATCGGACATTGTATGGCTGAGTTATAACAACTTCTATTCCAATGGCGAAACATCAAACTTTGTCAGGCCGCCACGGACACGCCCTTCAACGAAAACTCAAGATCTTCACAATTTATCATGGCAAAGGCCTTTAGATTAGGCTGACCAAATTTGGTGTTGATCTGAATAAATCTCAAGGAGGAGTTTGTTACAGAGTAAAACATGTCACTTCCTGTTGCCAGTAGGTGGCGCTATGCCTAAAACTGAATATGAGCATGGGCATGTGTTCAGGACCAGACTGTTATCAAACATGTGAAGTTTGGGGCAGATTAGATATTGTATGGCTGAGTTATAACAACTTCCTTTTTCATGGCGAATCTCTAGATCTTCGCAATTTAACGTCACAAAGGGCTTTAGATTAGACTGACCAAATTTGGTGTTGATCTGAATAAATCTCTAGGAGGAGTTTGTTTTAATACGACGCCTGGAAATGGCAAAAATGGCACAAAATTTGCTGAGAAAATGAAAAATAACTGACTTCCTGTTGGGTTTTGGATTTTGCTCCAAGAGACTTTTTTGTGGGTATTGGTGTGTTACATGTGCGTACCGATTTTCATACATGTACGTAAAACGTAGCAGGAGGGGCACTTCATTGAGCATGAACAGGTGGCGCTGTCGAGCCATTTTGACACACCCACTTCTGAAACCCATATCAGACGTAAATTTTCACCAGTTCTGATGACTTTTTGGGCGTGTTTAGGCCCTAAAAAATGCGATTCATTTTGGAGAATGATAATAATAATAATAATAATAATAATAAACGGAGCAATTCCAAGAGGGTCCTCGCACCACCGGTGCTCGGGCCCTAAAAAACCTTTTGAAGAAACCAAACTACACAATTATTGGTTGAGTTACATGACAAGTTGTGATAATGCTCATCAGACATGTAGTAGGAGCATCAGACTGGACTGAGGCTGGATCTCAAAGGGTCAGAGACTAGAATCCTACTGGTGAGAAGGAAAACAAAAAGACAGATGTAGATGCCACCAGTTTCTTAATCTAGTGATACTGTTATAAACCATTTCTCAGCTCTTGAAATGGCTTTGTTGAGGAGTTTGTCACTCGGCTGAGTAAACACTTAAAGGATTAAATGTGCTGTAAGTGTCTACTCAATGACTCTTCCCTTACTTTTCTCTGTGATGATGCTCAGGGTTATCACATGCTTTTTCATTTCATAATTCCACAGCAACTGGCTCTGCCATTATTTTCTTTTGTTTGTCATACTTCAGTCCTTGCAATTAGTAGATGTGATTTATAGTTACCCATTTACTTGTGGTAGTGATGTTTAACGTAATGGCAAAAATTTGCCTCCTTCCTTAATCAGAGAACTGTGTGTTTTCCTTGAGACACTGTGTCTCTGTGGAGGGAACGTCTCAGCTGTGTTTTTCAGGCGCAGACGTACACAGACTGGCTGAGGCCGGCCGCCGGAAGGGGCTCGACTGTCTCTCTCGTGAGCAGCGTCTGTCTGTCTGCGCAGCATCCTCACGACTGACCTCGCCAGAGAAATGCAGAGCACAGTATCATTAGGAGAATTGGTTTGGGGCGGCGCATCACGAGCAGAGCGCATCCACCACTGGAGGGATCAAATCTGTGCCATCTGACGCTCAAGGATTTATGGGTTTAGTCGAAATTGCTTTTCCCAGTGTGGAGATTAAGCTGTGTGTGATGTTAACAGGACAGACGTCTGTGTTCGTTCAGGCTGCACCACTAAAGAAAGGATGTCCGCCGGCGCTGCGCTGAGGCTCGCTCGGGCTGCAGAGCGTTGAGGATGTGAACACTGAACAGGGATATGTGCACCATGCAGCTGGATACCGTGCTTGTGTTCATCTGCGTCTGTCTGGTGGGCGCCGCAGGAAGATCAGCCCACAAAAGAGGTCAAAAACTGGAGCCCTACAAGCAAAGCAGGTAATAATCCTGTTGTGAATGTGGCCTGTCGAGTGCAAAAGAATGAAACCAACTCGGATGGGAAGCGATGGCTCGCTTTTCTAATTGAGTTGTACTTTCTTCATTAATAAAATGAACAAGTCTGAAAATGAGGATGTTTTTATCGTCTGTTTGAATCTGATGATCTTCTGATCACGACGTCCTGATGTGGCTGCTTGTTCAACACAGGATTTCATATCAGTGTCTAAAGCTTCACTTTCACGCTTGTGAGTCTTAAGCTTCTCAAGTGTCCAGAAGGCGCTAGAAAGGCATCATCCCTTAAGATTTGGTAATCAGACAGCATATGGTGATTTCCTGGGAGTTTCTTATCAGCGCTCCTCATCTAGTTCAGTGGCTGTAAACCTTTTAACTCGGTTTGATGGAGAAGCAGCATTCAACGCTACAGAAGCTTTCAGCTGTTTCTTTTAAAACATCCTCATCAAACGCGTCTCGTTTTACACACGCTCCGAAGAATAAAGGTTTCGCCCGTGAGTGATGCCAGAGAATAACAATTTTTGGTTCCCCAAAGAACCTTTCAGTGAACGGTTCTTAAAAAAACCATTAATTACTCAAAAGTGTGAAAAGCATTTTAATAAGATCCTTTTGTGCAATGGGAAGGTTCCATCGATGCCAATAACGAAGGTTGATTTTTAAGAGTGCATGATCTGCTTCACTGCTCATGCCAGTGACAGACATCACCGTCTGGATGCTGTATGTGATTCTTGTGATGTCAGATGAGTGTTGTGTCGTGGCAGTGAAGGAAACACACTGCTGGTTTGTTCTGGAGAACACAGAGGATTTCTGCTGAGCGGATTATTAACCAACTGCTGGTGTGCGGCCACAGCCTTTCTCTCTCTACCAGTAACATCACATCAATCATCACTTCACCCTCACGATTTCTTCTGCTTGAGTTGAAGATGATGAGGTTGATGTGTTTGATCTGAGCTGAACATCAAAGATGTTATACATAGCTCAGATATATGTCACACACAGCCGGGAATTATGCTGTACAACACCAGCTGGAAAAGATAGAAAAGTACAAATGTGTGCTGCATTAACGCAAACTTTGATGAAACAGCCTCACAAATGTACAACAATATAGATGAAGGGCAATAGTCGTCAAACATATTTTGTCAAATGTGAGCAATACGAGTGCAGTACTCTCAGCTCCACTGAACAAGTAAGATCAAGTTTACCTCCACTCCGCTAAATCAGTGCAGAAATGTGGAAGAAAGGTCTGCGGATTCTGTTGACATGGCAGAATTTCATTTTATTCTTTTTTCTTATAGATTACGAAGAGAAACAACACGAGTGGATGGAGGAACCCACAAGTCTGGCAGGTATAAAATAATTAAATACAGATTTGTTAGTATTTCTGTTGAAAGACTTCATAGTTTTACAGTGTACATTAGGATTTTAAATCTAGTTTTTCTGCGGGGAAGAAAAAATATCAAACTTCCAACACCATGATATATAAAAGAGCTTTAGCTGACAGCTTTGTCTGATCTTAGCCCAATCTTTAGAAGAAGTCCAGACATGACAAAGTCTCCTATGACCAAATCCGAGCAGCTGTTGAGGATTGATGACCATGATTTTACAATGAGACCAGCATTTGGAGGTGAGCATGAGCCACATATAACATCCAGAGATACACGACATCTGCGCACAGACACTGGAGGCACTGATCATTGAATCCTGCTGTATCAGTCACACGTGGATTTGTATTGTGCTTGTCTTGTTAATATGTTTTGTATTTATAGATTGTTTTGATTATGCACATTCGTGCATTTGGCAGGCTCATTTACCAGTTCATGGATTCCCCAGAATCAACAGTAGCCCCTCATTGCAGTACACAAGATCCAGGGGGCGAGGTTACATCCACATCCAAGGGGTGGAGACGGGTAGGTTTAGGGATATGTAAGGTGGGAGGAGTTGGAACCGGATCCAACCTCACCCCCTGGATCTTGTGTTCTGCAGTAAGAACCATGTCGGAATCCAGCAGCGGCAATGCTGCATGTCAAAAACACCCTCCTAATCCAGCATCACAAGGCATTTCTACCACACAGGAGAGCATCATGACTGACAACATTACAACACTCTATTCAGGAACTCTTCGGCTTGTCGTGTGCGCGTAGAAAAAGGAAAACAGAGTCGGGTGTCCAGATGTGAGACGGCAGCACTTCGATTGGTCGTGACCCACTTGTGTTTGAGCGCTTGTGTCACAGACGATAGTGAGTCTGAGCTAAAATAGGCCACAGATACAGCAGTGCTAAATCCCGTCTGCTCACAGAAACGCTCTGAGAGTGCCGCGCTGCTGCAGATATCTCATGATAATGATACACGCTTTCATTTTAATGTATGAAAATACATCTGACTCAAGTGAGGAGCAAAAACAGGTTTCTCTTTGACTGTCCACTTACAGGACCTCCGATTCCAGTAGGTGTGGACGTTCAGGTTGAAAGTCTCGACACCATCTCGGAAGCTGACATGGTGAGTGTTTGAGGGATGAGCATTTTGATTAAGAGCATGTCATTATTATTATTATTATTGTGAGTCTTTCGTAAATCTTTTGAATCGACCAACATATCAACACATCATCAACAGCATGGGTGTTGATCTCTACAGTTCACAAAGATTGATATGGTTTTTTGAAATGTAGTGGTTATAAAAATACTGTCCACCACTGGTCAGATATGATCATTGGGACTCTAACTATATTTTGGGACTTCTGTTTTCGCTAAAGAGGATAGTAGTAATTTAATCAAATGGATAGTTGAGAGTCTTGTTTCCTGTGGTACTGTGTTATTTGCTGGTTATTATCATTAAATGTCACGTTGATGTCATAATGCTTTGCGTCACGCCAAAGATCAGCACTCACCTGTGGTAAAATCACTGCGATGCACAACCTCAAGTGACTCTAACATCTGCAGCTTGAACTGTTTTAATTACTCAGTGTTTTTACCATCTGGTGTTTCTCCTCAGGATTTCACAATGACATTGTATTTGAGACATTACTGGAAAGATGAGCGATTGTCTTTCCCGAGCACCAACAATCAAAGCATGACGTTCGACAGCCGGCTGGTGAAAAAGATCTGGGTGCCTGACATGTTCTTCGTTCATTCCAAAAGATCTTTCATCCACGACACCACAACAGACAACGTGATGTTACGCGTGTATCCCGACGGCAACGTCCTCTACAGCCTGAGGTGATCGCTTTCATACGAACCTGACAGAAATCCTCACAGATCAGATGTTAGTGATCACAGTCGATGAAAAACTCTAATCATCTTATTCCTTCTCAAGCGATGCACTCCTACCAAATAATCTGAGCAGGGCCTAAAATGAACACTTGCCAAAGCACAAATGAGGGTAACAACTGCCGTTGGTGAGTTTATGTGTAACGATGGGTGAGAGACGAGAGGCAAGCGGATCCAAATGCGAGCTTTTATTCGTTCGATGAGACAAAGACATAGTGAAAACCAGGCAGGGTCAGCACAACAGCAAACAGGTGTAACAAAGGTGAGGCGTGGGGATAGTCCATGTAGCAGGCGTGGGTCGATTCGTGGCGAACGTAATCCGTTAGGGGCGAGACGAGGGAGTAATCCGTGAAACGAGCGATAGTTCAGAGGGCAGGCGGCGAGACAAACAAGACGAGATGGCCAGGCGAGAAAGCTAAACACAGGGGACACGGGAACTCGGGAACTCGGGAACTAGGGAACTGCGCGAAAAAAACAATACAATAAACCATAATGATAACCACAATACTCCGTAACCTACTGAGGGAAAGTCCGGGCTTTTATAGCGCGCCTGATTGGCCACAGGTGCTGACTCAGTCAGCGCGCTGGATGGTGGGAGATGTAGTCCGGGGTGTAGTACAACAGTCAGTGTGTAATGACAGGGCGAGAGCGACATCTGGTGGTGAGCGGACCGCAGGTCACGGACCAGATTCATGACATTAGGAAACAGTGTTACTCGTGAGGCCGGTAACTTTTTAAAATTAATTCTAACAATGTCTGAGAGAGTGATATGGCTCAGCGCTATAATCAAATCACAAAGACTGCACTGTAATTCTATAAATATGTAATCTAATGTGCTGCGTGGGTTAGGGTTAGGCTGCATCAGAGTGAAGCGCCGTGGTGTTTTTTAACATCTTTAAATGTTTTTGTTATTATTATTATTATTATTATTATTATTATTACAATTACAATTTACAGTTCAATAGTACTGTAGTGAAATTTCTTTATTAATTTTTTTTTAAATAATAATTATTTTTTTTGTTATGAATAGTGCTAATAAAAATTGCAATTATATGTGTTTTCTTTTCTGCCTGCTTTTTAATAAATTAATGCATATGCAGTTTTATGGCTGGTAAAAAAATATTTATGGACGGTATATTTTTTCAAGTCATCGGCTGTTGGCAGGTGTGGCCAAATTCATTTTAGGTCTGAGCTGTATTGTCAATCAAAAAAGACCATAAACAGCGCAAAATAGATTTCTCCACTTCTCAAATCTCTTACAATACAGTTAGATTTTCTGTTCCTGTTTATTGGAAAAAGGAATTGAAAAAGTTATGTAAAGCCAACAAAGGCAAAACTCTTAAATACTAACCATAACAATATATTTATATATATATTATTTTCACATTTTCTGATGCGTGTCTGCATGCCACTGGACGACGTCATGAATGATGTGAGTGAGTTGCCGGTCTGAACTAATCCCGGATGTGTTGTGTTGTTGCAGAGTGACCGTCACTGCCATGTGTAATATGGACCTGAGTCGATTTCCTCTGGACACACAGACGTGCTCACTGGAGATCGAGAGCTGTACGTACACAAACACAGCACAGCTTCTCTGACATCCGTGTGCAGGTGGTTTTGTTGAACTGAAGAAATAAGATGCATATGGGGCAAATGTGCAGGGGCGAAATCCTTTTCCTTCTAAAGACACTGATTTATTTGAACTAATGGCGGCTGATGTGATGATGAGGGTTAAATGTGTTATTATTGCAGATGCGTACACTGATGACGATCTTATGCTTTACTGGAAGAAGGGCAACGAGTCGCTGAACACCGATGACAAGATTTCTCTGTCGCAGTTTCTCATCCAGAAGTTCCACACCACCACTAAGCTTGCGTTCTACAGCAGCACAGGTAATGCTTCAGTGCTCTCAGGTGCTTGTGTGAAATGTTCGTGGAATATTTTGTGCAGATCCTTCGGCTTGGCAAACAGTTTTCAGAGTGAAGCGCCACTAAAAGTGAAATAGTCACAGTGATTCTGGGTTTTCATCGCTGGAAAACGGCTAAACACTGACACATGGAAGAAAGCTGATCTCCAGTGTGATTTGCTCCGGAGGACTCTGTTGCTTCTATTCTTGTTTTGCCTGAATACTGAGGTTTGATGAAAAGACCCAGGTGATCCTCTGTGATGGAGAATGGAGGTCCAAGTGAAGGCTGTTCATCTGAAAAGGTTGCTGTGAAACTGTTACCCACTTACTGACTGACCGACACACAGCGTTTAGGTAAGAACTTGCAGATCCAGAGATTCAGGCATCAGGAGAGCATAGGAGTGTGACGCAGCTGTTTTCAGCTGACTGAACGACAGATGGGCTGCTGTGCTCTGGATCATCTGTAAATCTGGACAGAGCTGCTGAAGAAGCCTGGAGCAGGAGCTGAGCATCAGGCTTCGATGCAGCATATGCTAGTTCATATTAGTCTGGGTTATTTTCACTCAGCTTTCAAAGAATAAACACCGTTATCACAGAAGGGCTTTTCACACTTTAACTAGTTAAAGGAATAGTTCTCCCAAAAATGCAAATTTGCTGTTAATTTACTCACCCTCAGGCCATCCAAAATGTATGTGAGCTTTTTTCTTCAGTAGAACAGGAAAGAAGATATTTAGCTGAAATCGCAATTCAATGGATACCGACACTTTGAGAGTCATAGAAAGCAATATCACACAACACCAAATTAACACCCATGGCTCCTGGTGATATATTGAGGTCTTATGAAGTGAAACAATCGGTCTGTGCAAGAAACTGAACATTATTTACAGCGTTATGACCTGTAATCCAGAGCCTCAGACAAACAACCCAGAGTGATGCCCAGTTCACAAATGAATCGTTCTTTTGAACCGGTTCTTTTAAGTGAACTAATTGAACCACTTCACCAAATTGGACTAAATTCTCTGAAACAGTTCACAGCTTGAGCAGAACTCACTTTCAGACACTGGAATTGAGCTGAAATAGCGGTGTATCTGATCCTGTGGTGAATGAACTGATTCAGCGCTCCAGTTCCTCCAGCAGTCACTGAACTGAGCAAACAGTTCGACTCTGACTGAAGACAGATGAGCCGCTGATATGAGCATGTGTGAACCGAACACTTGAATGAAGGGAACAAATGAACATTTTCATGGTTTCTCATTGTTTATATAAAAAGGTAAGCTAAAGAAGACCAGTTTATTCACTTTATATGCTTTAGACATGTAAAACATCAGTGTTTCACATCATTATTGGGTACTTTAACAATATAATTGCTCATGATTTACTCGGGGTTAATAACTAATCCTGGTATTCATGAGATGGCATTTCACACTTTCTTCAGAAACGCTGCTTTGGTTGCCACATTCATCACTGTGCTTTTCTTGATTGTTGTCAGTGGTCTTCAATATCACATGTGCTGGCCCTGCAAACAAGCCTAAGGGCCCCCAGCAGGCTGCCAGCACAGGGTCACTGAGACTTTGCTCATTGGCTCATTGGCAGTACTGCACTCTGAAAGGGACAACAAATAATCTATACAAATACAAATAAAAATACCCAATTATTACTTGCTAAAGTCTTCACTGGCAAAGCTCACTCTTCCCTCAAGGTCTCTCAACTAGACAGCAGACGGTGGAAGTGCTCCTTTCGTCCACCCGCTCGTCTCTTGAAATCCACAACCACACCTTTATCTTACGGAGCTCGCACATGACATGCAAGAAAAAAAATTGTGGGCATGATTTATTAATTTGTGCCCTCAATTTACTAGATCATGTGCACGATTTACTAATTCGTTCCCTCGTTTCAAGTAAATTGTGCACTCAATATAATAATTCGTTCCCTTGTTCTAGGTAAATCGTGCACATGAAATAATAATTAGTTGTACTTTCCTGTCCGCGTATGCATTCTCATAATCATGTTGCTGCAATTTTATGTTATGTTATGGACAGAGACACTTTCATTGAGTTTTATTTTGAGTTGGGAATGAGTTATAAAGACCTCAAAAGCCTTGCAGCTGTAACGGAGGCCAGCGGTAGGTGCTGTGCAGGTAAACCTCACTCCCCTGATCTCAATGGGTGCACTAGCAACTGATGCTTGAGGCTGCAGGCTTTAGCCTCCTTGTTAGTGCGCCCGCCTCCCATGCCGGAGACCCGCCTGGAGCGGTGTGTGAGTGGGACCAGGGAAGAGGGGTTACACAGCGTTGCATGGAATCATTTTAAGTGAGAGGCATCTACACTGAATACTGAAGAATTGGAGGACTCTACCGGCGACGTTGCGATGACTTAGGTGCTGGTATTGACTTCATTCTTATTCAGCTGCAAGGCTCTGGAAAAGATCAGCAGCCTGTTCGCAAAGAAGGCGGATATAATACGTAGCCTACTGAAGATGAATAAAGCACCAGCATCTGTTAGGACGTAATGGTTAAATTGTGTGCACAATCTGGTAAATCGAGGGAACGAATTAATAAATCGTGCCCACAATGTTTTTTTTTTTTTTTTGCATGCCATGTGCGGGGCTCCGTATTATCTCACTCTTAACTTCGGAATCAGAATCAGGAGGACTTGGCTGAAAGGAGCATTTTTAATCAGCCTCTGAAAAGCAAATAGACCTATATCAGGGATCCTCAAATCTGGCTTGTGAGATTCACTTTCCTGCAGAGTTTGGCTCCAACTCTGATCAAACGCACCCACCTGTGATTTTCTAATGATCCTAAAGACATTGATTAGCATGCTCAGGTGTGTTTGATTAGGGTTAGAGCTAAACTCTGCAGGAAATTTGATCTCGCAAATTGAGGATCCCTGGCCTATATGAAACAACAGGTTCTGAAATGGTCTCTTTGGGCCTGTTTACAATTGATCACGTCGTGCATTTTCTCTGATCGGATAGCTATCCAACATGAAGAGACCAGGTGTAAATGCCTTCTGAAACGCTTTCGAGATCCAATCACCCAAACCACTTCAGGAGGTGGTCTGGGCCACTTTCCAAATGAAACTGGACAAGTGTAAATGCATCTGGTTGTTGAAACCGCACATGCAAATTTTACTCCCCCAAAATATTAAAAGGCTATATGGCATGTTATATTCAGATATGACAGCACTAATGCAAAAAGCATCGGCACAGATGAGTAGCGGAGTATCTCTTCAGCAAGCCGACGTGCCAACTGCCACAAATGAAGCTGAAAATAAGTAGCAGATGCTTAACACACAATCACTACAAGAAGTGAGACTAACCTATCTTTATGGTGCTGATGCTGTGCTCTCTCCTGTTGCGGTTTTTGATCTCAAAAGTAGCTGATGATGAATGAAATGGCATAAAATGCAGTGCATATCTGTTGCTTTTGTTGACGTGAACTCTTAAATTTACGTATAGCGCGGGAATTGAAGATCGGATTTATATCCGTTTTGCGAAGACACATATATGTGGCTAGGTGTAAATGGAAACGTTTTAACAAATCAGATGGATATTCAGTCAGAGAAAACGCATGAAGTGACCAGATGTAAAAAAGGCCCTTTTGGTTTGAGCCATTCCATTTCAAATGAGTGGCTAAAGAATGGTCAATCAATGTTGTTTGTATTCTCCTAGTTGCATTACAGGGCTGCCTACACAAAACCTGCACAAACGGGCTGGCCCACACTGGGCCATCATGGGATTAATGTGGGCAGTCCACTAATGTGAGCCCATGGTAAGCCCAAAGCTGTGGACCCCGCCTGGGCAAGCCCACACTGGACCTGTTTAGGTTTGGTGTGGGCTGGCCCTAGCCCACTGTGCCCACAAAAAAACAGCATGGGCCCCACAAGGACATGTTTGCAGGGGTTATACTCCTGACAGTTGTGGTGTTTGACATGAGCAATGCTCCAGGAGTGTTGATAGCAGTATTCAGCAGCAGGCCGGCAGTCTCTGAGCATATGTTGGGCTGCAGGTTATAGGTAGTAGGGTCAGTTCAGACGTTCATCAGCTCTGCTCTAGACTGCTGGCCTGCGCTGCTGCATGTCTCTGCAGGTGGACGTGTCTCGTGTTTGTTCCAGACAGACTGCTAGTCTGTGCATTACTGCTGAGGATCTTACAGTGACTCTGAACCATTCGTCTGGGACTCTTTTTGCTGGCAGAGCAAACACAGACTGACAACATTGCGTTTAAAATGGAAGTTACTCTGAATTAACCTCTTGTTGATTGACCTGTCAACAACTACGTCCACCAATTACCTCCAATGCAACAGTCCAAGCTGATGTGGGGTTTTTAGTTAAAAACAGACACTAGTGACACCAGGTCCTGAATTTGTTGAAGAAACAAGGGACTCTTCTGTACTTATTTACATACTTGTGTTACACTTTTATATGACAATATCGCACAAGCAGGACTGTATTATGGCTGTCTAACACATTCTTGCTTGTGTCATATTGCTTTATTATAGTTCTAGCAGTCTAGATCAGATCACAGCTCTGTCCCAAAGCCTAACTGAAATGAAATATCATGAGAAATATTGGATTAGTTTTATTCACTCAGATTATCTTAATGCATTATGGCAGAGGTGTCTGCTTCTGCTTCTGAGAGTTTAGCTCTAGTCCCAATTAAACACACTTTCATCCACCTTGCCAAGGTCTTCACTAGATCACTTCCAGTGGAGCAGAACTGGACTGTCTTCCCCACAAAGGTTATGTTCAGTACTGGCAGAACTTGACCACAAGCTGAATGCCTGAATTGATTTATCAAAACTCACCAAAATCAGATGGTTCTGTCCGCTGGCATTGGTGAATTGTCATTTGATATCCTCACAGCATCAATGATCGTGTTTGAAGGCTCGGATCAGCTGACATCCACTCTGTGTAGTCATAAAACTGGCACATGACTTTATGATCAATGCTATCACAAGCAAATGAAGTGTAGAAAAAGAGCCAGTACCTCCTATGCTGTACATCTCAGCCCTCTTTCCAAGCGATTTAACGTTTCCCCACTATGTTGCTTGAACAGCATGCTATGAGGTTTGAAAAAGGATGTGCAAAATTGGCAACATCGGACCACTGATCTGGCCATTAATTTGAGTAAAATACTGTGAAACAGCACCAACATGTAAACACTACTCTATCATTGCAGCACTTTCATCTAGGTGTGTCTTTCCCAGGCTGGTACAATCGTCTCTACATACACTTCACTCTTCGGCGTCACGTCTTCTTCTTCCTGCTGCAAACATATTTCCCAGCCACGCTGATGGTCATGCTGTCCTGGGTGTCGTTTTGGATCGACCGCAGAGCCGTTCCAGCGAGAGTTCCTCTCGGTAGGATAAACCCGCTCTACGTGATCAAATATCATTAAACATTTATTAATTACTGTCATGTAAGTGAGAGATTATTCAGAGTGTTTTCAGTTTGCAAGGTGAAAGCAACACTGAGATCATGGGTTTGATTCCTAAGGAATGCATACATTTAATTAAATTACTTTGAATGTAATGTAAGTCACTTCGAAAAAACATTTAATTTGGATGAAAACCATCTTAAAAATCAGGTTGTGTCCTGTTTGTTCAACTGTAACAGTGATGAGTTCTCAAAATCACGTCCGAGCGATGAATGCTGCTTTCACTCACAGGCATCACGACAGTTCTCACGATGTCCACCATCATCACCGGAGTCAACGCCTCCATGCCCAGAGTCTCCTACATCAAAGCGGTGGACATCTACCTGTGGGTCAGCTTCGTCTTCGTCTTCCTCTCTGTTATCGAGTATGCGGCCGTCAACTACCTGACCACCGTACAGGAGCGCAGAGAGAGGAAACTCAGGAATCAAGTAAGGCTTGTTCGTTTGTCTGGTACATTAAAGAGAACCCTGGGTATTAAGACTTAGCTTATAACGTAGACGTTCTATAACGTACATGATGTCTCTTACTGAAATGTGTAATAGAAAACCTATGAAAAATCAACATTGTTATATACAGATTTTGGACTATGGGGGGTGCCATCATTTTGATTACGTAGAACGGTCGCACTTGGCACTGAGCTATGCTATTTTTACTGCAACACAACTCAAACAATAAAATACGATGACCACAGCTACTGAAAGAGCTTACAGGTTGCGATGGATGTAAGTGTAGGCTTAAAACAAATGCTGTACCGTTGATTTTCCCCACAAAGCATCGAAATGTACCTGGATATCAAGTGAAATCTGCACTGAAAAACTCCTTCAGTGGCTGCGCCGTCATGACAAGAGTCGGCATGTTTACATCGTTTGTGAGCTTTTTTTTAGTAGCTGTGCTCTACTAAAAGGGCTGAAGTGGAGAGAACACAGACGCAGGTCTTAAAGTTTTATTCGTCCTCAGGCATCTTCTCATTCTTTTCTCCTTTTCTTATTGCTAGGAAAGCAGTGAAGACTTGCATCGTTTCTCTTGTTGCCCTGAAAATTACAACTAAAAGCCGCACAATGTGGTTTCGTATCAGTATTTTATTTTCCAAGTTGTGTTGTGGTAAAAATAGCAACAGATATTGCCACCTTTCATGGGTTTTCTATGGAAGCAGATTAGACTCATCAATAATTCACGCAAAAGACACGATGCACACATGCGTGTCCCAATTCACATGCATGAAACCAAATACATGTGCACGAAAAAAAATCTGTGAATTGTGTTTTGCAATTTGTGAAACGTATTTTATAAATTTAGATCCTTATTTTGTGCATGTGAATTGGTTTTTGTGAATATATATATATTATTTTCGTGCACGTGAATTGGGTTTCATGCATGTGAATTGGGACACGCATGTGTGCATCGTGTCTTTTGCCTGAATTATTAACGAGTCTAATCTGCTTCCATAGTTTTCTACTTCATATTTTAGCATTTATGTTATATTAAGCCATACAAGTGTTAATACCCTTTGAGATAACAAGAAAAGAGCAATGCTCAGAAATGATCCATGCCACTGTAACACGTCTGTCTCTCCTGTGTTTACGGCCTCACGTTGCAGTTGCCTTGCACGTGTGGAATAGCAAACCCAGAGGACATAATGATGACCACATGCTACAGCGACGTGGATCCCAGCTCCTCGGGGACTTATGGGATGCCTGAGAACGGCGGGAGGCAGGAGCGGATCCTGGCCCAGCTGACCCTCGCCGACAGCCAGAGGACGAGTCGGGTGAAGACGTCACGGGGCTACGTCAACATCTGGATAGACACTCATGCCATAGACAAGTACTCACGAGTGATCTTTCCCGCCGCGTACACGCTCTTCAACATTATCTACTGGTCCATCTACTCCTAACGCCACAGCAGATCTGTACCAGAACGTTCATCGACTGGGTCTCTCTGCCTTTTTGATCCAGGATCTTGAACTCTTTGTATTTTTAAGTGGTGTACATTTTTATTATCTAACAAAAGCAACTGCTTGAGTTGAAATGTGTGTTTCAAAAAAAGCTGCCCCTTTAGAGGCTACACTTGACTCCCCTCCTTCAAGAATGAGTAAACATTCGGTATTTTAATGCATGTATTTATCAGGGACGTCAAATTCTTTTAATTGCAATTATTTGCATATTGTTGTTGTGGTCACACATTAAGAAAACTAAATAGTGTGCTTGTTGGGTTTGTCAGTTTGTGTCTGAACGCACAGCAGTGACTCTTCACTCATCTCACACAAAACAACTACACAACACAACTATAGAACAAGTTTCCTCACACTTCTTGGACATACAGTATGTGGGGATGCAGTCCTCCGCTGACGTTCACATCAACCTTTCTGCACGATATTGATATTGATAACAGAATCTTTATAAACAACATCAAGCCTATATTTACTAAACTAACTTCCTTGATGAATGCTTTTATATTGTAATTTTTCACGTTTAATATTACAAACTGTGCTGTGTTTTAATAAAATACATGTTAGGTATGAAAAAAGCATAGTTTATTTTTATTCAACAGAGGGAAAAACAAACAATGCATACTGTATGGTTCAGCATTGTGCATTACTCATCTGAGCACACAGATGATTTTAAACCTTTAATCCTTCTGAAATATACATGACCTTTGTTCTTTTCTGCTGCGGTCTAGTAATCTCTGGTAATCTACAGCGGCCTGCTAATGGATCGTGCCATTTGTGACGTGGACGCTGGGCTGGGAAAGACCTGCGTGAGCCTCCGTCTGCGCATCAGACTCTCACTCAGGGTTGCCAGTTGAGGTCGCCATACGTGTAATTGCCCTGTTATTTAAGTCTGTCAAATTTGATGTGGGAAGAACTATTTTAGAAGCCATGGAGGTTATACGGATGAGTTTGGCCTTATTCTTGACAGATAACATACCAAAACAAAAACAAACAAAAAAAACAGAGCAATATAAAAGAACAGACTGAATCATGCTCTAATACAGCAGCAAAAGTAAATGAGGACAGTCCTTTTAGTTTACGAATAACTGACAGTCTGTGATGGCTCCTTTTCTGAATGGCACTGATGTGCTGATCGAAAGTAAGTTGATTTTCCAGTGTTACCCCAAGATATGTAAAATTCTCAACTATTGTCAATAAGGATAGAATGCTGAGATGGTGAGAACTGATTATTAATTCTTTTGTTTTGGTGACATTAAGATGAAGATAATTATCCTCACACCACTGAGTGAAGTGTGCAGTGGCGTTGTGATAGTCCAGTACAGAATTGTTGTCTAGCTGTATCATCTGAATATCTGAGGCATGTGGTTGTGGTTGATGGACTGATGCAATCATACGTATAAAGGGTGTAAAGAAATGGGCTTAGCACACACCCTTGCGGTGCTCCAGTGTTGGTCATAATTACTGATGACGTGACTGAGCCCACACGTACAACTTGCCGTCTATCACTTAAGAAATCATAAATAAGATGGATCAGGTGGGTGGGGATGTTGAGCTGGTGTAGCTTTTGGATCATCAGATGCTTTAGGATCGTATTAAAAGCAGAGCTGAAGTCAACAAAAAGAATCCCAGCAAAGTGACCTGGAGAGTCCAAATGTTGAAAGACCAGGTGCAGCAGGCAAGCCACAGCATCTTCCGCACCCCTTGAGGCCTTATAGGCGAACTGAAGGGGATCGAGCTGTGGGATGACAACTGGGAGAATAGTACCCAGTAGCAGCTTCTCCAGGCACTTCATTATTATGGATGTAAGGGCGACAGAGCGATAACGATTGTATTCAATATATTCAATTCTTTTGCAAAGACTCTGGATCTGTTATTACACTGATATTGGATTTGGACTCACATCCTGTGAGGATTTTAACCTTTTGAAATGCCTGCTTGGTGTTCAAGTTGGCAAATTCAGTCCAGTTTGTCCTTGTCCTTGAGTCCTTCCCAATTCTTGAGCCTAAATGCTTTATGTTTCTCTCTTAGGCTCTGCCTTAACTGTTGAGTAATCCAAGGCTTGGTGTTGGGATACTTTTTTAATGTTTTAACCGGAATGCTGATGTTTATGCAAAATCTGATGTAATCAGTAATGACAGAAACTCTGTCATTCAGATCACCATTAAAAACACTCAGTACAACAGTACATGCTAGGGAGTCTTGAAGATGGGCAATGGCTTCCTCCGACCACTGTGGGGCACTGTGTGGCTTGTGACGTTTCAGTTCTTGTCTCTAGAGTGGAAGTAAACAGATGACATTGTGATTTGTGACTCAAATTGGTGTATATGAACAGACCCGGAATGCAATGGGGATATTACCATAACACATATCCAAAATACTTCCCCACCTAGTTGGAATCTCCGCATACTGCTGAAATGACGGTAATACATTATCCAGCCTGCGTGTGTTGAAATCTTCCAGAATAATCACAGGAGCCCCTGGATACCATCATGGCATTAACATCCTCAGCTATCAGTTCTGCCGCTATTCTGGTGCTTGCACTGGGGGAAATATAAACACAGCAAACCACAAGCGCTGTAAACTCCCAGGGGAGATAGAAGGGACGTACTGACAGGGTCAGCATCTCCAGATTCGATGAACATACTTTATGGTGGACCTTCCATGCCGTCCTCTTTGAAATCAAACAAAGAATGATCTGTGCTGTCACAGCAGTGCATGTGCCATCATATTTTGAAAATATTTTTTTTTAATTAAAAATATTAAAACTCACTGCGTTCCCAAAACAAGAGACTTGTTTTGGGAACTTAAAAAAAAAAAAAAAAAATCAAAATATATCAATAATGTGTTTGGAGCAGGTCCACTTAAGCCCAAAGTATACTTCACATTTTCGAATCTGTGTACAGTGCACGTGATGCAAATTTCATTATCAGAATAGTATGCATGTACTGTATGCGCACCACCCAAATTTTGTAACAATGTGTATTTTGTATGCGCAGGTCGCACATGCACATTGAAGTTATTTTGCAGTAACCAGTTATTCCACAACATTGTTTTGGTCTGTCATTTTAGAGTAGAAAATGAAACTGAAGAGATGGAACAATATCAACAAAATAGCAAAGACTGCAACAACAACAACAGAGGCTTACACTGACAAGCACTTGTGAGCGAGAAGGTACAGAAATTCAGAGATATTTGTTATTGGTCATTACATATGGGGAAAATTAGAGCAGTCACTGGACATGGATAAGGCTTTCTAGAGTGCATGTGTCAACCGCCCGTGTTCGCACACAACTTCAAATGCAGTATACTTTGAAAAGCTACGCATTTTACTGTATGCATACACTGTTTTACTGTATGCATACATTTTACTGTATGAATGTCTGAAGACCTTATACCATCATGCCATTTCATTGGCTAGTAGCACCACCCTGAGAATCACATATGCTCATTTCAGCGTGCGTGATTTCATCATATTTATAATATTTATAATATTTTGCAGCACAAATATCTTCCAATGAAGAGCCTTTAAAAAGAACTTGAGAAGAAGCCATTCCTCTCACTGAGTGAGAATGCACACCCAGAGGCGAAGCCAAACCATGTGCCTCATTGGACACAGAAATAGCCTCAACTACCCAGTGAGACACTCTCTGTTTCTTGACGGCAGCACCTTTGTTTTTACCACCAAATATATATATATATATATATATATATATAAACCACCAAATATAATATATATACAGTACTGTGCAAAAGTCTTAGGCCACTAGTATTTTCATCAGCTAAAAATGGTTCAAAGTCAGTTGAAGTTGGTCTTTTGCTGTAGTGTGTCAGTAGGAAATATCAGTTTACATTTCTAAACATTCATTTTGCCATTAATTGTAATAATCCAGTGAGATTTTTGTGTGGAGCACAGGCTGTTGTCAGACTCCTTGTGCAAACAGAGATGTGATCTCTCCATCATTCAATCCAGTCTGTCTTAAGAAACAGAAAAAACAGAGACAGACTAAATCTAGAAGAACTGTGGCCAAGATGCTTTAAGAGACTGTCACGGGTGCGGAGCAAAGCGACAGACACAGTGGGCGTGACGTCAGGCCTCGGAGAGACTTTTATTAAACAATAAACAGAAAGTGTCCAAAAAGGGGGAAAAAGTGTCCAAAATAAATGGGGGATCTGGTGTCCTCGACGTGAAGGGAATCTTTACGCACCCTTCCTGGACCCACGAGGACACCAGCGTGCATGCACGGGGAAGAGACCGGTCTCCTGAGGAGAGGCGCACTCGACATTTTAACAGCGGCGGTGATGAGGCTTCATTCACATCAGGTGTGCCTCATCACACGCCGCCAGACCTGGATGTTTCAGCGCCCCTCCTCCTCCTCCCACACGCCCACTCCCGTCGGGAGCCTGGTGAAGGGCGGCGATTACCGACGGGGTGAAGCTAATAGTTAGGGGGGAGGCAGCCGTCTCGTCACAAGACCTACACCTACAAAGCTACAGTACTGTTAAAATTTTTAGGCAGTTAGGCACATAAAATGAGGATGCTGTCAAAAACAATGTCATAAATAGATTTTCTTGTGCAGAGTTTTTCAGGTAGCTTTGCAGGTAGGTTATTTGAAACATCTTGGAGATGTTGCCACAGTTCTTCTGGATTTAGTCTGTCTCAGTTTTTCTGTTTCTTCATGTCATTCCAGAGACAGACTGGATGATGATGAGATCAGATCTCAGTGTGGAGCACTGGCTGTTGTCAGACTCATTGTGCAAACAAAAATCTCACTAGATTATTACAATTAATGGCAAACAGAATGTTTGGAAATGTACACCGATATTTTTTACTGACACACTACAGCAAAAGATAGAAATAACTTACTTTAAACCATTTTTTAGCTGGTGAAAATACTAGTGGCCTAAGACTTTTGCACAGTACTGTATATATAAACATATATAAACAACTGATCAGATCCACGGCACACAGAGCTCAAGACCTTCATCAGACCCTGCATCAGCAGAGGAAAAAGTGTACTCAGGCCTAGGTCACAGTAAGACTTTAACCAGCTCTGGGGCAAAGTCCATACAAGAAGGGCTGATAGAAAGAGCCTGTAGATCCCCTATTCTCCTAAGAGAGAATATGGCCAACAAAAGGACCATCTTAAGAGTCAAAAGCTTCTCTGACACAGACTCTAGCAGCTCAAATGGATGGCCAAACCCTGCCTCGAGAGTAGGTCCACTTCTAAGTTCAGATGACCTGGAACATGAACTGCTCTGACTGACAGAAACTTGGTCAGTGCCCAAAGAAGGATCTCGCCAACATCTCGCCAACCTGCACAAGGAGCAAGAACATAGTCCTCCTTGGCGATTGAGTTACGATACCACAGTAGTGTTGTCCATGCTGATCAAAATGTGACAACCCTTCAGATAGGGTAAGAATCGTTTGAGTGCCAGAAACACTGCCAGCATCTCTAGAAGACAATGCGCCTCTGTTCAAACTTCAAAAATCAGACACCCTTGATAAACTGCCCCCCAGCCCATGAGGGTCATGTCCGCCGTGATTGTCTTGCAACTACAAGACGCCCCTAGCAGGACTCCCTTGTGAAGTAAATTGAGAGTCATTCATGGACACAGAGTGCGAAAGCCTGACTGAACCACAGGGGACGCTGCTGCCATCAGACCCATCAATCTGCGGCATAACCCTACGTGGACTAGACACAGGCTGGTCCCTAATGATTGAACACGTGCGGAAGACAGGTGTGCCCACATAATGCGAGATTTCAAATCCACACCCAGAAAAGTTGTTTGCTGACATGGCAACAAAACTCTTTTGCAGGTTTGTACGCAATCCTAGGCTCGAGCACCAAGTCTCAATGCACTATTGCCATATCCTGTGACTTCGCTAATATCAGCCAATTATCCAGGTAGGTTAAAATCCGGACGCCCTGAAGTCGCAATGGGGCCAGAGCTGCGTCCATACACTTTGTGAATGTTCAAGGAGCCAGAACCAGTCTGAACGGAAGAACACGGTATTGGTAAGGTTTGCATTCAAAACTGAACCTGAGGAACTTCCTGTGTCTCTTGAAAGTATGCATTCTTTAGAACAATAGTCACTAACCATTCTCTGGTTCGGATGAGCGACAAAATGGACATTAACGTCAGCATCTTAAATCTGCTTACTCTGAGTGCAAGGTTTAGGCGACGCAAGTAAACCCGCATTCTTCTTGGGCACAACAAAATAACTGCTGTATAAGCCTGACTCCATCTAAGCAGGGAGTATTTCTTCTATAGCCCCTTTCTCTAGGCGTGATAAAATCTCCTGACTCAAAACGGAGACCTCCCGAAGACACACCATTGCAGAGAGAATCCTGCCAAAAGGAGGCAGCCATTTCCGTAATTGGATGGTGTAACCGTGGTGAATGGTAAGGAGGACCCACTGTGAGATTCCGGGCAGGCGTTGACACGCGGTCCAATAATCTGCCAGGGACCTTAACTGTTCTATTTTTGAAACCTGCTCACTGCAGGTGCCAACACATCCCTTGAACACAGAAAGCTGCTGCCGTCTGCAAAAACAGGAAGCACATGTGGAGTGACCACACTTAACGAACTCATTATTACAGACTGATTTCCCTGTATAGGGCCCCGAAGCACCTGGGTAAAACAGGAACTTCTAAAACAGGAAAATGTCCAATCGCCCGATTGGGCCACCCTGCCACATCAACAGAATGGGCATAAATGGGCCATGCGTGCATAACCCTAGGGCTTTTTCTCAAACTCTGAAGGCTAGAAAGCACAGAGTGTTTGAGGTAGTGCTCGACCTAGAACCGCCCAAGGCGCAGTATGCGAGGGGACAGTCAAGACCAGAGCTGGGAGGCCAAAATGAGACAGGCGAATAGAGAGGCTTTTGCATTGCCGTGAACAACGGCCCCTTACAATGAGGTTCCATAGGCGATGACTCACTCTGCTGAACCTTACCAAGGGAACTGCAGAAAAGACTAACGTGAACAAACTGCAGGCGGCTACTATTCGACCTCCCTAGAACAGCGCGGGATGAGGTGGCGTAAAGCAGCAGCATCCAGAATGCCCGAAATTCTTCCACAATCGCAGTGACTGATTCTGCAAACAGGCCATCTTTAGACATGGGGCATCTAAAAGAAGAGTTTTGTCCTTTTCCTTGGTGTCAGTTAGTGGAAGCCAAAAATGGCACTCAACTGCCACCATTCCCACCATAGACTTGCCTACTGTCCGGGCCATGTGCTTGGTAGCTCTAAACACCAAGTCAGTAGCCCACCAGAGCTCTGTAACAGCCTCTGGAATCAGGCCTTTCCCCTCATCCAGCTCCTTAAGCACATCCACTTGATACGCTTGGAGTACAGCCATGGAATGAGAAAAGGCTGCTGTCTGTCCACAAGGGGGGAAAGAGGAGAAGTCTACGGGGCTGGGCTTAGGCATGGCTAGTCAAAAACTGGTCATCCAGTTTTGAGTGGGCCTGATTTTGCATTGACTCGCTGTCCCATTCCAACCCCAGCTTGTCTACAGCACAAGTAATCACAACTAGCAACACGGTATAAGATGGCGAAGTGAGTGCGGCCAGGAGTGAGTGAGAGAAAGGGGGAAAACTCTGTTGTCTCACTCTCCATGTGCTCCGGCTCACAAGCGTCACCCCAAGCGTGTGGCGCCTTGGCAACCGCAGAAACAAAACAATGGGAATTAGACGTGAGTCCTTTCCTTATAAAGGCAAGCCTCGAGCACAAAACTTTTAAATGCAGACTATCACAGTGTCGACAGTCAAAAAGGCCGTTAAGTGCTGCTTGAGCATCCTGAAAACCCTCATGCAATGAATGTGTCGCACAGATCGATGCATCTCCTGTAGCTCATCATGTCCACTCGAGAGGACTGAAACTGCTTGGAAAGTTGGCAAACAACAACAAAAACACTTACCTACGGGCAACAGATAATCCATTTCCTGATTGAAAAGAAATCTGATGAAATCATGCGTAGCACACTGATATGAGCATATGTGATGTATTGTTGGGGCGGTACTAAGCGCTACTGGCCAATTAAATGTTGTGTTGGTATAAAGGCTTCAGATATCTCTCACACTGAAGATATTCCCATAGCGACCACTAGCAGCATAAGTGAACCTATGAAAGGGAACTTACCTGTCGATCGCCTCAGTCGGTTTAAATCAGGGCTGTCAAACTCAATTCCTGGAGGGCCACAGCCTTGCGGAGTTTAGCTCCAACCCTAATTAAACACACCTGATCCAGCTAATCACATCGTTCAGGCTTAAAAAGTACATGGTTTGTGTGTTGGAGCAGTGTTTGAACTAAACTCTGTGTAATGGAGACCCGCTCTGAGCAGTGTGGGAGTGGGACCCGGGGAGAGGGGTTACATCTGTAGGGCTGTGGCCCTTCAGGAACTGAGTTCGACACCTCTGGTATAAATTGTTGTTAGTCTGAGTTCTTGCCATCTCGAAAAAGCCAGAATGATGTTGTTATGACTTGTAATGCGGCCTCTGTCACTTGACTCTTCTTTGAAGGTTTCTTTATTTTAATATAGCAAGTTTCCTTTTTTAATGATGTATTGTGTCAGTTATATTGTTCATTATTTATGATCATAAGTTGTAAGAACATGCGTACCACCTTCTGTGTTCAGAGACTAAATGTGATGGAACCACACAAGACATGAAACTTTCCCACTCAACCCAACCCGACAGCTCAAATTGTACATTGTAATAACCTTATCACGTAAATGGGGATTAGTCAAGCAGACAGTTTCAAGCAGTATTTTAATGTATTCTGTCAAAAATTGATTTTGTTATAAAAAAAAAATCCCCCACGCTGCACACAGATTTGTATCACACATATACAAACACCTTTTAATATGTGGTTTAAAAGGCTGAGAAAAACAAAATTACAATGAAATTCTGAGTTTGTCAATCTCTTATATGATTTCTCTGTGCAGCAGAGACATCTCTATAAGGAATTAATTCCTGATCCCCAGCTCTTTATACAACACATAATGGAAACCTGTAAAAAACACATTCATGGATCAGGACCTTGGGATCACACAAACTCAGAGAATCCAGGACTGTCTCACTTTAAACTCTGTCTTACCCGGGGAGCCACTAAACCTGCTTCATGCCACAGTGTGATGAACGATAGTGAAAAAAAAAAGGTCAGATGTCACATATTTCATAACGTGTTTTTTTCCATGGCTTTATTATTCATTGCTTTCAGCAGGCTTTTGAAGCAATGCATGATGCCTTCATGATGTCTCAGGCTGGTCATGTAGAAGTTAGAAAGTAAAATGAAACAAACTACTACAGGCTTTTTTAAAAATGAATTTCCCCAAGAGGAAATAACAGTCTGAGTCTCTGATATGTCCATCATGACTCTGTCAGTGGTAGTACTGTCCTCCTCGGCCTCCTCTACTCCATCGGCCTGCTCTCCATCCGTCTCCTCCCGAGCGCCAGCCGCCTCTCCATCCGCCCGCACCCCGATTCCCACCGTATCCCGCTCCTCCTCCTCGGCCTCCTCCATCAGATCTCTTCTGCCACGCGGGCATCTCGGGAAGAGGCGCATCGATCTCAGATGGCCGTCCGCCCCGGTCAGGAACCCGTCCCATCAGGATCTGAGGATTCACCACACACCAATCATCACACACCAGCCACAATCCGACAGAAAAGCAAAGGAAGTTAAGACAATCTCCGTACTTTGTTTATTGCACAGCTGGTTTTCTCTCGGCACGAGCCGCTGCTGGTCTTCACAATATAGCAGACGTCCTGACGTGCGGCAAGCAGATGAGCCACACTCACCGATGACCGCAGCGACAAACAATACCGCTTTGGCTGATATACTCTGGCCATCCTGTCAATTTTCACCTGAAAAATGGATAAATAAATAAATAAATGCATGGATTTGCTTTTCTATCAAAACACTCAGTGACGTGTGTTTGTCTGCCACTAATGTAAAGCAAGAGATGTAACGAATGCAAGCAGCTCACTGTAGGAATAAAATATATTATGATACTCTAACAAGCCAAATTCCATCTTAAATCTTGAACATGAAAAGAAAACAAAACAACAGCGTCTTTCAGTGACTGACGTGCCTTGGCTCTGTCCGACCAGCTGAAGGACTGTATGGTCACATCGAGGCGTTTGATCAGCATACGCCGCCGACACTCGTACTCCGCTGACAGAACGCTGTTGATCTTCTCCAGCTCTCTCTGAACACACAAGAACACATCACAAACACTTTTTATATTTTACAACACTGTCAGACACTACACTTCCACAGCTGAAGTTATCTGTAACTGTGTTTTCTGATCTGACACTCTCAGCTGTTAATAATGTATTTGGTGAAAGTTAAGCTCTTCTCACCCATTGTTCTGAATGGAGGGAGCTCTTGAATGCAGGATCTCCGACATGTGTTTCTGGAAGCTGCTTGAGTAAAACATCCACCTGCACAAAAAAAAAAAAATAAATAAATAAAATTCAATACTTACCAAAATATATAAATAAAAACAACATGAAAAACAGAGAGCTAAGGGTAATGTCTTGAGGAATCTCACTGTCCTTGATATTTAGACATATATGAGGTCACTGTGCTGTAAAGCCTCATGGTGATGTCAAGCTATGGAGACGTTCATATGAATATCCTGCTTCACTACTCTGGTAATCGTCATGACGAACTGATAAATCTGAACTGAGATAGCGCTGCGCATGGCTGCCGTGGTGTGGAGCTCTCCCGTTCTTTGGTTGTTATACCGGCTTACAGGTAAAAACTGAAAACAGCTAAACCTGTAATAAGGGCCGTAAAAAGATGGACTAATGAAGAAGAGCAGGATTTACAAGCCTGCTTCGACTGCACTGATTGAAATGCCTTTGAAGCTGCTGCAAACTATCTGGACGAGCTCACAGAGACTGTACCTTCATATATCTGTTTCTGTGAAAATATGTGCACTCCACCAGTACATTTCTGTCATTCAATAATGCTAAACTGTGGTTTACTGGGAAACCCAGACAGCTTTATCAGGTGAAAGAGGATGCTTACAGAAGTGGGGATAAAATCTTGTATAATAAGGTCAGAAACAGAGTAACAAAGAAGGTCAGAGTAGCTAAAAAACTACTCTGAAAAGCTGAAAAAACAGTTTTTAGCCAACGACCCAGCATCAGAATGGACTGGTCTGAGGAACATCAAGTACAAATCTGTGGAGAATCAATAACTGGCTGATGATCTGAATGTGTTTTACTGCCGGTTTGAGAAAAGGCCCACTCTGATCTACACTTCACACATTCAAAAGTCGCCCATGACTGGCTCCCTGCTGGATCCCCTTCGGTTTGCCTACAGGTCCGTTGATGATGCAGTCAACATGGGACTCTACAATGCACAATCAACTTTATGTCCACAACATCTTCACAGACCTAGGAGTTACGCAAAGATCTTATTTGTGGACTTCAGTTCAACCCTCAAACTCATCACGCCTGACCTTCTCTCAGACAAACTGACACAGCTCTCTGTGCCCTCCTCCATCTGTCAGTGGATCAGCTTCTTGACAGGCAGCAGCTAGTAAGACTGGGTAAACTCACATCCAGGACTCTCACTATCAGCACTGGTGCCCCTCAGGGTTGCATTCTCCCTCCACTGATCTTCTCCCTGTAGAAAAATGACTGCACCTCTAAAAACCCCTCTGTTAAACTCCTGAAGTTTGCGGATGACACTACAGTCATCGGCAGTATCAAGGATGGAGAGGAGTCTGCTTACAGACAGGAGGTTAAAGAGCTGTCTGTCTGGTGCAGTCTTAACAACCTGGAGCTCAACACACTCAAAACAGTGAAGATGATCGTGGACTTTCAGGAGAACCCCCCCTCCCCCCATTCGCTGTTTTACCTTTTTTGTTAAGGGTGTTTGATCTTCTTTGCATGTTCACTTTGCAAAGACTGTGTCTGTACTTCTGCAGTGATGTAGGATGATTTTGAAATGATTTTTGAAGTTGAGGGAGAAAATACGATTGGAGTTTTTCGACATACCCTAACTGTCTTGAGTCAGAATACACTGAGTTCAGGTACAAGTGATTGTTTCTCTAGATAAGTCTCTTCTTCCTCGGCTGGGATCGCTTACAACCGCATTTGTGATTGTTTGAAGCCGCATTTAAACTGTGTTTTGGAAGTTCAAAATTGGGAACCATATCAGTCCATTATATGGAGAAAAATCCTGAAATGTTTTCTTTGAACAACATAATTCCTTTACGGCTGAAGAAAAAAAGACATGAACATCTTGGATGACAAGGGTGTGAGTACATTATATGTGAATTTTTGTTCTGGAAGTGGACTTCTCCTTTAACGAAAAGACATCAGTGAGTTTACAGCCGGAGGACTTGCTAAACTGGTTTGTGCTGGATTTCACCTGTTGCTCTTCGGAGTTTTGTTTTATTAAAGTGTACACAAATTATAGTGAAACAATCAGAAAAGCATGATATGACTGCTGTAAACACAAATTCAGATTAGGATCATCACAACCCACCAAAACTCCTCAGTCCATATGACACAAACTACTGCATATTATCTTCATTTTCATTCTGTTTGAATGTGCCTCAAAGACACGTTTCCCTCAAGAAGGAACACGTTACATGAGTTTAGAGCGACTGCAATCCCATCAGCCCGCTGTGGATCATGAGTTAAGTGTGTCTGAGAGGTCAGAGGTCACCCAGGTGTAAATGGGCTGACCACCAGTGGTGTATTTACAAGTATTTACAAGTATCTGTACTTCAGAGTATTTTTATTTTGAGAATCTTTTACTTTTATTTCATTACATTTCAAAGCATAAAATTATACTTTTGACTACACTACATTTCTTAAAAACATGATGTTCCTTGTTATTTTGAACTGAGATGCGACAGCAGTGTCCAAAACAAGCTGACTGTTTTCAATGAACCTGTTCAATTGGTTTGTAAAACTCACTGAGAGATTCATTCATGAATTGGACTTTTTGGATTGAAGCTGTTCTCGAATCAACAACTCACCGACTCAAAAGGTCCCGTCAGAGCGAGTCTCCAGTAAACAACTCAGCATATTCACAACGGGAGATTCTCGGAGCTTGCGTGCACATGCGACTGATGGTGTGGAAAGTTACTAATTCTAAGTTTTATGATTGATTATTGTAAATAAAAAAAAAGTTTATGCAATGACTGTCAGTTGTCTGTCAAGTAAATCTGCTGTAAAGTGCCAAGCTGTTTAAGCCTACTGTAAAAAATGCTTGAATGTGGACGTGTCCACACTCGTCTATCATTGACTCAATGGGGTAAAAAACTAAACATAACAAAAATAACACAATTAATGCCAATGCATCTTTCCTGCTGACAAAGCAATTTACTGTTATAAATACTAAATATACACTACTACTACTACTACAACATACTTCATTTTTTTCTGCACACATGAAGTATCAGTAACCTAGACTGGAATTTTGATATATCTAATATTCTGATCTAAAATGTTAATACTTAAGTACATTACATTTTTATACTTTTGTGCATTAAAAAAAAACAAATACTTTCACTCAATTGAAAATGAAAACTTAATACTTTTACTGTAGTAACATTTAATGGCCTAGTTTCACAGACAGGGCTTAGACTAAACCAGGATTAGGCAATAGTTCAATTAGGACATTTAAGTTATTTTTATTCACATGCCTTAGAAAAAACATTACAAAACAAAGTCACTGATATATTTAAGATCAGTCAGTGAAGGTTTCTTGCAGTTGAAACAGCTCAGACTTTCATTTTAGTCTAGGACTAAGTACTACATACTATTTGTGCACTTCATCCATTAATCTGGTGCTTAATCTGGTTTCAGTAGTGAACGTCCATACTCGCTCCTGTGTCGACCGAGAATCAGTGGCTGTCAGGAAACGTAATCAAACACATGCAGCGAATGACTCACCTGCTGCTGGATGGCAGTAAACGTGTCTCTGGCGTCTCGTCCGGCTGGATCTGGCAGCTTCAGAGTTTCACATATGACTCTGAGATCCTGAAGAGACGTGTCCAGCTCCTCCGCGTCAGTCGCTGGTTTACTGGCCACGATCTCCGCAGCTTGAAGCTCCGACGCCAAAAACACTGAACAAAGACTCTCGGTCAACACGGAGACGAACGCCCACCACAACGTGAACATGCAAACCACTCACAGATGATCTTCAGATGCTCCTTAGTGTCCTTCACGTCTCCGTTTGCTAATCGTGAAGCCAGTCCTTCGTACGGACAGCTTAAGTCCTTCAGCAGTCTGCTTGTGTCCAGCATACATCTGTCTGGATCTTCTGCCAGCAAACACACACAAACATCAGCCAGACACAAGACATTTCAATTCAGTCTGATTGTAAAGATAAAGCATATGATATCCGGCCGACTGAGTGTGTGTGTGTGTCACCTGTGATGAGCGGCTCCTGTGTGTGCGAGTCAGTGATGTTTGTGAGTCTGGATGAGAGCCACGACACCAGACTGACATATTCAGATGAGCTGAAGCCCCGCCCACACGCCGCCAGCAGACACGCCTCCTCCGCCAGCGGCCCGTCATACCTGACCATCAGCACACATTACACGCTCACACAGACAGACTCAAACGGTTCTGCTCTGCGACAAACTCATTTATAAGAGCATAAATATTCTGTGAAGTCTCTCAGTCCTTTTGAACAACAGCGACAGGGTTTTTGCAGGTTTTATGAAGGCAAATTTAAAACTTTCTGAGACCTTTTTAAGATCACATATAGAAGGTTTAGAATAAATACAACATATCGATATATCAGTATGGTCTCTAAATGTAAATGTCTTGTATTAGCAACACTTCAGAGTTTGAAAACTTTAACTTCCAACAGATCTCCAATAGTAATTTTACAAAAGAATATATATATACAAAAGAAAGAAAACATATCTTAAGTCTTGAATACCTCTGTTCCCAAATACTAAAATACAGAAATAACTTTCACTGCATCTTCTGATCACAGTGGAAACAGCGGCGTTCTTCCACAGTATTTGAGGAAGATTTCTTGCAGTGCACTCATTTATTAATAATTTCTGCTCTGACATAAAAACCCTTTCACGCATTCATTTGTAGAAGGATGAACTAAGATTTTAAAGACCCGCAGAAACCCTGAACAAATCAGTTCAAGTAATGCCGTTTAATGCGGTTTCAGCTTGGTTTTCATCTCATACTGTAGGACGTTTACATGTACTGACTGATTCTGAATCAGTGTTTCAATCTCTCATATGCTAAATCTACAAGAATAGTTCACCTTTATTCTGTGCTTACTAATAATTAAAGCTCTCTGTCAAATCACCGACTGAATAAACGAACATGGCAGTAGTTCCATATTCACGGCACAAATGTCATTCTTAACAAACCCACTTCTTGCTGATTACACAATCATTAAATAACTTGTCACAAATAATAAAGACGTTTATAATGTTGTAATAAACAATTCCTTTCTTATGACACTCTGTAAATGCATTTGTGAAACAGAAGAAGCACGTTTATTTATTCTATGATCTACAGAAGAAGCGTATCAAAATGAACATAAACACATCTTTTATCAGAACACTAGAACAACACGATTAATATCCAGGTAAGAGGATAAGTGACCGTTTATGAAACACATAAAATAAATAAATAAATACATCTGACAATTAAACATTATGGTCTAATCCTCATTTCAATCAAATCAGCGGTCAGAAGACTCATAAATGCATTATTTCATGCGATCGATCTGCTGCTTACCCAACCTGATCCAGGATGTCGAGGATATCGTTTTCCATCCTGAACACATTCACATATGATTAAATAAATGCCGTTAATGATATCGAACACATTAATGAAGGTTAACTGTTCGTTTAAATCGCCGAAATGAATTCATCTGCACGCGCGTCTCCAGCGGTGCGTCGCTCAAATGAGACCGTCAAGAAAACACAACAACACAAGAGTTCCGATGAACTTTTACTGTTTGAACAACAGTAGAGTCTAAAAGTTGAAAATATTTTCACTTTTGTGGGAGGAGATCCATACAATATATACCATAGTAACCATAGTTAATGTGAAAATAACGCAGATAATCATGGTTACCGCTATAAACCGTAGCAAAGGGAGTCTTTCAGAATCTGACAGTCATGGATCCCGCCAGTTACCCTTTTATATCATGTGAACACAATACAGAATTCTTCACTAAATGTCTAACTATACATAGCCTGAGTAAGAATGTATGATAAAGATGTTCAGTGTGCAAGTGGGAGTCTGAATCTGAGCAGTGATGCTTTCAACGCCATGTTATTAATCACATGTTGTGGTGTTTTCACACTTTTTAACAGAACACACTCCACACGGTGTCTCTCTAGATTCTCCCGTTTATTTTCTCGTTGCTCTCATTACTCAACACAATTTACCACTAGTGGTGTCCCTAGTGGTGCAGTTCCACTTTACATGTATTATAGTAAACAATTACTATAAATTGAACGTAATGTATTGTATACTTCTCAACACAACCAGTGTTGGGAAGGTTACTTTGGAAATGTAATAGGTTACAGATTACAAGTTACTTGATTTAAAATGTAATAAGTAGTGTCACTTTTCAATTACTCTATTAAAGTAATGTAACTTATTACTTTTAATTACTTTTTGATTACTTTTCTAAATTTCTAATATTTTCAACTGTTAATCATTTTGAAACATTTAAACCAGGCAGAGTTAAGCTTACAGTAGCACTCAACACTGCCAGACTTTCAAAATCCTTTATCACTTGAATTAAGATTATAATAAGTAAGGGATAATATACATCTTTATTTTGCGATAACAACTGGCTGAATGTACATTATCTGACTTATTACACAGCTGCTTGATAGATTATTTAGATGTTTCGTGGCAAAATTATTAGACACGAAACACTGATCTGAGTTGAAATATTTGAATGCAAAGCTTCCATGAAGAAATCAGTTGCTAGCAAACGGCAAGTTCAAACTAGACATTTTAGGGATACAGTGCAGTCATACCAGTTTTCTTACACATTTCACCACATAAATAAGTAGTAGTACTACTTTGTTAGTTATCTTATAATCCATTACAATGTACAAAAAAAAATGGCAGCAGCTGCGTTTGTATGAAACAATAGAGCAAGTCCACAATACCAGGATGACAGAATTAAGAAATTGTACACATAATACTGAATTAAGCTTTAATATTTTATTAGCTAACCAAACGCAAAGCTCGAGAACTCGTGTCACTGCGCTATATGTCATAACAAGATCATAACATAAATAACATCATAACAAGGAGTAGTCTAATAGCTATGATACTGGGTTTGAATTCAAATGTTTGTATAGTAATGTCAGAAAACACTAGCATCTAACAGTGCCTTGGAAAAAACAATCTTAAAAAATAAACTTTATGCATAAACCCAAATAGGAAATAAAACAGTTATCGAATAAGCATGTGTCCTATTCTGTGTCCTAAATTCCTGAAACATTGGTATCTCATTTTAGAGCAGTCAATGCAATTTAAAAGAAGTCAATTAAATCTGTAAGTGGGGGTGGGGGTGGGTGTGTGAAAAAATTCAGATGTAATCCCCTTTGTAATCACTGGCATTTTTCAAAAGTAACTGTAATTTAAATACATATTTTTTCTCAGTAACTGTAACTAATTACAATTACATTTATTTTGTAATTAAATTACGTAATTCCGTTACATGTAACTAGTTACTCCCCAACACTGAACACAACACATGTGAAGTGTATAAATCCTTAAATAAGAAATAGTTCAGCTGAAAATTAAAATTCAGCTACTATATTTTTTAGTTTATATTATTTAGTTTATTAACCTCAAATCATTCAAAACCGTCTGCTGCTGTTTTTTCTGCGAAACACAAATCAGAATCTTTCTTATACAAAAAGTCAGTGGTCACCATGCACAAAAACACTAAAACCACCCTAAAATCCCTGGTGAAAAACCAGCATACGCTGGTAGGTAGGTTTTGATGCTGGTTTATGCTGGTCCTTGACCAGCAACATGTCCAGCTTAAACCAGCATCAAAACCTACCTACCAGCGTATGCTGTTTTTTTCACCAGGGAAGTCTGGTTATGAGATATGTGAGAACTAATAAACCTGGTAAACCTGAATAAGATTTTAAAGCTTCATTTATTCAGTTCGTTAGTAAACAACAACTGTCAGTCAGTTTATTTCTCAGACGAATATCAGTTCTGATGGAGTCACACTGGGTTCCATCAGTCGCTTCCATGCTGGAGACTCTGTGGGAACTGAAGATGTCTGAGTAAAATCACAGCAGTTCACAATCATGAGCTTCATTTTGAAGGAAGCGCTGCGTCTCAAGCCTCTGAGCTCCTCGTGGTTTGTGAGGCTGGGATTCGGATCTGATTCTGCTCATTGTTCACTCTGGGACCTGCGGGGTGATTTATGTATGATGGATGTGTGTAGATGTGTGTGCTGCTGGTGCAGGTGCAGATGGAGGTGCTGGGGTTCTTCTCTCTTTCAGCTGTTGGTTAGTTTGCGTTCTCTCTCATTGGACTGGGTAAAGGGCTCCTGACTGGAGTTTGCACTTTCATTTCTAATCCTAATGTTTATCAACTTAAGGCTTTTTCAAAAACACATTTCACATGCTTTTATATGTAGATTTCACTGTTTTACCCCCCCAGACCCAAACCTTTCATTTTAAATACGAAAATTCATCAGACATTACACACGTGTAGACCTGTGACTGAAATAAACCTTTAAATTATTGTGGAGAAATTATATTAACGGACTAATTAAGTCCCCTGATAGCACACATACATCACAGAGACGTCTATTTGACATCTCCATTTACGTCTGGAAGACATGTTTTTTTAGAGTGTTTGCTCATCTGCAATACGTCTTTAGGACTTTTCCTATCAATGTCAAATAGACGTCTGTTAGATGACATTAAGATGTTTATGATTCAGAATGTATGCAAAACTGACATCTTACAGATGTCTGTCAGATGTTTGTACACAGCAGATGCTTTCCAGATCAAGCGATCTTTAACAGACATCTTGCAGATGTGTATATATATATACTATCTGGGCAATGAACAATAGCTGAAAATGTGCTCACCTTCAGGCCATACAACATTAGGATGAGTTTGTTTCTTCATCAGATTTGAATAAATGTGTCATTCCATCACTGTCTCACCAACGGATCCTCTGCAGTGAATGGGTGCCGTCAGAATGAGAGTCCAAACAGCTGATTAAAAACATCACAAGTAATCCATAACGCCTCATAAATAACGCTTCCTCCAGTGAAAAAGTCCATCTCCTGTTGTCTCTCACATCAAAATCCAGACGGTGCTTCATCTGTGCACATTTCTCTCCTGATTCAGACCAGATCATTTTTTTCACTGGAGGAAGAGTTATTGTGGATTTTAAACTCGTATTCTAGTTAAAACGTCTTAAATGATGGATTTTTAAGCATTTGTCTTCTCAAGATGTTAACTGATGGACTGGATTATTGTGATGTTTTTATCAGCGGTTTGGACTCTCACAAATACTAATGAATTTATATAGTATACACAAAATTGGCAGACCATTATTAGACAGCATGTATAAGAAAAGAAAAGACAAACACAAGAAATGCTGACATCCATTAGTGGCTGACAATTAAAAAAGTATCTAGGGTGAAAGTAAGTTTTTCTCTAAATGTCCACCAGGTCTCAAGAAACACCTTATTCTGTGCTGGTGTTTAATGTCCTCGTCCTGACCGTGAGCTGCTGCTGTGAGATAGAGAATCCTCAGTTACACACTTCATCTTCCATGGAAACATACCAGTAGAAATGACATGAGAGTAACGACAGGATTGTTCATTTTTAATCTTTAATGTCCAAACATTTATTTGATTGATACTGTAAAGATATTTTGTAAATACTGGTGCTGAGGTGAGATCCACTGATGTAGATATATCTGTTGTGAATGTAATAATGAACTGTCTTTATGATAACAGCATCGGAGTGAAAGCATTTCATTGAACTGTTGAATGTCAAGTGGTTTCTAAAAGAAGAAACAGATTGTGCTCTACAACAAACACCCTAACAGAAATACATGATTTACTTCAGTTTTTCCTCAAATCAAAACATCCCGTTAGCCTAAGTTCTGCATACAAGTTTGTTTCTGAAATATGGTATAAGTGGGCACACACACACACACACACACACACACACACATGTTTGTTTTTGTGAATTGTGGGGACTTTCCATAGACTTCTGTAGTTTTTATAGTGATCAAACGATATTGTCTATCCCCTAACCCAACCCTAACCCTAAACCTAGCCCTCACAGAAAACATGTTTGCATCGTTACACTTTCAGATAAACATCATTTACTATTTTTAATCATTTTTTTTACATTGTGTCAAGTTTTACTATCCTTGTGGGGCATTTGGTCCCACAATGTAGCAAGAACAAGTCCACAAATGCACACAACACGCTACTTTAAATTCTCTTTTTTATTTTTATGGTAATGTTAACTGATGTGATAAGTGTATGGTGTAACATAAAAACAGTTACAAACATTTGTATGCATATTTACATTGTATATTTATGAAAGTAACAAGCTACATCTGTATACAGAAAATACAACTATGACATGAGTTACTGAACTATAAATATTACATCATATATTTAGTATTTTCAAACCATGATAGAAATACCTATACATAGATATAAATCGATCGAAGCGGAGCGCGAGCGTTACGAGTCTATGGCGGATGTGAGGCACTTCTTCAGATGGAGGAGAACGAAGGCGATGGCACTAAAACTAAACGAGTTCACAGGCTCAGAAAACCACCGATATACTGCAGAATCAAGAACACGAGCACTGAAGCGCTGGCACACGACTACAGGACCGAGAGAAAGAGCCAACACTGTATGTTATGCATTCCAGAGTTATAGTTCCATGACTAAAGCACGAACGAAAAAGAAAGAAAACGATAGCAGCACGCGATTAAACCGGTAGTCACACGAACGTTACACGGGTAAGCTGTCGCACGGTCGGCGAGATGGAAGACCATCTGTGCGAACCGCAGAAATGCCGATCCGACCGGTTCTCCGCAGACGCCGGCGATTCACGAGAGAAAGCGACACAGAAGCCCGGCGAGGGTTAAACGACACTGGAGAGCTAGCGATTAACAGTCATCCGATTAAATCTTGCGACGCAGTTAGTGATTGTTTCTAGCAGCTTCATAAGACGAGCTTCAAAACGTTTGTTCCGCGCACTATTTACCGTCGTCCGTCAATACAAAACTAGAGAGAATCTCGATTAAAACCTCGGACGTCATTTTCACCGTCTCCACTACTTTTCAATGTGAAACAATATTAACACGTGACTTATGTACATAACGCTGCGAAATCCAACCGCGATACGTACCGGCGTCGGCAGCGGTCGCCACTGCGGGAATGGCGTCGGCGTGGACGGCCGGAGGTCCGAGAGCGTCTCGTGGAAACACTTGCATAGAAAGTAAACCGTTTTGCTTTCCCACAACACTGACAGATCATCTTTGCACAAAACATCTGATTATTAGTCAAAACAAGATTCTGCATCAACATAAACATGCATGTAAAATGAACACTTATATTCCACCGTGAGAATAATGTCAGGAGACGTCCTCCGTTCAGGGTTTTAAGTCTGGAGCAGAAGCGTCAGGGCGTGCGGGATCGCAAGTAAGTGCCTGTTCGGTCGAGAAGGTCGGCGCTCCACTTTAGGAAGCGCACAGTCAGTCAGTACCGTTTCAACACTTTGAGTGCATCTGTCCGTCTAGCGATGACAGCGTCAAAAAGAAAAGGCCACGGTTAATAACTGCACGAAAAAGCCAAGAAATCCCTTTAGCGTACATATGTTAGATCTCTGTACAAGACCACACGATAGCATTATTATTATTATTATAATTTCTTCACATAGTTACGGCCAGCGCTTGGAGCGTCAAAGCTTCCGCCAGCGTCCGTGCGGCGGGGCGTTCCTCAGCGCCGGCTCCTGGCAGCGGCTCCGGCGCCAGCTCGGCCGCTCTCTCCCGCGAGCTCCAGTCGAGCGGTGAGCGACGCTTCGCCCGTCTCGGGCCAACGAAAACAGCGCCCGGCCGGGCCGGCTCAGCCCGCGGCCTTGTGCTTGCCGCCGCAGCAGCGACACGCCTCCCCGCAGCGGTGGCAGGCGCGCAGCGGCGGGTAGCAGCACATGCAGGGCGCCAGCAGAGACAGACCCAGCAGCGCCAGCCAGCGCACGCAGAACTGCTCCTCGCTGGTGTCGCAGGAGCACGGGTCCGAGAAGTCGCCCTCCGAGTCGGACATGCAGTGGTACAGCATGCTCTCGGCACACAGCATGCAGCTCACCTTGTAGATGCACTGCTTGATGGGGTCGGGTGCATCCTGGCACTGACCCCGCCGGTTGTCCTCGCGGTTGAACATCTCGCGGCAATAGATGCAGCGCGAGCGCTCGCCGTCCTCGCGCCGCCGCCGGGACGCCTTGCCCTTGCCGAGGGCCGCCGGCTGCTGCGTCTTGACCGAGTCCTTGCCGCCGGCGTGCCCCCCCGCTCCCTCGCCGTACAGGTACTCGCACATCTTGCCGTCCAGCTTGGAGAAGGCTGCGGAGGCGTCGGGTTCCTCGCGCTCCGGGTCCCGCTTCCACAGCACGGGGTGCCGGTAGTCCTCGTAGCCTCGGATGAGGACGTCCTTCCGCGGGTTGATGCGGACGATCTCCTCCTCGTCCATGTGAAAGCTCACGTGACGCCTGGTGTTGAAGGAGACCTGCGGAGGCGGCGGCGACACAGAAACCAGGTCGACAGACCGTGAACATCAACGAGCATGACAAACTGTAAATATCTGCTCTGACAACCGGCTGAACTGTGGGCTGCGTTTAACACAAGCTCGACATGTTTTCATCTTTTATTCCACTCTAAGAAAAACGTACAGCACTCTACAATCATAAATGAAAACGGATGCTTTGGCCAACTTCAAGGTCTTCTTCTGACCTGCTGGCTGAAATGCCATTGTTTTTAAAGAAGCTTCTTTTAAAGAATTGTAGAGTGAGTGCTGCACTTTTGCTCTAGAGTTGAAATTTTATTATTATTTTTATAATTCATCTACAATTGGTTGAGCACCTGCTATTC
This sequence comes from Labeo catla, assembly GCA_012976165.1. NCBI lineage: Eukaryota > Metazoa > Chordata > Actinopteri > Cypriniformes > Cyprinidae > Labeo > Labeo catla. The sequence goes on along the minus strand of VONZ01000477.1, from coordinate 301,602 downwards.
AGGTTTGGTGCACATTTATTCTACGACACCTTTTTAGCTTGAAAATAAAAGTGCCAAATGTGTAAATGGGACTACAGAGATTGTCTTGCAAATAAAACACAGTGAACAGGTAAACTCATCTACTTACTAGTCTGTTTTTCACTTCCAGAACAAATATTTACAGATAATGTACTCACCCCCTTGTCATCCAAGATGTTCATGTCTGTTTTTCCTCAGAGAAAAGATTTAAGGATTTCCCTCCATATAGTGGACTTCTATTGTGTTCATGGGTTTGAACTTCCAAAATGTAGTTTAAATGCAACTTCAAAGTCTCTAAACGATCCCAGTCGAGGAAGAAGGGTCTTATCTAGTGAAATGATCTGTCATTTTCTAAAAACAATTGAAAATTTATATACTGTTTAAACTCAAATGTGTGAGTCTGCATGAACTCTGTTTTTTTCCAGTTCAATACAGTTAGGGCATGTTGAAAAACTCGTTTTCTTTCCCAACTCTCCCAACATTATATGGAGAAAAATCCTGAAATGTTTTCCTCAAAAAACAATTTCTTTATGACTGAAGAAAGAAAGACATGAACATCGTGGATGACAAGGGGGTGAGTACATTATCTGTGAATCTTTGTTCTGGAAGTGGACTCACTTTCAGGGAGAATGTTTTTAAATAAAGACCGGAAGAATTGTTGATGGTGTAGCTCATTTATACTCATTTAACTTCTGATAATTGTATTTAGATTTTAAAATGTATAAATAATGTGTCAAATTGTGAAGATTTTTTTGATGTACAAAACATGTAAGAATCATGAACTTCTGTTGGACACAGAGCTTAATTTCTAAAATGTGACCATGGACCACAAAACCAGTCATAAATTTCATTTTTTTTTTAAATTGAGATTTATACATCATCTGAAAGTTGAATAAATAAGCTTTCAATTGATGTATGGTTTGTTAGGACAGGACAATATTTGGCTGAAATGCAACCTTTCGAAAATCTGGAATCTGAAAATGCAAAAAAATCAAAACATATAGAAAATCGCCTTTAAAGTTGTCCAAGTGAAGTTCTTATCAGTGCATATTACTAATCAAAAATTAAGTTTTGAGATATTTACAGTAGGAAATTTACAAAATGTAATCATGGAACATGATCTTTATTTAATTTACTAATGATTTTTGGCATAAAAGAAAAATCGATAATTTTGACCCATACAATGTATTTTTGGCTATTGCTACAAATAAACCTGTGTGACTTATGACTGGTTTTGTGGTTCAGGGTCACAAATAACCCAAAAGACAATGTAAAAAGCCTGTTGAATTTTTGTGGAAGAAACCAGAGTGATGCAACTTATAGTCTGTAGAATTACATCATCACTGCAGCGCTGCATTTGACTCAATTTAAGATAAGAAATTAACTTTCAACACACAGTAACGTATATTATGTGTGTGTGTGTGTGTGTGTTTGTTGTACCTGTGGAGGCAGGAACCGCTGGCTGGCAGTAAGAGCCTCATCGAAGGGTTGAGCTCGAATGTAAGAGCTGCGGAAGGGTTCAGTGGACACAACACCACGAGAACAAAAAACGTCCCTCACAGGCGTACCGACAGACACAGTCTCCTGTCAATCACAGCAAACACACACATTAGCATGATGACCTACTGTAATATCACCCACAAATGAAAATGTCCCTACTCTCAGGCCATGCAAGTTGGAGATGAGTTTGTTTCTTCATCAGATTTGTAGAAATGTGTCATTCCATCACTATCTCGCCAATGGATCCTCTGCAGTGAATGGGTGCCGTCAGAATGCGGCCAACAGTCCAAACAGCTGATAAAAACACAATCACAATAATCCACAAATAATCCACACCACTCCAGTCCATCAGTTAACATCTTAAAAAGCTGAAACAAATCCATCAAGACGTTTTTAACTAAAATACGAGTCCATAATCCATAATAACACTTACTCCAGTGAAAAAGCCCATCGCCTGTTGTCTCTCAGATCAAAATCCAGCCACATATTTGTTTTGGACTGTTTTAGCTTGTAAACTGTTTGAGATCTGTGCAGATTTCTCTCCTGATTCAGACCACTTTTTCCCTGAAGGAAGCATTAATATGGATAGAAGACTTGAAGTTTGTCAGATGTCTTGTCAAGATGTGAACTGATGGACTGGAGTGTTGTGGATTACTTGTGGATTATTGTGTTGTTTTTATCAGCTGTTTGGACTCTCATTCTGACGGCACCCATTCACTGCAGAGGATCCGTTGGTGAGACAGTGATGGAATGACACATTTATACAAATCTGATGAACAAACAAACTCATCCTAATCATGGATGGCCCGAGGGTGAGCACATTTTCAGAAAGTCTTCATTGTTTGGTGAATAATTCCTTTAACACTTTCAGTAAAGCTGAAATGAAATCATGAAGCTCAAACACAAGTAGAGATTTTTAGTTCATTTACAGCTGCAGCTTTGATGAGCTCATATTAACTGACAGATAAATGGAGTATTTGCAGTGTGAATCGAATGTATGACAAAAAAAATTATATAAATCTTTCACAGATTCACACATATACCAACAATACAATCTAAATTCCTAATGTAAAAAAGCTCTTAGGCTTTAAATGCATCAACTACTGAAACGTGTGAGCCAGTGTGAGTCGATCAGTGTGAGCAGAGACTGCAGGAACACACCAGCAGAGGGAGCTCTGAACCTGTGAGACGGGACGAGCACATGTGTGCAGACGCTCAAACACTTGTGATTCACGTGTGACGCCTCTGACCGCAGCGAAAGGGTCTGATCACTGATGTTCACACGTCCTGCACCAGACTCTCCGCATGAACCGGCCCATCCTGACATGACCTGGCAGCTTAACACGCCTCACCTGTGACTGACACCTCACACGCACCGCAGCCTGTGCCACATCTTGTGACATGATAAGCAGCTGACATGCTCACATTACAAGAAACAGAAAGAGGAAATATTACACTGACACCGAATAACACTGAATGTGTGTGTTTGAGTGTGTGATCACATGAGTGGAAGTGTGTGTCCAGGTCTGTTTATATCTGTTTGCTCCGGTAATGAACATCCTGTGGTTGCTAAGAGACACTTCCTGTGACTTCAGTCTCCTGTCTGAACTCCCCTCTCTCTCACACACTCTCACACACACACACACACACACACACTGATTTTGTCGCACATGTAGCTAATTTCAACTGAAGTGTTTTTATGCTAGTTTTGAGATACTGAATAAATGCTGTATGGAAATAATAAAACGCATATACAATCTTTAAATGCATGTAAAGAATGTCTGCGCTCAAAGATGTGCGGATCTTATCTTTTATGATGAAAACGCCTTTACCGAATAAATTGCTCAATACCATCTTAACAGATCATGTGACTAGATATCTTAACAAATCAGCAGATCCCATATGATGTAGAAAATCAGTCACAATCTGTCACACTGAATGAAATGAGGCTGTGAGGGACTGAAGTTCAGTGCGAAAACAATATACTCAATAGTTCAGCTAATGTTTCATCTTTCTGAAAAACACTTTAGTAGACAAAAACAGCTTTGAACGTTGTGAGTCGTGAAACTGGCTCTTCGTCCAGTGTGTATGATCGTAAAGAGTAAGTCTGTCCCTCACAGTCTCACTTTCACACGTTAAATTCAATATGGCGTCTAACCTGACTAATGTCTGTTATAACTCTTATTTAAAGGTGCAAAGTTCACTTTTACATTAATGTGTGTTGTCAGTGTATGTACAAATCTACCCTATAATGAGAAAAATCCATGCAGTGGTTTTTAATTAATCTGTAAAAATAATATTCCCTTTTTCAAATCGAGCCGTTCTCAGATGCCTGTCACACCCACAGAGGCCGCTCACACCATAGTTGATTTGCATTTAAAGGAACGATCCCTCAGAATGGGATGGTTTTTGCAGAGCTGATTTTGGCAAGGTACAAAGGTTTTACACAACCATTGAGAATTTTTAACCAAAGTATTTTAGAGACTTTTCATTAAGACCCTAAAGAATCATATCAACTTGTGGAAAATGGGCATCCGATGACCCCTTTAAAGAGAAAAGCAGATCTGCTGTCTGCGTGTTCTGATGGATCTGTGTAAGACATTCACACACGACACACGTGACATTGAAATAACACACACTGACGCACACGTACGCGGACCAGCAGCCTAAACTCCCAGCATGCCCTGCGGCAGACAGCAGCCCCACTGTAACAGAAGCAGAGCGCCCTGCCGCTCTGACAGAAACACACGTGACTGACTGTGCCTCTGCGTCACCATGGAGACACGCTCGCCACAACTGCTGCCTAGCAACAGGCGTGTGATTGGGTCTGATCATGGATGATCTACACGGCGTTTTTAGCTCTTAATCTATGAATGAATCAAACACAACGCTGCAGGAGATAGATGAGAGTCATCGCAGCGCTTCCTGAGACTCCCCAACGACAGCATCTCTGCAGTTATTTATACTAGGATTATTTATATACTATTACAGTTTTCGTTAATATTTTGATATATATATATATATATATATATATATATTTTTTTTTTTTAATAGTTTAAGTTCACAATAATAACATGTCTTCAATAATAACATGTCTCTTCAACACACACCTCACAGGATCAGAGAGAGACACGTGTGATCACATGTCCACGGTTACACAGAGGACTCATGGGTATCTATGGCCCGCTTCAGATACACTCATCTGTGTAAATGAACACCTGTGTGCGCGCGTTTTACTCACCTGTGACGAGGCGTCTTCAGGAGCGTCTGAGTCGCTGTACGGTGCGCCGCCTGCAGATGAAAATCACACACATTCAGATCAAACTGCTCCAGCTGTACTATTACAAGAATTTCTAGCACTCAAGGCTGTGTTACCACAGTAAGTACATGGTAAAAATCACAAAAGCAGCAGTGCTGTGACGTCAGATAGTCCACAAGGGCTTTCAACATGACTCTGACATCATACACCGCAAAGATGAGTCAACAGATCTCTGTTTGTAATTATCAGCATCAGCTGATGAGTTTTTCTGTTTGGACTGTAAGTGTTGTGAGCAGGACTTTTATTTTGACAGCACTGAACCCGACTGCAGATTCTCAGTCCGCACACTGCGCAGATCACTGATGAACTGCTGCTCAGTGTTCACTTTCCTTCCGGTCCTATCAAACTCTTCAAATGTGTAAAACACCATTACACAATTCAGAAGTTCCTATTTGAAGCAGAAATCTATTTTTAATCAAGTTCAATTGATTATTTTTCGCATTTCTCAAATAACTTTTAATTTTTAGATTTCACTGCAGACACTGTTGTGTTATATATCTTATATATAAATATGTATGTTCCAAACAGGGGCTGTGAGTGGATGAAAAGCTGACAATTAATTAGATCCAATGTAAAATTACAATAAATAAATGGGGCTACATGATAATTGTGATAGGTCTCAATGTGATTAAGGCTGTGGTTGAATCACTCAGCTGTATGACGTGATGCGCTGTGTGTTTCAGAGAGAAGTGCAGCACTGCGTTCATTTACACACCAGCAGCTCGTGATCCGGTGTTTCCAGCGATTCACAGTGAATGCACTGATCTCTGCATGTGTGTTTAAAGTATATTAATATAATACTTCATTTACGTTTAACATTTTTTTGTGGACAGTAGTGACATTGGGCTTTAACGTTATATTTGCAAACAATAGCATTCATTTATACAGTATGTATATTAAATACCAAAAAATATATAACGAAACACTTATAAACATCAACAGCCTATTTAATTCTCCTTAATCCACAACAAACCTTTAAACTGAACGGTATTACAGAACAAGAATGAAAAACGAGTAGCTGTAAAATTTTATATTCAACTATAAAGTAAAACACACTCAGCTATAGTGAAAACAGAATACAAACAACGAGCTAAAATGAATAAATGAGTAAACGAAAACTAAATGGCACTGGCTTCACAAGCCTCTCATCCACATCCAGATGTTTCCATTATTTGCCATGTAACATTTGTGCTAAACTATTATTCATGATGATGTTGAAATGCAAAATAAAAAATAAAATAAATATTTAGACATAAAAAAACTATTATCCATGATGTAAACAAGTCTTTGTACTGCACATGCGTTCTAATATCCATGTAAATCATCCTTCACACGCGCAAAAATGTTTATTTTGGTGCTGCACTTTATTCTGCATTTTACAGCAGACCTTTTACATTGAGCAGTGAAACGTTCATGTTTGGTTGACTGTATTTTAGTTTGATTAATGGCTGAAATGGCTCGCGTCCATATTGATAAATTCCAAGTTTTGCGTAAAAACGACCGTACGCCAAATTTTCTGTCGTACGCTCGTTTCATAAATGAGACCTAAAATGAGGTTTGAGTCCATTTTAAAGTCCAGCTACAAAATCAAAACAACTACTAAAAATATTACATTATTAAATATTAAAAATATATAGATTTTACCTATTTAAATGCACGTCATGTGATCATTAACTGAAATTCTAAAATGTTAAATGTGTGACTGTAAAGTTAAATTGTTGAAAAATGTACTTAAGATTTCAGTAAGACTGGCATCAGCCATCAAAACATGCAAATCAGGTGACCACTAGTGTCGTGTGTGTGTGAGTGTGTTATATGTGTATGAGTGTGTGTGTGTGTGTGTGTGTGTGTGGTGTCATGACGTGTCCAGCAGCGCTGTGTCCCGGTTGCCACAGAAACAGGCTCCTGAGAGCGGGCAGGCTGCAGTCTGGAGTCATGCAGCAGGAATACTGAAGAAGCTGCGCGCCGTTACACAACACACACTGGAAAATTCCACTTCAGCAAACGAACGCTGACGTCATGACGCGACGCCGAGCCGCGACGCCATCGCGTGGAGCTGAGAGTGTGTGAACTACAGACCGTAACCTGGACACACACACGCGCATCACAGCAGACTTTGACAAACACCGGCGTCTGATTTAACGTGTAACAGATAACACTATCTGAATGCGGTTCATTATTGATGGTTCATTTATTATGAAGCTGGTTCAAATCAACCTGTACTGTATAAACAACAGTAGGAATAAATATGACTACAGCGTTTTACGCAATACAGACCGTTTCAAAGCAGCTTCACATTAATAAAGAGGAAAACAACAGTGTTAATGTTGTAAAATTCATCAATTACGAAAAATATTCAATCTCAGCTGTAAAGCAGCTCTACACATTAGTCATTATTCAGATCAATTCGATGTTGTTTGAGGAGGAAAAGAAAGGACAAGACCCGTCTGACACGGTGAGTCTGTGGATGTGTTTCTGACTGAAGTGTGATTATCACAGAGTGATTTCAACACTGCGTTTCAGGAATACAAACTCATCCAGAATAACATCAAATGAGATCGTCTGCATCTGACGAGGAGGGACGAAGGCCTTCCCGGCAAACGCGCTGACCACAGAGCTGATGCCACGCCGCTGCCGTTCAGATTCAGCTGCTCCTGCGGGACGCTCACCTTGTTTAATGTCCTCCATGGCTCGCCGTATCCCGCGGTCGAAGGCCCGGGCGTCCGCTGGGCTCTGGAAGGTCAGGCCGAACTTCATGTTGCCGATCCTCCAGTGGTGGAAGATGGGATTGACCTTATTATACACCAGATCCCTCCTGATGACGCAGTCCAGCAGCACCTGAAGACCAAAGCAACACCTCGTTACTCACACAGACCGAACGCGCTTAAGGAATGAAACCAACCTCACGTGCGTCTCTCAGTCGTCAGAGCGGTTTCACACCACATGCTTACAACACCACATCAAGTCAGGATTATTATAGTTAACTATAAAAAAAAAATATAATAATAATAATAAGAAGAAGAAGAAGAAGAAGTAGAAGAATAAGAAGAAGATAAAATAATAATTTTATATTTTGTATATATGTATTTTCTAACTTAATTTTTGGTAGCTGCCAAGGCAACAAGTACTAAATAAAAAATTCATGAAAATTACAGACATAAAAAAAAGCCTAATAAAAACGGTAGAAAGACAGAACTAAATGACTAAATCTTTAAAGTAAATCAAATACAATAAACAAAACTAAAAACCAATATAACACTTTATTTAGACATTCTACTAATCCAATATGTTAATAAAAATGGCACTAAAACGACAGTCAAGTTAAAGATGACAGTAAAAGAAAGCGGATGTATATCGGCTGATGTTTGATGTTGAGTTGTGGTTCTGCTTCATTCTGAACTGGGATCAGTGTTTTCACAACACAGCGCTCAGGCCACGAGAAACAGGAAATTAATCAGGACAGACATCTGTCTGCATGTGTCACTGTGACCGGCTCCTGCACAATCATATATTATTTATATCACTTTATCTTATTTTATATTAGCTTTACATTACTTAGAAATGCCTCAATAATCTCTAATAATTTTCTCATTAAAAACCGCTGAATGCAGTTCCAGCATCACCGTGCAGAAGTGTCGAACAAACTCTTCCTGTGAGTGTGTGAGGTCACAATGAGGAGGATGATGATGATGTCACGTTACCGTTTTGTCTTTGAGCCGCTCTCCGTGGATGAGGAAATCCGCTCCGCTGGTGCCGTCGGCCTCCGTCCGGCTGACCTTGTGTACGGTGACACAGCTGAGCCCGCCGGTGCCCAGAGGAAGCCACCCGCCGCTGGAGTCATCGCGAGTCATGACCACCGCTCTCACACGCGCGTAACTCTCACTGCGGGACAGGAGCACAACACACACGTCACGAAACACTGACACAGTCCAGATGGACAGACACGTTTCTGGTTTATTATCTCTACCCCTAAACCTAACCCTTACAGAAAACGTTCTGCATTTTTACATTCTCAAAAAAACTCATTCTGTACAATTTATAAGCTTATTTTTGTCCCCATGAGCCTGTGTGTATTCAGGTTTAGCTCCCCACCAGGATATAAAAAACAAACCCACACACACACACACGTCACCTACAGCACAGATCTCCTGCTGAGAATCTGATTCTCACACAAAAACCACAAACAAATGACGCACAACACCACCACAAAGAACCACCCATAGGTCACACTTAACTAGTGCATACTTCATTTACAATATACTTATCTGGGCTCCAGACAAAAACAAACAAACAAACAATCCTGGGTATTTTTAAGGTAAAGTATATTTATAATGCAATGCTAATTGACGTAGTCTTTGTAATATAACTATCAAATATGATTTCAGCCTCATTCTGTGATATGAAACCACGGCTGTTCGCAAAAAGGTATTTCAAACACTCGACTATGTTATGAAGTTAATCTGGAGAAAAAGTATGTCAATAAATGATATCTTTGGACAACAGGTTTGTAAACAGACTCATACTCATGCAAACTGCGTCGCACACTTGCTACTAGTACAGTTAACATTATTACAGGCTCAGACCGATTTTTGTTACACTGCACAGATTTGACCAAACCAGTTTCAGACTGGAGCTGCTCATTTAGCGGTATACTAGTTTAGGGATGTAACGATTACCGGTTTGACGATAAATCATGATAAAATTCCTCACGGTCAGTATTACCGTTTCATATTTTAATTATCATTAAAACCGTATTTGATTAGCGCGATTTGAACAACTGATGATAAATAAACACAATACAGCATAAAGCACAGTTTTAAGTAACAGTCTCATTTGCGCACGGGACGCAGAGTAGTTCGGTTTTGTGTAAAATTCGGCGGATGTTTTAAAAGAGAGCTAAGGTTATAGGCGCAGATCCCCACGGAAATAATCGAGCACCCGCGGAAAAACACGAGATAGCCCGTTAATTTTAAGCAATAAGAAATGCACTGCAGATTTAACGACTTTATTCGCGTTTTTATAGTCAATTTAAAACCATTTTTGGCGTTATTTTAATGGTAAATGTCATTATTGTATGACGGGATGCCAGCATGAATCCTCTCGGCTTGCAGCGGGCTTCCTCTCCCATATGATCACATATTACGTATGCGCGCGAATAAGTGCTTAGTGTAAACAGGTATTTATTAAATAATTGTATTTAGTGAAGCGCAACCCTCATAGAAAGAATGTGTGTATTATTTGGTAACTAATATATTTGCAGTCCGTACGTTGAGCACCCACCGGCAGAAACATAAATCGCGAATTATAATGACTATTTGAATGAATTATTTATATGAATCTACCTCTAAGGTTCGGACTGTCTTCAGAAAAGATTCGATGGCATTTTGTTTTCACATTCGCTTCATGTAATATCTAAAGAAGTGTTCTTAATCGCAGTGCTGCTTTATCCACGCAGTTCACGGGAGATGTAATTCAGCTTTTCCATAAGCGCCATCTAGTGTCGTACAGTGGATTTACAGAGACCTACATTTACATTCAGCTTGTGTGCGGTTTTTGTCTGGCCAAAAAACGGACCGAATTTGCGTGCCCTGCTGTAGCCAAAATTTTGACCGGCTGATGAAAAACAAGCCTAATTTAGACCAGTTATCTAGATTATTTATGGAACAGATAAGATACATATAATAATTTATTAAACCAATTATCATTTTGACTTAACCCTTTTCTTTATTTAAAGACTGAAACGTGAGTTTTTTTTTTTTTTTTTATGAAAACATTTCCACAGCTTTATTTGAAAATTTACATTAGATATTTGAGCATGCCATTAGTTAAACTGTTGTCAGTCATTTAAATGAATGATTATGCAAACAAAAATCATTTTATTTATTTGTTAATTTTAAATATAAAACTTTGTGAAGTGATTTATGTGTCAGTACTAGTACTAGCCATATTAGTAAAGATTATAAACGAGAATTGTTAAAGATATCTCCTATATCCACGCAGCTGACAGCTTTACTTCTTGTAGTTTGTTCAAGTTGTGCACGAAACAGACACTGCTTCATTTTTGATCTCTCACGCTGCACAGCTGGAGCTGGGTTTAGCAGGAGTGTTGTTAACGCTGCTGTTCGGCAGAGATGAGGACTGTTTGAAAGTCTCTTTTCCACTAAAACTTTGATGCGCGTCTTCTGAGTTTAAAAGCAAACATAACAAAAGGTGTGTTTGGAAAAGCAATCAGGAAAAAAAGGCATTTCATGCAAAATAACATGTAAATACATACAGCAAAAACTTCACTCGCGAATTAATATTTTTGGTTGCAAATGCAGTCTGGAGCCCTGTTTATGTACACTACCTTTCAAAAGTTTGGGGTCAGTACATTTTTATTGTTTCTTTCTTTTTTTTTTTTTTTTTTAAGAAATTAATACTTTTATTCACCAAGGATGTATTAAGTTAATAATTAAAAGTTTATTAGAAGTTAATAATAAATAATTTACATTGTTATAAAATATTTATATTTTGAATAAACAATGTACTTTTTAAACTTGTTATTCATGAAAGAATCCTGAAAAAAAAAATCATCACAGGTTCCAAAAAATATTTGGCAGCACAACTGTTGATATTATCCAACATTGATCATTCTAATAATAAATCAGCATATTAGAATGATTTCTGAAGGATCATGTGACACTTAAGACTGGAGTAACAGCTGATAAAAATTCAGCTTTTCATCACAGGAATAAATTCTATTTTTAAGTATGTTAAAATAAAAAACATTATTTTATATTGTAAAAACATTTTGCAATATTACTGTTTTTTTTCTATATTTTATTATTTTAATCAAATAAATGCAGCCTTGATGAGCATAAGAGACTTCTTTAAAGACTATTACAAGTCTTACTGACCCCAAACTTTTGAACGGTAGTGTACATGCATGTGGGTGCACTGTAATTACATTTAAAGTACTTGCATTTAATGAACTTTTGTAGTTACATTGTTAACTTCACTCCAATCATAACCCAACCGCTCCCCCACAACCTAACTATAACCTTATAACCCCATAACCTAACCCTACAGTAAATGTGGAAACTCTCCAGAACAACATCTAGTCACCCTGTAAATCCATCGTCTTGTAGCATATAGTACTCAATGACATTTAACATAAAATGATGTCAATAATGTGCACACAACAAATATGATTTCAATCTTAGTTTAGATTCAGCGTTCATACTGTTAAGAGACCAACAGACAGGGGTAAAACAACACAATGTACCCGACAGATGCACATACAAACCATGAGACTCCGATTTACTGAAAACAAACTGGTGAAGCAGACAAACAGGCTGAATTCAGAAACCACACTACTGTTTCCATATGTCAGTAATACTGTGATAGCGTGTCGATTCTTTCACTCATCAGACAGTCATGAATAAACACCACAGATCTCACAGTTAAACGCAGAAACACACTCATAATGTTCACATGAAACGGCGTTCATCTGACGATGATTTCAACAGGCCGGAAACAGCAGAGGTCAAAGGTTAGCGCAGGCGCAGCCTCTGGGTCAGTCATTAAACCCGTGAGGTTTGGAGAAGGAAGCAGTGATGAATATTTCACAGAGGAAGCCAAAATAAACCTCAAAGCATTTCTGTCCGTCCTCAAACGAGCTGCAAGACCTGACTTTCAGCAAACATATCACTTAACAGGAAGACATTAACCTAAGCACACATTTTCCCCTTTTAATGTTTACATAATAACTTTATTCCAATTTTACAAAACAAATATGTGCAATATAATACACACTAGAAGAATCTCAAAAACAGGCAGACAGAAAAATATTAGCCTACATCCTTTATTTAATGTTTGTGTTTTTTATGCCTTATGATGTACCGAATAGACAGACGCAGGTCATCAGGGCTCGTCTTCAGCACGTTCTCATTCACAACATCGTCTACAGGACGATACCAGCATCACATAAAGAAAAAACACCGCACATTCAACGCCACAATACTGTAAAATACACTACAGATGATCACGTGCCCCTAAAACAAATGTATGAACTACAGTAAATGGTCAGTTCAGCTGAAAATGTCATTTACTCTCCCTCATGTTTTCCCAAACCTGCCGTTGGACACTAAAGATGGTATTCTGAAGACTATCTGTAGCCAAACGGTTGCTGGTGCCCAATGACTTAAATAGAACAGGAAAAAAAATACTGTTGAAATCAACAGCTAACAAAAACAGTTTCTTTCCCACCATTCTTCAAAATATCATCTTTTGTGTTCAGCTGAAGAAAGAAACTTGTACGGGTTTGGAACAACTTGAGGGAGCGTAAATGACAACTGTCATTTCTGGGTGAACTATCGCTTTAATTAAGATGAGCTCAACCAGCAGCCCGAAATGTCATTGGTCGGCCCAGGCTCCACCCTAAAACCACCATTACCATTGGACGGGTACATTTCCACGTCAGTGTGTGGGTGAATTGAATGAATCAAAGTGAATCACAAACACGATTGACCAATTAGCTCAAAAGAGTAATTCAGTCACAAATCACTAGTTCTGGTTCAGAACAGCTGAGAGAAACACATGAGAAGACTGCTGAAATCTCACCAGGGAAAATTATTTGACAAATAAGTCAATATACAGTAATCTCCACAATCAGACAAGCGTTCAGGAGTAACATTTTGTCCTGGTAAAAAGGATCTAGTGACATCCCTGATCTGGGACTGGTCAAGAAATATTTATACAAAAGCATTTTTATAATAATTAGAAATTAGGGCTGTCAAATGATTAAATCGCATACAAAATAAAAGTTTGAGTTTGCCTAATGTGTGTGTGTGCACTGTGTGTAATTATTATGTGTATATAAATACACACACATGAATGTATATATTTAAGAGAAATATGTTATTTATTTACAAAATATTTTTATTTATATACAATAGAAATTATATACAAATTATAATAAATACAGTAAATATTTCTTAAATACATACACGTATGTGCTTGTATTTATATATAAATAATAATGACACACAGTACACACACATATATATTAGACAAATTTTTATTTCGCGATTAATCGTTTGCCAGCCCTATTAGAAATTAATAACTGAAAACAGCGGTATGGTAATAATCGAATGGCAACTAATCACCATCTACTAACAGTGCCAAACATTAGTAAATCATAACAAGAAGAAGAAGAAAGCAATCAACAGAGCTCCTTCAGATTCTCTGTTCCAGCATTATTACCGTTGGATGAGTATTGACAAATCGCTGTTACAGTGATTCCAACGATATTGTTCCTCCGTGTCCCTTTGGTCATAGCGGTGTAGAGCTGTATCTATGAACAGTTCAGAGCGAGCATTTGTGTACTGACACGGCTGACAGCTGTTAATGGACAATTACCATTTTAGATCGACAACTTGTGACATTGTATAAGATTTCTATTAGAACTGAAAGCATAATTCTGGGCAATTTGTTGCTGTTTTCAAAGAACGATGCAAAAATGTGACATTTCATTCACTGAAGCCTGGAATACACGACACGATTTTTGCCCCGATTTTCTGCTGATTCACAGTCTGCAGAAGCTGACGCTAGTTGCTGAAAGTCAGAGCCAGTCTGCAGAGTTGACAGATTCCATTAAAAAAAAAAAAAAAAAAATCACGTAGTGTATTAAGGTCACAGATTCCCGTTTTTTAGCTTCATACTCTAAATCCATCCAGTCAGAGAACATCAAACATGTTTGATATTTTCAGCCAATTTTAGAACACATCATTTCATTTGTTTTCTAGCAAAAAGGCACGTTTCTGTGTGAGTTTGTTGTGGTTGGTCTGCTAGTGTGTGATCCTCAGTCGTGTAGTGTATGATGGCCAGTTTTCCTCTGTCACTATTTACAAAGTCAGCAAGTGTATGATACCTGGTGTTTTAAAAATCTGTCCAGATTTTAAAAGTCCTGTAGTGTATTCCAGCCTTGACTCTCTTCACTGAACACCATTCAATCAGAAGCACTAAACCCGGTAGCGCGTATACTTGCTTAACGGCAAGCCGCCAAAATAAAAAGCTTACTAATTTTAGGTTTGAAAATGATTAACAAAAAAAAGCATATAAAAAAGTAAATATCATCATTTTGTTTTCAAGTTTACTATAAAGTAATTATATTTTTATTTAATACTCACTTTTAATTTTAAAATATAATAGTACCAGTTACCACACTTTATTATTTTGTTTATTGTTTTATAACAAAAAAAAAAAAAGAAAACTAAATAAAGTCCAATGATATTATTATTTTTTAATAGTTTTATTTAATCGGTCACTCCATGTGCAGTGTGAGGACCAAACCAAATCTCCAGGTACTCTAATGAAAACCAGGCTAAAAACCGTATGTGCACCCCTGACTATAAAACTATACCTTTATCATTACGGTCACGGTCCTTGGTGGGACTGGGCCTTAAGTCCCGCCTTCTAAATAAAAGAGCCAATCGATAATTGGTCAATGTGTCACTTTGAAGCTCCGGATGCCATAGAAACAGTCGGTGAGATGCACGCTTAGAGCTGCACCTGTGCATTTGCTGGACCAGTCCGAAATATATACGTTATTTAACTCTATTTCTGTCATTACAACTCTCAGAATAGAGTGTAAAACCTTTATTAGTGTAAACAGAGTGTGCACAGGTTTGGTTTTGGCAGACTAGATCTGCTGCTGCTGCTGAGCAAGTAGACTTGCTTTTGCTAAATGCTCAGATCCTAAGATTAAAAGGAAACATGCTGCTGCTAGACAGAGGAAGAATCCCGTCACAGATGTAGGCAGGTGGTGCTGGGGAGGCGGTGGGTTAAGATGAGCACACGTGAACAGACTTGCCACGAAAGGGAGTTCTCTCATCCGGCAGATAAACGAGCGTTTACATCGAGTGTCCGCTGACAGTAATTACTGCTCGTTCACCCGTTTCAGACACTCGACTTACAGCGGAAACCAAACGACAGTTCAGCCGGTCCAACATTCAGAAGGCAAACCGCACTTTCAGAAGGTCAGTGGATCTCCATCAGACCACAATGACATGAACCGCCGACCGTCAAAACATCCAGACACGTCCGGCCTCAGTGAGGACATTAACTTCAAACCAACAGTCACGTGTGAAGGGAACGGTGTTCACAGACCCAGGAGTGAAAGACAAGACACAGGGAGCAGGAGTGAGACGAGGAGGAGCCCCTCCTGCTCCTCATGACATGACGCCTGAACGTGTGCTTGTGTGTTTGTGGACGAGCTGCTCTTTTCATCTGCGTGAGAGCGAGAGCACCTCCAGCCCAGAGTCCTGAACACACCCAATAACTCATCCTCAACACAACAACCATTATAAAGCAAACTGATCAGATGACATTTCTGCAAGACCACACTCTGCAAAACCACTGGGAACATCCTCCAGAAAGAATCAGCAGGGTGAGCGTGATGTTTGTGTTATGTCATCCACTGTTCTCTAACGGGTCCTGTAGTGTTCAGTTGAACTCGGTGACACACAGTCGCTACAGCAGAGCACTGCAAACACACCGTCCTGGACTGAGTGATCATCATGTTTTTAGGTGTACAGACTATTCTGGAGGGTCGGTCGCATTGAAAACCTGCTCTCAGTCACAGACCGTTGACCCGACACTAATGTAATACACACAAAATCAGCACAAATACTTGCCACTCAACTCATTTATAAGACGTACCAGCCGATGTAACAGCGTGAACAGACCGACTGAAGGCTTTGACAGAGTCTAGAGTACACTTTCCAAAAGCTCTTTATGTAGAGCTGAACATCAACATGTGCTGTTAGCAATGAGACCAACACAACCGATGTGGTTAAACGCTCAAAAATGACTCAAATCAAAAATGTAACCAACTACAGTTTTAGCATCGCTGGAGATGGAATAACAACCATGACTTTTGCACTGGACTGTATATATGAAAATTAATACATCTCCAGCGTGGACATTTTTCAAATAAAGGTTGTCCATGTTGAACTATCAGCCGTTTAGGCTCTCATTCTGACGGCACCCATTCACTGCAGAGGATCTATTGGTGACCACATGAGGGAATGCTGCACACTTCCAAATCTAAAGGAAAGTAAAACTCCTCCACATTTTGGCTGATCTGAGGGTGAGCAGATTTTCATTTTCGGTTGGACTATTCCTTTAAGAGTCCCTCTGATCAGAGCTATTAATTAATGTTTTACTCAGTCTAGATTACATAACCAAATGCCAATGACTTATTTATTTTACAGTGTTATTCTGCAGTGTTTCACCATGAGTAACTCATCTGCAGTAAAACCAGCAGTAAAGTGACTCATCAACTGAGACATCACAAACCTTCTTTTGTCACACACACAGATACATACATACGTGTGTGGAGACACACACCCACAATCCTTCCTGTTTTCCAAGAGTTTGTCAGCTCACACATGTGATTGTGTTCCTACATGTCAAACACTCGAGCTCAAAGAGAATTCAGGAAGAATCAGATGCTGTTTCTGTAGAAAACACAGAGATGATCAGCTCACATCTCATGAGCTTCACTTCATTTATACACACTTTCATGAGATCGGGTTGGTTCATTCATACAGGTACTTATTCAATAAAGATGTCACAATACTCAATATAATATCGAATCGAATGGCCGTGATTTCACGTGCTGAGATGAGGAAACGCCTCCCCGTTCATATTTGAAAAAACAGCACTTTCAGAGCATCTTCCCTTCTAATGAAATGCAATGATAAGCATTTCTAAACTTGTTGTCCAACAAAACAAAACATTAACTTATTTTTGAAAATAACTTCCTTTTGTGATCTGATGTGGCTTCTTATCATAGAATGAGGTAGACAATATATTCTATACTGTATGTCCATTAGCAATGGCTTGGATGGAATCGTGAAATCCAGTCATAAAAACGGAATTTACTGAATAATGCGGGATGTCACGGAATTTGTCAAAGTTTGAATTAATCAAAAGTAGGTCATTGCATTTTAATCAAACTACAATATGGACTAGTATCTGTAAATATTACACTGCAAAAATTCTATTTAAATGTGAATCCTGCATGTTCTGATTTTAATGAATGCAGCAGACGAACGCTTTTGTTTACTACACACACTGAAGTGCGTGTGACGCTCACGGTGATTTCAGCATTTGACCGTTCCATTTTGGGAAAACTAGTGCCATGTCATACACACACAGAAATGTAAAGGTAGACATGGCAACCCGTCAAAATAAAAGTCTGGTTTAACTTGAAGACACTGTGCCAGAAATATATTATTACTATTACTACTACTACTAAAATAAAACAAACCTTTATAATCACACAACATTTCTTCCATGTTTTAATTTTAATAGTAAATCCCACCTTTGTTTGCCCCAAAAAAAAAAAAAAGAAGTTTAGTTTGCTTAATTTCCAATAATTAAAAGATAAACAAAATTAATGTTTTGTGCCTTTATTTGATAACCAGAACATTCTAAATACACAACACAGAAAGGGTAAAAAATGTTAAGAATAAATTTGAATAAATGAAGTATGCATTCAAATAATTAGACATGATAAAACACAGAATTTGATAACAATAAAACATAAACATGGCCCTAAACATGTCATTGTTGTTAAACCTTTATTAAATTGATGTGAAATTGTATACGTTTCATCATTTTAATTAATTAGACATGCTCTTTGATTAATAAAACTTAATTTACCATTAAAAAGGAGTTGAGAAAAATTAAAATGGAAAAAAATGAAATTCGGAAAAAAATAAAACGGTTTTCATAGGGCCCTAATTCAGTTACAGCAACAGCTATGCCTTTATCCATATGAGAGATTTCCTGGCTGGAACGTCATCAGTGTTTTCTCTTTGACACATATGTGGATTTTCTGCTCGAGGGCGCCCTCTGGCGTCCAGTATGAATGAAACCCATCCTATTTTGCGTAAAAATCAGAAAAATAATACCTCTCTCAATAGAAAAATTAAGCAGATATGTAATAATCCATGCTTTTTCCAGTGTACAGAGGTTTACAGGGGTATTTTGTTGTTAATTAGTGCAAAAAATAAAAAAAAACACTGATGTGGAAGGCTATCAGAACCGAACCGAACTGAAAACCGTGGTTAAAAACCGAGGTACGTACTGAACCGTGGACTAAGTGTATTGTTGCATCCCTAGTATTCAAGCAGATGTTTTAATCTGCTGAATAAATAAAATACTTCTCTCACCTATAAGCAACTGCTGTCAGTAACTCTAAATGCAGCCATAATGTACATTTCTACTGACCGTATCACTGCCCTTTCTTTTTCTCTTCCTTGCTTCCTTTCTTTCTTCTTTTTAATTATTTATTATTTCTTTCTTTTTCTCTCTTTTCTTGTTATTATTATTGTTATTATTTTCTTTCTGTTATTATTTTTTGTAAAATATTAATTATGAGAAAATGTTTCAGTAAAATATTAAAATATAGCAGAAGTTACTGTTATTATGTATTTATAGTTTAACACAAGAATTCATCAACTGATAAGAAAATAATCAATAGATTAATTGAAAAATAATCAATAGATTAGTCGACAATAAAAATAATCATTAGCTGCAGCTCTAACACCATCAAACGTGTCTGATATCATCGGAGTCTGAAGCTCAAACATCAGAGTCGGTGTCCGTCACACACTGTGTGATTTCTGTCATGATTCTGACTTTTACGACTATGACTGTAAACTGGTGCACAAATCTGTCATAGTGTGGACTCCACTAATCTCATCCAGTTAAAACAACTATAAAACAGTAGTTCCTGCTCTCTAGATGAGAACTGGTCTCAAGAACCGATCCTTTGACAGAGAAGCAGCAGTGGAATGATCTAGGCATCAATCACATCATGAGCAATCACACCTGCTGTGATCTTCTGACGCATTAGAGGTCACTGATCAAAACTGTGCGTTTCAGCAGGACTCGTCCTCACTGCAGTATCATCACCTGCGAGCAGCACAGTCTCTATACAGTCTTACAGCAGATGAAGCGTCACTGACGCAAGATCAGAACGAGGCTGCAAATCATCATGTACTGCAGACACGACACTTTTCATACAAAAACATCACACTAACATTAAAAGTGAAATTCAAGAGACAAAAAAACAATCACAACAGGCCTGAGAGCAGAGAGCTATGAACACTTACCATGTGAATCTTCTAGTTGTGCATGTATGATGTGTCAAATGCATTTTTAGAAATATAACTCATATTTGTGTTTGTATTTTCTCCTGAAGTGATGTTAAGTCAAGTCACATTTATTTCTGCACTTTCTGCTGTTTCAAAACAGCTTCACGGTAATAACAGGAAAATGGCTGAATCAAATTATTCAGCTCAAGTCAATTCAATGTTGATTCAGTGCTGTTCAATAACTGTGTGAAGTTCTTCAGTCATTATTCAGATCAATTCAGTTCAGGTTTTGTTTTTAACTGATATTAGAGAATGAAGAGAGCGTTTCAGTTCCTGATCAGACGCACACTTGGACTCGTTTCACATCATTCAGCGCAGTACAGATGTGATCATCAGCATGTCATCATGAGATCTACAGGCATCAGAAACCTGCTCTACATGGAGCTCGGCGAGGAGAAAAAAAAAGCAACTGTGAGGAACGGGACCGCTGGACCGCTGGGCTCTGGACAGACGAGTCAAAGATCCATTCAGACAAACAGAAGCTCTTACAATATGAAGTCGCTTCATAACGTCAGCTAAGCCTGTGCGATACTCATCGTCCATGATAATATTGCCCTTGTTTTTTGAGCTGACATTATCAAGCATGTCATTTACTTTGTAAAGGAATTATGAGCTCACTGAGGAAAAAATAGCGTCCCGGCACTTTTTTGTGCGTATCAGCACTTCTGACGTGTTGCCGCGTTTGACGTAATCGGCGTCGAAGCGTCAGTGTCTGAGTGAATAGAAATGACACTATATACATCACTACCAGGAGGGGTCACCTCTCGACATCTCGACAAAGCACGTGAATGAATACTAGTTTTCTGTTTCAATTTGTTGTACTATTTACACAAATACCTTTGGTGTATGATACACACTGGGTAGGTTTAGGGGTGTGGGGTAGATGCACATTCTATTCACGCCTAAAAAACACGTGAAACATAAAATCATATACATCATATGCACGTATTATATGCACATCAAAGTCAATTTCAGTGTATGGATAGCACACCAAATACAAACAAATAATTGCGCCATTGATACGCACGTTCATGAGAGCGGGCTATCGAATCAGTACATTAAAACGAAAACAATACCTTAAAAATGAAACGAAGCAGGTTTTTGCGATCACATCATTTTAAACCGGTAAACTGCAGGGGCCCGTTCTTCGTACGTCACTTATTACATCTGACAACAAATGACACATCCAAGATAGGGAAGGGCGATATGGGCTTAAATTGATCACGATAATTTCTGGTATTTATTGCGATAATGATATCAATGACGATAATTCAGGAAAATCCTGTTTCTTTAGAAAAAAGTATTATCTTTCCTATTTTTACCCAAAATAGGGTGTTTGTGGTCATTACTGAGTCCACTGCTTAATTCACTGGAATGTGAATTCAATTATTTGTACTTTCTGTAGTGGAAGCTCCTAACATTGAGACGAATTGTGTGTGAAACACACTTGGCCAATAAAGCTCTTTCACGTTCGGAAGCCGGAGGGCGCCCTTGCGCAGAAACTCCACATATGCTTTATAGTCGCAGTAGTAGTACTGACGACGTGTCAGGAATCTCTAATCCAGTTATCGCTGTAGCTGAATAAAACGCAGATAGAGGAATTTTAACTGAGGAAACTTGAAGACAATAAACATACGACTGATTCAATATATGGTTTGTCTGTGTTCTTCCAGCAATCTTAGGTATTTTTGTAAGGATAAAGTATATTTCTAATGCAATGCTAATTGACATAGCCTTTATAATACTATAAAATAGTATGATTTCAGCCTCATTCTGTGATATGACACCACGGCTGATCGCAAAATGTTATTTCAAGCACTCGACTATGTTATGAAGTTCATTTGGAGAATAAACATGTCAATACATTATATCTTTGTTGGACAACAGGTTTGTAAACAGGCACACTTGCTGCTAGTACAGTTAACATTATTCAAGGCTCAGAACGATTTTTGTCACACTGCACAGTTTTGACCAAACCAGTTCCACACAAAAATATGTCAACAACTAGACTTTATCGCTATTATCGCGGGAAGACCAAAGACAAAACTACATAAATGTTATAATAGATCAATGAAATGTGCACTGTTTTTATTGTTTTTTTTTTTTTTTTTTTACACGATTCCAAAGTATTTATATTCACGATTTCTAATATTTGTATAGGATTTACATTTTTTATTTCAATGTAATAATTAGCAATTCATTTTATTTTATCTTTGAAACAAATTTGTTACGTGACAGCGTTAATTAAAATTTCTTAAGGGTCAAGATCTCACGTTATCTGCATCTCATGTGCTCCATAAAACCACTCCCATAATAGCTGTCATCACTCAAATTAGGCATGACTCTACATTATCCGTATAGTATGATTCTAATACAATTATAAAGTAATTATTTTATAACGAATAAATCTTTTTAATGAGTAAACCTGGCTGTGTCTATTATAGACCAATTCATTTTTTAAATATTATTATTTTAAATGATTGTCCCTGGATCAGTAGTACTCTTGTAATTAGGTAGTAGTGGTTGAGACAGATTTTAAGTATCAATTCTGCTTAAATGCCATCTAATCCTGTTTACATGAAATAAGACTTAAGCTTAAGGACCTGTTGCTATGACAGCAAGTCCGGGATGAGCATCGAAGGATGCAGTTCAGAACAGCGCTAATGCAAAGAATAGTGACTTACGTCCAGATGACAGTAAATTATTCTTTTCAGGGTGTTTTTGGCTTAAAAAAAACAGGTGTTTTATAATGAATGCTTGCTGAAGGTGTTTTAGATTATGCAGTGGTCAGAGGTTTAGTGATTCTGAATGGATCCATATACAGTAGTAGCTATATAGGGGTGAGTACCGCCACTTTTTTTTGTCATTTCAAGCACTGGTAAGTTACATTTTAAAAACAATATAAAGTCTCTTTATCGTCTCTATTTTGCAACAGAAAACAGTTCCAACAAAGCAAAATCATTTGATGTGTCAGAGCAACACACAGAGATTTTTGTTACTGGACTGATGATGCTTATGATACTGGATTTATTTGATTAATAAATATTATAATTAGACCAAAAAGGGGGAAAAAAATCCTTATAAGGTACATATGCTCCTGGAAAATTAAAGTGGTAAATATCACGTATTGATGGAGAAGTTCATTTGCTGTGAACTAATGACAGCACAGAAAATGAGGAATATGAAAAGCTTCTGAAGTCTCGTGACGACAGGCCTAAACAGCCCAGATACAGCAAAAAATACGCTCAGCAAAACATCATCCAGTTATTAATGGTTAATCATTTAATAAATTAAGTTTGTTGAATGTACATTAAAACAGTTTCGTGCAAAATACCTTCAGTACTTATTAGTAATGCACTGATGTAAATGTCAATCATCTATCAACCAATTAAAGTCATTTTGGGCAGTTGTTTCAAAGCATGTAAAGGACTGATTATTTCCTGATAATTAGATATTTTGAATTCTTCACGTGTGGTATTAAAGTATATGATTCATTAATTGACTTTTTTTAAAACGACAATCAATTTATGGAAATTGTCATTGTGTGTGTGTGTGTGTGTGTGTGTGTGAATGGACACGCGGGTTCTTTATGAATGGAGGCGGGTCACGTGACCAGCGCAGCTCCGTCTCGCTCGCGCTGTCAGCAAGAAGCGCTTCAGAAGGGAACATCAGCACAAATACTAGCCATAAACCTAAAAACAGCGCACAATCCACAGCAAATCCGTCGCAGTGCGTCCGCGGAGCAGCGAAAGCTGCTGTCAGGTCTCGTGTTTTAGACATTTTTATGAATGAGGCTTGTGATGATTGAGAAAACATGGCGCCCTGAGCTCTGAGGCTGCGTGTCAAACCCGCTCGCGCGGCCTGAGCTTACCGCGCGCTCCACGCGCCTGTCATGCGCAAACATCCTGTCTAGATAGGTGACTCACTAGGGTTTGAGACACGGCCGGACACTGCGCTAATGGATGTCAGTAAATAACATTACATTGAGCATTAACACCCCACATATCGCACGTAAACTCAGGGAGCCTTCCACAGAAACATATCTAGATGTGACGATCAGCAGCAGCACTCAAATCTGCTCAAACCTGTGCTGTATTTACCACACATCCATTACATAACAAAACATCATATACATTATTAAAAGACACATTAAGTGTTTTCATTACACTTATTGACAGCTCGCCAACAGGTCATTTTCGTATCCATAATCCAACCATACATTATATAAAAAGTGATAAGTACGATTGTTACAATTTTGTAACGTTAGTTGTCAGTCAGACAAGATATATTATAATAAGACGTCTTGAGTTTATATAATAACGTCACACAATCGGACATCTGTGGATTTATAGGACATATTCAGACATCTACCAGACATATTCTGTGTTGTGTATATTTGCTTGTGTGTGTGTGTGTGTGTGTGTGTGTGTGCGTGCGTGCGCGCACTTACTCGCTGTTTGGATTTGATTCTTCGCTCATTTTTTCTCACGGGGATCCAAATCCTGGAAATATCATCGAGCTCGCACTCACGGCGGGGAAATAAAGCGCAAATATCTCCATTTTCTCGGTGAAAGCACCACGAAAGGCCATTATTGAGAAAAAGCGATCCGATCTGCAGTCGAGCATGCTGCACGAGAAGCCAAAACACTGGATTCAGAACGGGAAGGGTGTATGAAAGCAGTGAAAGCAACACTTCGACCCATCTGAGCGATAAATCACATCCAGCGGGGAAACTGTCGGCGTCTTCCTCATCCTGGCCCGACAAAAATCCCAAAATCCCAGCGAAAGCGAGTTGGGAAAATCCACACGAAGCGATCAGGCGATAACTTCACACGGCAGAATTTCAGCGATCAAACGAAGACCAGGCTGCTTTACTCTCCCTCAGCGCGCACGGGAAGGCTGGAGGTGGACGACAGTCTAAAATCGGGACGGAATGCGTTGCGATAACGTGCCGAACGATGGGAATTCTCGCTGGGAAGTTTGAGGGATCTGCTTTACGCGAACTCCATTTTCAGGGCAGACGAATCACATCGGAAAACTGGGCGGAAGAGCGGATGGCCTGAGCGCATGAACACAGATCCCTCCGCCGCTCATTCCAGCCCGGCTTCATCCTCATCCGCCTCTGACGCGGCACTCTTCCTCCGCCAGGACTCACGCGGGTCGAGTTCAGATGAGCGACAGCGTTGTCGTGTGATCTGACACGATCCACTCGGCGATACTCCTCACACGACCCTCCTAAACCGAGGAGAGTTTGGGAACGTGCCCAAATGTTTCATAGAGACCCCAAACATCCTCAGAGATTCACGGGTTTGATTCCAGATGGTTTTGCGGTGAGATACACACTGCGGACCGACGATGAAAAACATACAATGATCTCAGATAATATGATGTAAATCATGTGTGGTCTGTGTAATTGGTTGTTTGTCTGAATTTCACTTATTATCGTTTTGAGTCCCAGCCAAATATGAATCAAAAAGGGATTTGAGTTGTAAAATTGAAATGGTTAGTCATACAGTGGTCGGTTATGTAAGAGTTTCTCCAAATAGAAAGAGCTTAATTCTTCTCGGTTGTCATAGCGACAGTGTGTTGTTTAAGAAGCTGCTTTGTGTTTCTGTGTAGTTCAGACAGCAGCGCTGAAGCCACTCACACACATTTCATGAAAAGAATCATCTTCACAGCAGGTTCCTTTCTACTTTATGATTCGTTCAGTCAAATAAAGACAGAAGGATCAGTTTTGGCCGAACGATATACTGTACACTGTAATAAGAGTACTCTCAGATTCTCACAGACATGGATTTTTACTACTGGGAATTTTTCAGAAGCATCTTCTTCACCGTGTGACCTTTAGTCACTCGACACGTCCCGAGTCATTCGTGATGTGCGAGCGCTTCAGTCTTGACGGCTTCTCACTTCAGTGTTAATGTTGTTCTCATCAAAAGCAGTGCTGCGGCGGCTCACAGACACACAGAGAGGAAGTGGACTCTTCTGAGACTGGTCACATGGAAATCCCCAAACGCCAATCTGAGCTCCACACGCACGACAACATCTGCTGCTGACCCGCTCAAAACTCTGCTTCATTTGACCAGCATTTCCTTAAATGTACTTGGCAAATCTTCCTCAAACACTTGTGTTGTTTGCGGCTCATTTTCGGTAAAAAAAAAAAAAAAAATGCTATAAATACCACCGCCGGTTTGGTATTGGAACCAGACTTTGCGGCAGCAGTCAGACACAAACAGGCGAGAGCAAATGTTCTATTTATTATAACGTGGCCTTTATAAAAATAAAACAGTTCCTCATGTGGTCTTCACAGTTCTGATTTGAAGAAGCAGATACGGCTTTTCACCTTCAAGGCGTCTCAGATGTAATTCCTCCTTGAGCACACATGACAACAAAAAGCTCTTTCTTGAACACCTGCAGCACTGGAACAGACTGTTTTGCAGCATTTGGATTTGTTGGATGGATGTCCAAAGTACAATCATGAATGAGTTTTCACTGCTGAAATACTCTCCACACCATTCATTTGATAAAATAACAGAACTACATCTATCAAAGTCACTGTGTTTGTGAACACTGAAATGTAAACCTGCGATAAAGTAACGGAAACAGTGGCAGAAATTTTTCCTCGCCAACTTTTGGCCTCTGACTTTGGGCTTTTCGCAAGACATTTGTTTTTACTTTATATTTTAGTTTTTATTTAAATATAGCCCATGGCAGTAAAGGTGTGTTCATGTCATGTTGTAATTATCTTAAAGGGGTGCTATTTTGTTTTTCTACTTTTTGAATTTTAGTGTGGTGTGTATGTTTGGGCATAAAAAAGATCTACAAAGTTACAAATCTCGAAGTCCACTCCAAATGGAGATATTTCATTTTTAAAAAATCCCTTTTCAAGAACTACAAGGAACGGCTCCTTTGGACTACAGTTGTTTTCCAGGTGCTGTGATGTCACAACGTGGCCCATTAGAGTATCATTAAATGAAATCCCGACCACGGAAATTCTAATGGCTGGGGGGTGGGTAGGGATGAGGTGGGGGATTAGCCTAACTTCAGCGCTAGGACACTTCAACGCGTGGCGGGTATAAACACAAGAATTGACTAGAGTGGCCACGATCAGCTCCGGTCGGAGCCGTAACACGCTTCAGACGTGTGCAGTGTGTGGTAAGAGATTTATTCATCATACAGTGTATTTAGCTTCTCTTATAACGCAAGTGTTTTTTAAAATGCATAAACTTGCATTAGAATAGGCTAGGCTAATCAGTGACGATGTCCTTTGATAATGTTAATGTTCTTTGCTTGTTTTCTGTAGCTGCTTTTTGAATAACTAAGGAAATGTAAGCATTATAATTAACTTGCAATTATTTTATTCAATTGTTATGTTAAATACAAATTAAGTCATATTAAGAACATTAAGGTCTGTACACAATCATCGACGAATATCGCGCGCGCATTTCGCAAGCGTTTTTCGAGACGTTTTTCGCCAGGATACCCAAGCGATTTTCACTGGCGAATTTACTGGCATGGCGCTTAATGAAAAACAGAAATACCTCGGTACACAAGGTGGCGCTGCACTTCTGACACTTGCTTGTCACACAGAAGAAGAAGAGAGCCAGTATTTACGCGCTTTTCAAAACAATTTTCACGCTTTCTGTTAACTGGTAAACAGAACATGGATTTTTCAAGCAGCAGCAGCACCTCCTCCGCCTCTTCCAGTGATGAAGAAATTATTTTTCTATTGAATGAGAAAAGACAACGGAAAAGACGCCGATATTGGATACACCCAATAGTTACGAAAAGAAAAGAACATGGGGAGTTTTATCGACTCATACAAGAGTTGAAAATGTACCATGACTGTTTTCGGAGGTATTTTAGAATGTCTGTCAGCGAGTTTGAAATTTTACTTCAACAATTGGCCCCCTTGCTGACAAAAGAACAAACTCACTACCGTAAACCAATCGACCCAGAGCAGCGTTTAGCTGTGTGTTTACGGTGAGTTCATCTACATTGTTATTCACTTGAATGAATATTGTGAAAACGTATGTGACCCTGGACCACAAAACCAGACTGTAGCACGGGTATATTTATAGCAACAGCCAAAAATTGTATGGGTCAAAATTAAAAAAAAAAAAAAAAAATCTTTTATGTCAAAAATCATCAGGATATTAAATAAAGATTATTTAACATATTTTGTAAATCAAAATGTAATTTTTAATATGCATTGCTAAGAACTTTATTTTCTCAATATGTAGATTTTTTTTTTTTTTTGCACCCTCAGATACCAGATTTTCAAAATGAAAGAAAATTAAGTGAACTGAAACTCACCATCGAATCCTATTTGATCTGCAATTCCTCTCCATAGCAACTCCCTCTTTTCAAGATTTTTGTAGTCGCTGTCGTGTTTATCAAAAAGCTCTGTGTTCAGAAACTAATGATACTAGCAACTCTACAACTCTACATTCAAGAGGTTTACTTTCCTCTTTCTTGCAGTGATCTTGGCAACACTATTTTGTGCTTGAGCGCCACCAAGTCATGTTTTACTGTAACTTCAGCAGCTCCGGGCACGTGAACAAAAGCACCAATCTCATTGGTCGGCCAGTTTTTAACGTGGCGCGTCAAATGAAAAAAACGAGCCCGAGGCGTTTTTTAAAAAATTACGCTTTTACGCCTGGCGTTTTGCGCGTCGGTGTGTACACTCACATTGGCGCCCTTTGTTTAGTCACAGCGTGTTAAACGTCTGCGATAATCGCGCACGATATTCGTCCCGGTGTGAACAGGCCTTTAGGCTGCTTTTAGTCTTATGCTGGAGCTGGTTTCGGGCAATGAAACTAAGTATGTAAATAATTTAAAAAATTAGCACCATAATGTTATGTATTGGCGATCTGGCAGGCTGATGATAGGACCCAACACTACTGTAGCGTTAACTATACCTTAATATATCCTTAACTATAACGGAGCAGATGGAACTTGCTGCTTTGGGAAGGGGTGTGACAGTGCTGAAACACTAAGCGGTTCGCCAGTCAGAACGCAGTGGGACAGCTAACCAATCACAACACATTCTGTTTCTTGGAAGGCGGGCCTTCATCAAACCCAGAACTAATCGAGACATTTGTGCCAGGTTGGGGAGAAAGGTATTGTAATAATGCATTTTTCAAACCACCAAGCATGAGAGCATGTTTTAATACACCCCCAAAACAAAATCAAGACTGTAAAAAAAGAACATAATAGGACCTCTTTAATTACGCCACAGATACATTTAGGCACTCCTTATTACACACATTTTGATGTTGTTCTACCAGAGTGCACAAGCCCTGCCCCCTCTTCAACATCACCACAGTTAATTTACAGTTTAATACTTTGCTCTTTAAAATAAACTTAAAACATTTTAATTTAATTGTGGTGCTTCTACTTAAATGATAAAAGAAGTTGCAAACATTTTAGAAAATGAACATACTCATCTCTGCACCAATACAATTTACATTTAACACACATTGCAAATCTAATCAATTTAATTTGCACTGCCAAGTTTTCTTGAACATCTCATGACTTCAGGCCACATGAGTTCCTGAACATGATGAATGATGGGATACGATTCACCTTGACATACACCGAATCGCTTCACCAAGGGTCCTACTTCAAATCCATTAACGAAGGGTACATGCGAAAAAAAAAAAAAAAAAACCCTTTAAAAAAATGTATGTTCATGTGACCCAAGGTGCTGAGTCCTTGAATCATTTCATATCAAAGCTAGTTATGGCAGCGTTAACGTATAAACAATATGTTTTGTTTTGTTGTAATATAATTACATTTTTGTCATGCATTTCATAATTAAGTGTCATAGGTAAGAAATAAATAGTAGATATGTGAGGTAAATGTGACTTTATCAGCAGTGTTCAAAGAAGAGAAGCAAGTTTTATGAAATTAAGAGCAGAGCAGAACTCACACACACACACAGAGTATTCAGAAACTTAATTATAAAAGGTGTATTTATTAGCAACATATTACCAGCAATAACAAGTTATTCCTGCTGTCACTGCCTAGCATTATCATAGTAACATCGCAGGTGAAGATAATGAGGAAATTATGTTGTTTTTCATTCCTTGAAGAGCAGCTGATATGTGTACATGTGAACCGAGCACTTGAATAAAGTAGGGAAATTACGTTTATACGCTTTCTCACGGTTTATGCAAACAGATGAGTTGATGAAGACTAGTTTATTCACTTCATTCTTTAGAGATGTAAAACATCCATAATGATATAACAATATATGTGACGTCAGTGTTTCCCCAATCCTGGACCCGAAGAATCCTCAGCACTGCACATTTTAGATGTCACCCAAATCAATCACACCTGATTCAACTCATCAGCTCAGTAGAAAATACTCCAAGACTGGGGTGCCTAAACTCGGTCCTGGAGGGCCGGTGTCCTGCAAACTTTAGCTCCAACTTGCCTCAACACCTGCCAAGAAGATTCGAGTATGCCTAGTAATAGTGTTGCTTTCGTCAACGAAAATTATGACTAAATATCGTCCTCAACGAACCTTTATCACGTGACAAAAACGAGACGAGACGCAACGTAAATGCTGGTCATGTGACGATGACTATAATTAAATGTATAATGCAATGTTGTTGACGAATAAAAACGAGACTAAATGACAAAATAAAAACTATGGTAAAACCCAGCAAACACAGAACGTTCCCCTAACGTTCCCCTATGGTTCCCGTTTGGTTATTTTTTTGGGAACCAAATGAGAACGTTCCGGGAACGTTCCCTGCAGGTTATTTTTTGGTTTAATTTTATAACCTAAAAACAACCTTCCCAGAACGTTCCCTGCAGGTTATTTTTAGTTGTCATATCAGTGTAAACTAATAAAAACTTGGCAGATATTTCTGATCATTCTAATGTTAAAATGTATTCTTTTTCATCATAAACAAACTATTTTTTTGCAGAATTTCATGTCTGAAATAAGCGTTTAATAAAGTGTAGACATCAAAGTGGTCAAATCGAATTATAATTATAATATAATTCCAATTAAGCCAAGGTTAAGCGTAGTCAGAAAAGCATATCATTAACACTGGGTTTGTTTGTATATTTCTTTTCTGCGCGCCTCTGATCTGCAAGCGCTTCTCTAGCACGCGCTCAATCCTGCCTTCCACAGAAAGCCGCGCACCCGCGTAATTTAAAAATTAATTAATTAATTAATTAAAAAAATTAATTTCGTTTTACTGACTGACTAACATTCGTTGATTGATCGCTTTAATGAATAATTACTTATAATTAATATATATATATACGAGAGTAAATATTGTGATTTCAGGGAAATTTGACACGTCCAATTGAAGAGAACATGATGTTAACGGAGAAGTTTTTGTGTACTGACCAAAAGAGAGAAGCACATCGTCGTTAATTCAGTGGTAAGAAACGAATGTAATATTATTCTAAGTAAAGTCAAATAAATGTTATTCGTTTTCAATGTCTGTAAAAATAAAATTCACATTTTTAAAATCCAATATTTTGTTGAAGTCAGTGTTATTTGGTGCTTTAATAAACAAAATCTGGGTTATGGTACTTCTAATCATATATTAACGAATAAAACAAATCTGATATTAAAGGATAATTTAATGTCATTTTATGGTGGCTAAATGTGCTCTAAATATCTGTAAGGATTAAACAATAGTTTAAAACAAGACATGGTTTGTAGTAGTGATTATTGAGGTCCACATCCGTCCGTCTTCCATGCTGCTTACTACGGGACGCGGGAGTGCTGACATACGGCAGCGGTATCGGAGTGAAGAGGTTAGGAGAACGTTCTGGGAACCTTCAGAGAACTTTCAGGGAACCTTCTAGGAACATAAATAGAACGTTCCCTATTGGTTAGCCAGGAAAGTTTTCTTAACGTAAATAGAACGTTCCCTGTAGGTTAGGGGAACGTTCTGGGAACCTACAGGGAACGTTGCGGGAACGTTCCCGGAACGTTCCCGATAGGTTCCCAAAACGTTCCCCTAACCTGCAGGGAACGTTCTATTTACGTTAAGAAAACTTTCCTGGCTAACCAATAGGGAACGTTCTTGGTAACGTTCTGGGAACCAAAAATTGTTAGCTGGGAATGTCTCTTCATTTTCGTTGACCAAAACGAGACGAAACGAAATGTTATAACGTTATTTCGTTTTGTTTAGTTGCGTTATTATTAGTATTTCGCAGTATTTCAGAAGTGGGCTGCATCAGGTCGTACTGCGCAGACGCAGGCGACGTCACTTCCTCAAGCCCCACTCGCGGCATAATTTAGAAGACGACAACAAACAAGTTAAGTTACCTGACTGACTGACTAGGGCTGTTCGATTCCGAAAATTTTGGAATCGAGTCCGATTCCTGGTTCTGGAATTGATGGGATTCGATTCCAAGAATCGATTCCTCACTGTTGTTTTCGTCGAAAGTTCACGGAAAGAAAAAGGAGATGACAGAAATAAAAGTAAACACGCTGCAATTTCGAATGATCGGTATGATCAAAAATGACTGAGTATTTTTTTGTTGTTTGTTTCCGCTGTTCGATCGCGCCGGCGCCTCACACACACACACATACAGTCAACAAACATATACACTGATTAATTCAAATAGTGCGTAATGCGTAGTGTAATCCGTGTCGTTCAGCCTGAGGTCGGGCCAAACACATATTTGCTCATGTGAGGATGTTTTTACGCGCATTAAGTACAAGGCTTGGTTTACTAATAAATAATAGTTTAGCATTCAAATACATCGCGAATATGCACACATTTTATTGGGTTCATGCCGAATGAGAGAGGTAGGCTCCGTGAGAACAACGCGTTTGCTTTCAGTTTCGCTTTAAATTAGCCTAATTTGTCTTGGCTTGTTTAGCAACTTAGGTATTTTATTCTTGTTTTGTTCCGAAAACCGTTCAAAATAGTCTATAGGCTAGGTATTGTGTTTATTGTTTGTACATTATAACATTTGTCTTTATTTACCGGCATTATTAAAAAAAAATGTAACAATTTTGTGCTTATCTGTGTTTAATCTAAACTATAACGTTAATTTAGACCTACATACCGGTAGCCTATCTAAATATGATTTTATAATTGTATGCTATATAGACCTACCTCATTACCCTCCACAGGATGCATAATGAGCTGCAGTAAACTACATTTTGGTATTTTATAATGCCTAGTCGTACTTCTGTGGATATTTTGGTGAAAGTAACTCAAAAGTAGTGTAAGGCATTACAATTCAGAGACCGTAATATTGTAATGTAACTAATTATTTTTAAAACACAGTAACTAGTAATATATAGTGTATTACATTTTAGAAGTAACCTAACACTGCTAAGCATTCCTTGTTGGCCAAATACTGTAGCTAGTTTTGTCAGACTAAAATAGAATTTTCATTGACTAAAACTAGACTAAAATGTCATCAGTTTTCGTCGATTAAAACTTGACGAAAATAGTTATTAATAATTCTGACTAAAATAAGACTAAAATGCTCAGACTTTTAGTCGACTGAAACTTGACTAGACTAAAAAGAGTATGAACGTGACTAAAACTAATAAAAAAAACTAAGACAGCTTCACACAAAGACTAGACTAAAACTAAAATTAAAACAGGCCACTAAAAACAACACTACTGTCACGCTTGCGTAAGGATGAGACCAGAGAGGGAAGTAAAACAGAATGATATGATGTTTATTAACAGATGGTTTGAAAGGCAAATAGCATGAAATGGTAACAACAGTTAGGTTGAGTTGACTTTCCTGATATAAAGAGTCCGAAGGCAGTTTATGGAGCAATGGAGAGCAGCTGGAGCACACACACCGGAGGTTCTGAGCAGAGATGGGTCTGGAGCTAGCATCAGGGTAGTGAACGGTAGACCAGACAAACACTGAATGAAGGAGCAGTCTATTTATAGGGCGTGGTAACGAGCATCAGGTGTTTGCAATCAGAACTCCGGTGAGGCAGAACGAGTGGGTGGTGCTGTGGGTGACGTGGCAGACGGCAGGGCAAGCGAAGTCGCAGGTCACGGGTAGAGAGCCAGACGAGATCCCCTGGTTGGAAATGGGGTGCTGCTCGTCTCCTGGAATCGGCGAAGATCTTGTGTCGTCTTACAGCCCGCTGTAGATGGTGATGAGCGGAGTCCCACACTCTCTCGCTCTCTCGAAACCAGTGGTCGACAGCTGGAACATTGGAGGGTTCCTCCGTCCAGGGGAACAGCGGAGGCTGGTAACCGAGTACGCACTGGAATGGTGTTAGGCCGGTGGTATTCTGGCAGAGAGAGTTCTGTGCGTACTCGGCCCACGGGAGGAACCTGCTCCAGCTGTGCTGGTCGTCCTGGCAGTATGCACGGAGGTAGCGTCCAAGCTCCTGGATCTTCCTCTCAGTCTGGCCGTTAGTCTGTGGTTGTTAACCAGCTGACAAGTTAACAGAAATACCCAATAGCTTAAAGAAAGCTTTCCATACGTGGGAAGTGAATTGAGGACCCCGGTCCGAAACGATCTCCTCCGGTAGACCATAGTGCCGGAAGACTTGGTGGAACAGATGCTCTGCTGTTTCCATGGCAGTGGGTAACCCCCTCAGGGGCACCAGTTTGCACGCCTTAGAGAAGCGATCGGCGATGACGAGGACACAGGTGTTGCCCTCCGATTCAGGCAGGTCAGTGACGAAATCCACACCAAGATGGGACCAGGGCCTCTCCGGAATGGGTAATGGAACCAGTTTACCTGTAGGAAGTTGACGGGGTGAGTTAGACTTGGCACAGACTGAGCAGCTTTGGACGTACCTGATGGTATCTTGGTGCATACTGGGCCACCAGTAACGAGATTGTATGAGCGAGAGCGTCCTACTGCTGCCTGGGTGTCCAGAGCCTGGAGTCCCGTGAGCTGTGCCCAGAAGGATTTGACGTTGGGAGAGGGGCACGTAAATCTTGCCTTCTGGGCATTCCGGCGGAGCTGGCTCCTGGAGAGTGGCCTGTTGGATCGCTTGATCCATCTCCCAGATGATGGGGCTGACGATGAGTTCTGAGGGTAGAATGGGTTCCGGGTCAGAGGTTGCATCGGGAGCGAATTGTCGAGAGAGTGCATCTGCTGGTATATTTTTGGAACCTGGTCGGTAGGTGATGGTGAAGTTGAAACGTGTAAGGAAGAGTGCCCATCGGGCCTGCCTGGGGTTCAGACGGCGAGCTTCACGGAGATACTGTAAGTTCTTATGATCGGTTATAATGGTGAATGGATAAGTAGCTCCTTCCAACCAATGACGCCACTCTTCCAGGGCCAATTTCATCGCCAGAAGCTCTCTATTCCCGATGTCATAATTTTGCTCCGCCGGAGTCAGCTTACGGGAGAAGAAGGCACAGGGATGGAGGACTGGGGGTTCGCCGACCGCTTGTGATAGCACCGCTCCGACGCCGATGGTGGAGGCGTCAACTTCCACGATAAATGGGCGTTTGGGGTCCGGATGTTGTAGGACAAGAGCGGTGCTAAAGGTGGTCTTTAGCCGTTCGAATGCTTCGTGGGCAGCGGGGTTCCAGAGGAGTTGTTTGGGTTTACCCTGCAGGAGGGAGGTTAATGGGGCGGTGATGGTGCTGTAATCCATGATGAACCGGCGATAGAAGTTAGTGAATCCTAAGAAGCGCTGAAGTTCTTTGACACTGTTGGGTAGTGGCCATTTCTGGATAGCATTGACTTTCCCCTGGTCCATCTGCATGCCCTCAGCACTGATGTTGTAACCTAAGAACTGGACGGTGGATTGATGGAACTCACACTTCTCCAACTTGAGGAACAGACTGTGCTGGCGAAGTTTCTGGAGGACCTGCTGGACGTGCTGGCGATGTTCGGCCTGGTTCCGGGAGTAGATCAGGATATCATCGATATAGACCACCACAAACCGATGCAGGTACTCCCGGAACACCTCATTCATAAACGTCTGAAAGACGGAAGGACTGATGGACAAACCGTACGGCATTACCCGATATTCATAGTGGCCAGTAGGGGTTATGAAGGCCGTCTTCCACTCGTCTCCCTTACGAATACGAATGAGGTTGTATGCACTCCGCAGGTCCAGCTTCGTGAAGACCCGGGCTCCACGAAGCTCTTCGAGGGCGGCTGGCACCAGGGGCAACGGATACGGCTGCTGGATGATTTGGGAGTTAAGCTGTCGGTAGTCAATGCAGGGTCTCAAACCTCCATCCTTCTTGCCCACGAAGAAGAAGCTTGAAGCGGCCGGCGAGGTAGATGGTTGAATAAAACCTTGTTTCAGGGCCTCCTCGATGTATTCCTCCATCGCCTGGCGCTCCGGGATGGACAGTGGATAGACCTTGCCCTTAGGTAGCTTGGCATCAGGCAGCAGATCAATCGCGCAGTCCCATGGCCGATGCGGTGGTAGATGGGTGGCTGCTTGTTTGCTGAAGACATCCTGGAACGCCACGTACTCCGCCGGGATTTCTGGAGGATTTTCGAGTTCAGGACTCTCCACGAGTGTTGATGACAGCGTCACAGGAACAGGAAGTGGTTGGGGAAGGTTGGAGAGACAATGTTCAAAGCAGCGATCACTCCAGCCGATGACATCACAGGGATCCCAGCGGAGAGTGGGCCGATCTTGTTGCAGCCAGGGGCGTCCCAGGATGATACTCACGGTGGAATCCTCCAGTACCAAGAACTGAATCCGTTCAGAATGAAACAGTCCAACTTGTAAAGTGATGTATGGTGTTGAGTGATGAATCCGCCCACGCCCAAGTGGTTTTCCCTGAATAGTTCGTACTGCATATTCTTGACTGTGGCATTGACGTGAGAGATGTAGCTGATTTAGACATTCTTGTGCAATGAAGTTGCCGGATGACCCTGAATCAACAAGAGCAGAAACAGACAGCGTACAATCAGCAGTACGTAATGTAACCGGTATGAGCGTCAGATGAGTGGTTTCAACGTCAGATAAAAGGGTACTCACCACTGGGCGTGGGGGCCGAACAGGGCAGTTACGGATGTGATGACCAGGTTGACCGCAGTAAATACATAGACCCATAGTGATACGTTGGTTTCTTTCGGTGCGTGATAATCGAGTAGAATCCACTTGCATAGGTTCTGGTACTGGAGTAGAAGCAGCCACCGAAGCAGACTGAGGAGCGGTTACCGGAGGCTGGCAGGCGGCTAGTCGCTGGGACACACGAGTAGTGCGTTGAAGGAAGGTCTCCAAGCCAATGGAGTCATCATATAACGCCATGGCGGCGCGGATTTCCGGGTTAAGTCCTTGACGATATGCTCCGAGAAGTGCGATCTCGTTCCAGCCACTAGCCGCCGCCAGAGTGCGGAAGCGGAGTGTGTAATCGTTCACCGAGGAAGTACCTTGCTGTAACCGGAAAAGCTGATCTGATGTAGTGAGCGTGTCGGTAGCTGTGTTGAAGACCTCAGAGAAATGAGCCGTAAACTGTTCAAATAAATTGATAATCGGATTATTAGCATTCCAAATCGCCTTTGCCCATTGGAGGGCCTTACCAGTCAACAGGGAGATGAGAAGAGCCACTTTAGCGTTGTCGGATGAAAACTGTTGTGGTTGCATCTGGATGTACAAATTGACCTGGAGAAGGAAACCGCTACACTCAGCCGCTTCACTCGCAAATGTTGCGGGTAAGGCCATGGGACTTCCTGAGGCAGACGGCGGGGTAGGTGTTGGTCTTAAAGCCGCCTTGAAGGCATTCACCAAATCCGTTAGCGGATCTGTGACCTGCGGTGCTTCGGTGCTCATTGTAGATGATAGTTGTTGTGGTTTGGTCTTCTGTCACGCTTGCGTAAGGATGAGACCAGAGAGGGAAGTAAAACAGAATGATATGATGTTTATTAACAGATGGTTTGAAAGGCAAATAGCATGAAATGGTAACAACAGTTAGGTTGAGTTGACTTTCCTGATATAAAGAGTCCGAAGGCAGTTTATGGAGCAATGGAGAGCAGCTGGAGCACACACCGGAGGTTCTGAGCAGAGATGGGTCTGGAGCTAGCATCAGGGTAGTGAACGGTAGACCAGACAAACACTGAATGAAGGAGCAGTCTATTTATAGGGCGTGGTAACGAGCGTCAGGTGTTCGCAATCAGAACTCCGGTGAGGCAGAACGAGTGGGTGGTGCTGTGGGTGACATGGCAGATAGAGGTGGCTGTGGTGAATGCCTGACAACTACCCAGTAAGAGCTTGATTAGCTGGTTCGGTTGTGTCTATAATTGGGGTTGGAGCTAAACTCCGCAGGACACTGGCCCTCCAGGTCCGAGTTTGGACAGTCCTGCTGATAAGAGAGACATCAAAAACGTGCAGTGCTGGGGGTTCTCCAGGACCTGGATTGGGAAACACTGCATTAGGTCATCACGTGATTACAGAAACAAACTAGTGATCTGAACCAGTTCATTAAAATTAACTGACCAAAAGAACCAGTTTGCGGAAAAGAACCGTTTGCCTTTGGATAATAATTTTTTCACAGACTTGAATATATTGTTAGGAGTCACAGGTATTAGTTTTGTTTTCCCTGATGTGCTTTTACTCATAAAATGTTGGTAGCCATTGACTGGCATTGTCAAGATGACCAAGAACCACATTTTCAGCTAAAAATCTCTTTTACTGTTATACTGAGGAAGAAAAGTTAATGAATTAAAGGTAATGTTAATTAATTAACAGCATATCACATATCACAGAAGTCACAGATTTTTTGCGACAGGTGGGATTCGGCTTACGGCACTTCTCATTCATTCCTATGGTATCCGTTAATGGCAATTGGGTGTCGTACAACTGTGACTGAAATTCAATCACGTCAATGCTTTAATGTGATTGGTTATCAAGGCACACGTGATCCAAGTTACCCGTTAGGCTTTCTCCAACAGTAATACAGACCCTCTCATCTCCCTATAGTAAGACAATCTCTGGCTCTGCTGCCGTAGTAGCCACGCCCCAAACTCTCACTATTGGTCGAGCTGGAAAGTGATTGACGGATATGAGTGGGCCGCTCCGAATGTTTTGATGGCTCAGTGTGTACACTACTAGGGAGAGATAAACCCGCATAGTTAATGAACAATAAACCGTGTTAAGATGATTTATTTTGACATTTGTTTACAACATAATATAGTTAAGCAATATCACAGCAAGAGTGCTGTTTCCTGAATATCAGCGTGATTGCAAATGTGATATTAATTTTACAAAACAGTTCAATAAAAATAAGTTGATTATATTCACTGGTCATTTTATACACAACAGTGCCATGTTTGACAGTTTTCACCAACAAAGATGAATCAGTGTTGGGGGTAACGCGTTACAAGAGTTACGTAATCAGATCACTTTTTTCAAGTAACTAGTAGGGTAACACATTACTTTTTAATTTACAAGAAAATATTAATAAGTTACTTTTTCAAATAAGTAATGCCAGTTACTTTGTTTTCCAATTCTTTGACTGACAAGTCTCCAGTCCCCATGTTGAGAGAAATCGGAAGTTGTGTGCACTGTGAAAACTTGATGTTACTGTAGTTTTAGACTAAATGTGAACATGCATTAATTTATCTCACAGATGCAGTATTCCTCAAAATGAATAAAAACAGTGAAATGCAAACTCAGAATATGACGCAAACCTGCACTATACGTTAAATAACACAAATATCCCTTATGTATTTAATCCCATTTTATTAACTATTGTCTTTTCTGCTGATCCAATTAAACCGTACTAATAAGCAAAAATGACTATAGATAAATTAACATTTGTGTTTCTTTTTTTTTTTGTTGTTGTTGCTGAAGTGTGTTGAACTTTCTTCTCCTGTGTTCTGCTGTAGAGACGTCAGTTTACTTTTTCTTCAGCCTGAGGCCGATTCCTTTCACTTTTGGCGTGAAAGGGCTTTTACTTTTGCCAAAAATAGAACATTTTATATTAAAAACAAACAAGCAAGCCCTGGCCAGATTTAAAAAGTAACGCAAAAGTAATGTAACGCATTACTTTCCACAAAAAGTAACTAAGTAACGTAATTAGTTACTTTTTTAGGGAGTAACGCAATATTGTAATGCATTACTTGTAAAAGTTACTTTCCCCAACACTGTCTAATACTGTGTAGAGCACTATAGAAATAATACTAACTAAAAATAAAAACCTATATAAATAAACCAAAGTAGTATCAATATTTATATATTACTACTATAAATTGGATAAATATTAATCTAAACTCATAGTGTTTAGGAGATGAACACACTAAATTGTCATTATTCACTGATAATCTTGCTTTTTCTAAACAAATGACCTTTAGAAACATCACGTCAGGCTGGATCTCAATGAAATCAAACGTTGTGTGCTTTTGTGCCTTTGACTTCAAACCTGATGTCACGCGTCTGAATTTTCTTCTGTTCCTCACATGAATCTGTTGAATGGTTTCAGAAGACTGGAAGTACTGGACTACGTCTACGGTGCTGTTATGGTGTTGTTCAAATAGATATTCTTCAGAATATCTCTTGTGTGTTCTACTGAAGAAATGACAGGTTTGTAATGGCATTAGGGTGAATGAATGACGACAGTGTGATTGACCTCATTCACGTCGTGTTCAGGTGACCCTAGAGGAAGTGAAATGAATCCAGCGACGCTCTGGTCGGGTGTTTGACCGCTTACAGCCTTACTGGAGAGACGATGAATGTGAAAGTGATGTAATGATGAATGCGCCGCTGTGGACGCGAGGAGGCCTGAGAACCTCATGCAGATGTGAGTGGAGGTGGAAGCAGAGGGAGTCGAAGCATGACGGCGAGGTGTAGCGGAGAAGAATGCCTCCGATTCAGGCCTTTCATGTCTGCGGGCCCATGCGTGTCCAATAGCGTGTGTGTGTGTGTGTGAAGGGGAAGCGGCTCAACATGTTGAATGGAGCTTTTGTTCTGGGCCGGCTGTGGCTTTTTTACATTCTGCAGTGCTGCAGATGGAAGTGAAGCGGCCCGCATGGACGAGCATTGAAATGAGCTCCCTCCTCCCTCCTCCTCCTCCTCCTCCTCCTCCCGCCGTGATCCGAGCTTCACTCCTCCTCCGTCCTCATGAGTGAGTCACCAGAGCCACATGACGCGCTCCGCTCCGTGCGCCTCATCTTCATCGGATGTGTTCATCAAGAGGACTAGTCACCTACTATAATGTGGGACTTCAGCTAAACGCGTCACATGCACTCATTTTCGTCAGTCATCATGAATCCAATCTAATTCCACATTCTTTTGAAAGCTACAGTCCAATACATATATTCATTTATGAATGTGCATTACATTTATTCTGAACAAAACCAAAACCAGAGATTCTACCGCGGTAACGTCACCGGTGTTACTGTGAGTAATATGTGGGTGTATCTGCTGCTAGAGCAGTTCTAAGTCATATCTTCAGAGAAATTTGACATGCATGTCAAAAAAGCAGATTAAACAATATAAACATATATAAATATTCTCTCAACCACTGACCAGTTAAGTAAATCAATATACACACGTTTGTAAGATGTACATAGTCAGATTCAAGCATTTGCATGCACTCATTTTCATCAGTCCAAAAAAATGCAATACAGACTTTGACCTAGGCATTTCAGAATTAATAAAATAATAGGTAAGACTTTATTTTAAGGTGTCCTCGTTACACGTGATACTTACTATTATAATAACGATACATTATGCATAATTACATGCAAGTAAGCATAAACCAAACCGTAATCCTAACCCTAATCACATAGTAAGTACATGTAGTTAATTAATATTATTCAGTACTTAAATGTATAATTACACTATAACAAGGACACCTTAAAATAAAGTGTAACCAAATAATATTTGAGATGGTGTGTGATGAGATCAGTGTGCTGATTAGTTCAGGTATCCAATCAGTCGTAGTCTATTCTGTAGTGTATTTGCACGCCTTATTGCACAGTGCGGTGATGTCACCAGAGCTACTGTGAGTAAGTGACGAAGTTTTTATTCTGTTGTTTTGCATTGATGACATATAGACAGGTGCATCTCAAAAAATTTGAATATCGTGAAAAAGTTTTTGCTTGTAACTTATTTAAAAAAACGAAATTTTCATATATTCTAGATTTATTATATGTAAAGTAAAACATTTCTAAAGTTTTATTTGTTTTAATTTTGATAATTAGAGCATACAGCTAATGAAAGTCAAAAATCCAGTATCTAAAAATATTAGAATATTTACATTTGAGTTTCATTAAATGCCCATCCCTACAGTATAAATTCCGGGTATCTCTTGTTCTTTGAAACCACACTAAAGGGGAAGACTGCTGACTTGGCAATGGTCCAGAAGACAATCATTGACACCCTCCACAAAGAGAGTAAGTCACAGAAGCTCATTACTGAAAGGGGTGGCTGTTCACAGAGTGCTATATCAAAGCACATTAAATGCAAAGTTGACTGGAAGAAAGAAATTGGGTAGGAAAAGGTGCACAAGCAACAGGGATGACCACAAGCTTGAGAAAACTGTCATGTAAAGCCGATTCAAACACTTGGGAAAGCTTTACAAGGAGTGGAATGAAGCTGGAGTCAGCGCATCGAGAGTCACCACGCTCAGACGTCTTCAGGAAAAGGGCTGCCAAGCCACTACTGAAACAGAAACAACGTCAGAAGCGTCTTACCTGGGCTAAAGAGAAAATGAACTGGACTGTTGCTCAGTGGTCCAAAGTCCTCCTTTCAGATAAAAGTAAATTTTGCATTTCATGTTGAAATCATGATCCCAGAGTCCGGAGGAAGACTGGAGAGGAACAGAATCCAAGCTGCTTGAAGTCCAGTGTGAAGTT
Source organism: Labeo catla (assembly GCA_012976165.1). Taxonomy (NCBI): domain Eukaryota; kingdom Metazoa; phylum Chordata; class Actinopteri; order Cypriniformes; family Cyprinidae; genus Labeo; species Labeo catla. The sequence goes on along the minus strand of VONZ01000477.1, from coordinate 258,804 downwards.
TCTGAAGTCAGTGATTATTTGGGGTGCCGGACGTCTGCTGGTGTTGGTCTACTGTGTTTTATCAAGTGCAAAGTCAATGCAGCCGTCTACCAGGAGATTTTGGAGCACTTTATGCTTCCATCTGCTGACAAGCTTTATGGAGATGCTGATTTCCTTTTCTAATTCTAATATTTTGAGATACTTTACATGTAATAAATCTAGAAAATATGAAAGTTTCAGTTTTTTAAAATGAGTTTGAAAATGAGATTTTTGAAAGTTGAGAGTTTTGAAAAAAATGTACTTTTTCATGATATTTTAATTTTCTTTTATATGCACCTGTACATATAAAAGGAAAACTGATGTATGTCAGAAGAGCTTTTTGCCCTCAACTGACCAATAGTATTCCCAATAGTATTGAAGCAGAACATGTGTAAACAGAGATTGTACTGCTTTGGTAAACAAACGTATCAATTATGTTCATTTAGTTCAGTTATCCACTGCATTATTGTTGAATTTGATTGAGAAGATAGTCGTATTCAAGAGTTTACATGCTTATTTTTTCCCCGTAGATCAGATTATTTCAGGTCCACAGCACCCCTTCCAATACAATCAATATTTAACTCAGATCAAGCTCAGTCAGATCGATTAAGATGTTTAGGTGAGGGCTTTTCAATCTGATTGAGCCATCAGTCTGACTAACAGATTATTTGGGTGCATGTAAACAGAGCTGTGATGCTCAGACACAAATGAGGAGTTCTGTTTCACCTGTGTGTGTGTGTGTGTGTGTGTGTGTGTGTCATAGTGTTTGATCACATCGGACTCAAAGTTTGTAAAGACAGTCCTGTCCTGTCTGAGAGTTTACAAGCCTTTTTAAATATAGCTGGAATCATGATAAACTTGACTACTTCTTAACAGCGGTTCCAAACAAAAAGTCCATTACTGCCACCTATCTCCCAAAAAAAATTCCAGATGAACACTTACTGGACTGAAGCAGCTTGGCTTTACTTGATTCTCCATTAATTATTTTGTAGAAAAATCAGTGAGTCTCAAATCTGATCATCAGGATCTTTGAGGAGCGTTTATTTGTTCATCTCTCGATTATCATTGGATTGCATTTATATGTTTGGATCATTTCAATCTCATCTTACTGACATATTATTGGAGACATAGAGTAAACACTGATATTTTTAGATTATTTTATGTCAGTATCTGCTGTGCTGTTGTAAAGATCTCGTTTATTTACATGACAAGCAGCAGAATTCCATCATACAAATATTAGTATCTGCACCAAAATGCACATTTTTTCATATTTTTTCCTCACTGTATTCTCACTATATCAGAATTAATGAGCCATAAAAGCCTGATGGATCAAATGTGATAACACCTAAAAACTTTGATTATACTTTTTTGTTATTTATTATTATGTCAGGCTTCACAGGGTTATTAATAAAGTGTCATTTGAACACACAGATCTCAATGATGTGTTATTTCTTAACATTTTATTAATAATGAAACAAATATATATTTGTTTTTATATATATATTTGTTTGTTTGCACTTTTCATTAGTTAATAACTAAGCTCCAATCAATGCTTTGCATTCATTCACAAATATAGACCTAATGACAATCTTACATGGCTCCTTCAGCAGCACATCTGCATGTTTGTTTGTTTGTTTGAAGTGCCACTGAATCAATTTGAAATTTCATTTTTCAAATGTTTCAGGCGAGTTTTCAAGCTGCAGGTTATATGTTGTCAGATCTGATTTTCTTCTAATAAAACATGAGTCACTTTTGTTAACACATCTATACTGATTGTAATATAAGAACAAGGCAAACGATAATCTCTTCTGTTCGACGGCTATCAGCATGTCTTGGTTGTGGTTGACAGTGGAAGCTTGATTGGGGTTATAGATGGGAAATGAAGCCTCATGAAGCTCAGAGTCTTTTCCCCTTGATTCAGAGATAATGACAACAGCGCCATCTGCTGGCCAGTAAAACTTATAACAGCCAATGTATATACAATGCATACTTGATCAACTGAAAGTTGCAAGTAGGATGTCAGACACTGTAATATGCTGTGTTCCCCTCTTTGCTTGCTGTGGTGACGAGATACATAGCAGACTGTCGTCACTCAATGGCTGGATGTCTAAGTCGTGCCCGCAGAATAACGTAGGTTTCATAGACAGTTGGACGAGTTTTTGGGGCAGACCTGACCTGTTAAAAAAAGAGACGGTCTTCATCCCTCCAGGTGCATCTCAGTAAATTAGGATGTCATGGAAAATTAATTTATGTCAGTAATTCAACTCAAATTGTGAAATTTGTGTATTAAATAAATTCAATGCACAGAATAAAGTAGTGTAAGTCTTTGGTTCTTTTAATTGTGATGGTTTTGGCTCACATTTAAAAAAACCCCACCAATTCACCAATAATCTCAACAAATTAGTATACTTCATAAAACACGTCTCATTGCTTCCACTTTTTGGAGAATGTGTCAATAGCCGTATTAAATAATGGCGATATCAATGAACTTTTAAGGTAATTCGTTGAACTAGCTAGCCGTTTTTATTGTTGATGTTTTATTCAAAAAAAACAAACAAAAAAACATTTATATATCAATCCACGTATGTGATGGACATTGGTTATGATCATCTGTAGTGAAGGCATCTTGAGTGAAACAGCTTCATATTTAACGAGGCATATGCAATATGTGTGAACCGGAAACAACAAGACCTGTTTAGAGGAATATGGAAGTCTGTTGTGCTTAACCCTTATTGTCCACTTTCAAGGCATCGCGAGTTCACGTTTTACTGCAGAAGCCGACAAGCTCCCTTGTTGTTTGTGAACAGAAGCCGACAAGTCAATTTTAGCGAATCGCCACGCTGTATTATGGTCAGGTAGAATAAAGGAAAATAAAAGCTGAAACTTTTTCATGGAACCTTGCAAAAGCAGCACATTTGGTGAGAGAAAACTGTGTGTAATCACCACCATACAGTCTATGATCACAACCATAGATACAGAGTCATGCCAACGTTTGGGAACCCCTTGCAGAATCTGTGAAAATGTGAATCATTTTAACAAAATAAGAGAGATCATGCAAAATGCATGTTATTGTTTACTTAGTAATGTCCTGAGAAACATACGTTACATAAAAGATGTTTACATAAAAATAGCTGAAATTATTAAAATAACCCCCTTCAAAAGTTTGGGAACCCTTGGTTCTTAATCCTGTGTGGTTACCTGGATGATCTATGACTGTTTTTTGTCACTGCTGGAAAGGGTTCAAACATGCAAAAGATGCTGAAAAATGGAAGAATCTGCAGGAGCTGGAGGATTTTTCTGAAGAACAGTGTTCAGTTTAACTGTTCAGAACAAACAAGGGACTCATGAATAACCATCACAAAACAAACAAACAAACAACATGCATTTTTTATGATCTCTCTTATTTTGTTAAAATGATTCACATTTTCACAGATTCTGCAAGGGGTTCCCAAACTTTTGCATGCCACTGTATGCATATATATCTATGATCACAACAGCAACGTTTGTCAGGCAAATTGTCAGCTGATGAGATTACAAAGATAAAACAAGTGGTTTTTTTTTTGTTTTTTTTTTAACTCTGAATTATGAAATGTGGAGTTATCTGCTTTTACTATAAAACAAACTTTTAGTATATAAAAAACATACTTTTAATGAACTTTAATTTTGTAAGTTACCAGTATTTGTTTAAGTTATTACTTAATCAAAATAACTCAACTGCAGTTTCTTTGATTTTACTTGAAATGCACAATATAAAAAAAAAAAACATGATTTCTGAAAATAAATAAAAATAGAGTTAAACTCTTCAAATGCAAAAAAAAAGAAAGAAAAAAGAACTGTTTGGTAACTATGAGTAATCTTGATGTCAACAGAACATTGAACAATACAACAATGACGGGTTCCACTTTATATTAGGTGTCTGTAACTATGTACTTATCTACAAATAATAATACTGATTGCACATTATTTTACAGTATGTGTACTTACATGTGCTTACACTGTACAGTACTTACAATGTACTTACCTAAGAAAGTACTGGTAATATAAGGTAACTATACGGGGTAGGGTTAGGTTTAGGGGTAGGTGAAGGGTTAGTACCTAATTATTACTTAGTTGTTGTAATCGCATAGTATGTAGATGTGGAACAGGACTGTAAAATATAGTGCTACCATGATAATAATGATTGTTAGGTACAAAGTACTTATTGTGTTTATGTTCTACTCCAAAACACATTTGCTGCTATTGAGGTGTGATGTGGCCGAGGTTTGACACAGGTTTAGTTGTATGAGTCGGTTCAAGGGTTGTGGTTAAGTGGTCAACTGTGTTCAGGGCTCAATTTGATTACTATAAGGGAAAATAGTCCAAACAGTTTATATCACATTGTTCTGATAAATGAACAAGTATTTTCTTTAAATTGTTCTCTCCTGTTGAGTTATGATTTAAGGAATCTCCTCTGTTTAAGGATATAGTAGAATAAATCTTGAGGCAATAAAAACATGTTTTGCACCCAAGTTAAACATATCTGTTGTTATGTCTGTCGCAAACATCTGGTTAAACTTAATTAACCACCTTTACACAAATGTTGTTATAGTAGCTAAAAGTCCAGTGACCTTAAAGATACAGTTTAATGAGATTTGTTAGCATTTTATTCACGTTAATTAATGATATGTTAATCATTATGTAATCTTTAATAAGTTTATCTAAACATTAACAAGCATGTTATCTCATGGCTATTTAAATACATATTAACTAATGATCTGTAAAGCATTATATAATGTCTGTTAATGATTTGTTAGTGAAGATTTCAATCATTGTAAACCATCTGTCAAAATCATTTGTAGTTTTTTTTTTTTAATTTTATGATCACATGAGTTGAAAGTTAAATGACATTTATAAGCATTTCAATTTACAATAAACAATGATCTGTTTAGTCATTGTGTAATATTAAATAAGTTGGGGTTAGTTTGTTTAATATTTGTATATGTATATTTCATATCTGTAGCTATGTGAGTATATTAACTAATGATTTGTTAAGCATTATGTAATGTCTGTTGATTTATTAATAAAAGTAATTATAATAAAGCGTTACCCTTCCTGACCTGTGCTTACAGATCTTATTAGTCCATACGACTATAAAAGTTCATTTTAGAGAGAGTCAGTTGCTTGTTTGCCTCTGTGTTGTGCATTAAAATCATGTAATGCACACTTATCATGGAGCAGTTAAAGCTGTCATTTATGTTTGCACTGCCACATTTGACTGGATGTGTATGAATAAATAAAGGTTACTTTTCATTGGTTATTTTACCTATGAGTTTTTTGATTTAGCATTCTACAGATGCATGAATATAAACAACACACTTACACAACAAGAGAATGTAAGAAAAATAATGGTCACCCTACTGAAAGAGGACACTTCCACAATGATGTAGGAAAAGCTAGAAAAAGGATGATGATCGATATTTGGAGTGTGTGATGGTGTATCAGCGCCATCTAGTGGATGAGCAGGAGAGATGTAGTGAGTTTAAAGTCAATGACACTCTTCCGTTTATGAAAAGCCATTCTGCTGCTGATGGTGAGTTTTTATTTATTTAGTTGTTTATTTAACAGAGACAACGCAGAATAACATTACAGATGTTCTACAGGCTTCTGGCCTATGGCTAATTTGCAGCCCCAGTCCCTGGTTAGACTTTTAAAATACAATTAAAAACAAAAAGCAAAAAAACAAGTACAATAAACATAACAAAAATGTTTTTGTTTGAACCATTTTTTGATATTTTTCAGATAAATGGTCAACTCTGTTTGCATTTTCAGTTCCAGTGGCAAACTGTTCCAGAGCAGTGTCCCTTTAACTGAAAACATGCATTGAGCAAATTTCATTGTTCTTTTAGGCACTATACTTAGTCAAAACTAAGCAAACTGTATTTTCGTAAAATGTTACAATGATGCCATCTGATTGATGTCTTATCTAAAATGTTTAAGGTTTGTTTATATAGGGATCTGACAGGTTTGATAGTCAGATGAGAGACCGGACTCCAGACAAGCACGCAATAAGACATACTGTATGTGAGAAGACCACTGCGTGCATATATAACTTAGCTGCTTTAAGTGATAAATATGGTCTGATCATAAAAAAAAACAATTCAGGTTTGTTCTGATGGTTTTACAAAGTCTCTTTACATGCACATCAAATTTTAATTGAGAATCCAGAATAACACCTAAAAATTAAAAATCACTAACTGTTTCTATTGCCTTTTGGTCGATCTTAATTGTAAAACCACTCATTTCTTTCCTTCTGATTGAGAAACACATTCAAACAGTTCTTTTGCAACCACTGTGAAACACCAGTCATTTCATTTGTAGGTGTATCTGCTGCTAAGTGTGGAGTCTGTGCTGATACATAAATAAGTGTGTCATCTGCATATAACTGACATTTAGTTTCCTTACAACAGTTTGGTAAGTCATTAATGTATAAGGAGAACAGCGTGTGATCAGTGAATTAGGAGCAGGAGAGTTTCAACACTGCGACTGTCGGCACAGCAGAGTGAGAATGACCATCAGCGAGACGACCGCTGAACTCTATGAGAACAAGGAAATGTGACGTGCGTCTGCCGACAGCACCGCAGACAGATGATCAAGCATGGATGAGCTTGTAGATTGTGAGACGGAGCAGCGACAAATAGATTCCTGCATCTACATTAGAGAAAGCATGTCTGCTGTGTTTGACTGAGAGAGTTGGTGAAAAGCCAACAAGGTGCTACAATCTGACTTTCAAGGAGGTTCTGCAGAAAATAATGGTATTGTTCTTGCGCAGCAGAGAGAGAGAGAGAGACTGCAGAGCAAAGGGCTGGTCAAAAACACCAGTCCATCTAATCATGCTTTCACAGCAATGCCACAGAAGAACCATTTTTGGTGCCCCAAAGAACCGTCAGTTATCACTTCTTAAAAGAACCGTGTTTAGTGTGAAGAATATTTTAATAATCTAAAGAGGATTTTTTCCTCTATAAGGAACCTTTTGAGTAAAGGAAAGGTTGATGGATGTTAAAGGTTCTTCATGGAACCAGATTGCAACCATTGCAGAAATGAGGGACATTATGGCCCGTTTTGCAGGTCTGGGTCTCTCAGTGTTGTGAACGTGGCTGATAATGCAGATGAGAGACGGTTTTTGGAATCTTCAACTCAAGGCCATTATTGAGCAGATTACAGGTGAATGTTGAGCTCACTGTTCAGGTGTGGTGGTTGTCATGAAAGCCAGCCTTACCTAACACAGCGGAAGGGGAAAGACGCACAATGCGCCGCAGTCTGTAAACACTCACTTTTTTTCACACAAAATCAGGGTTCTAGAAAAGCTGAACATCTCTCATCTGGCTAAATGAAGACCATATTCACTCCTGTACAGTAGGTGGCGCTGATCTGTTGATTTGAGAAAAACAGGCTTTTTTGCTTACTTATACTATGCCCTAAAAGTGTTTTGGTGAAGAAAAAGTACACACTTTTGAGTGTGTAGTAGCAGAGTAGGCAAGCTTTGGGACATACTATCACGTCACACAACTGCATCTTCACACACATCCTGTCACTGTAAACTGGCCTGTCAGTCATCTTATCACAGTTCACATCCCCCTTATTTCATTTCATTTCATTTCTACCACACCGGAGGTCGTTTGTTGATCTGTCAGCCACAGGTCTTTGCAGAGAACTCATATTGTTCGCATAATCATGCATTTAAAAGTTAATGGCTGAACAGATGTTTATAAAAGTCCACATTGTTGTTGCAGATGGAATCTAACACAGATAACATTAAAAATACATATTTTTACCAGGTTCAATGTTTTTGGTAACCCAACCCCCTTTTTCCAAATCTCTCTACTTAACCATCCATCACACACATCCACCATGTTTGCAGTCTCTTTAATGCTTTTTATTCGTATTTGTAGTTCTGAACCGAATGCTTTTCCAAAGCACAATGGATTGTGGGCAATATTCACCATCAGAGTGTGCACGGATCCGCACTACCTGAAACAGTAGACCATCTGGGGACTTCTGGCATACTCTTTTCAACATGCTATGCTTTGGGACACACTTATTCTAATGTCACATACTGTTTCGGACGGATAGTATGAACAGTGGCATGCAGGAAGAGGCATGTGTAACTGAGTCACATCCTGTCTGCTGTGATACATGAATCTGAGTGATCATAAACACATCCTCTGCTGCACATGAGGGCAGTTTGTGTGTAAAGTGTGCAACCTTTTCCACTTTTGATGTCATTTGTAAGAAATTAGTAATAAAATATTGGCTTAGTTATCACCAAAGCTCTCTCTGTTTAGCTCTCTGTGTGAAATCAGGTTGGTGAGGAACCTTTTATGTGTGTCTGTGAATTCAGCTGTTTACGTTTCAGATGCAGACACAGTGTCCCAAATCACACCTGTACTATGCACCTAGTTATACTGTAGACTGGACCTTTTTCACCTTTATTAAACAGGACCGTAGGTGCAGTAAGACTTTGGCTCTGATGATCATGTACGTTTTGTGATGGTAAGTAATTATTTGTGAGTGAGTATGCAGGTTTTAGGACATACTATCATCATGAAACTACAGGCCTATATAAAATATAACAGTGCCCATCTGACCATATTTCAATAATACATAAAAAAGAAATATTCATATTTGTGTTTGAGACATTTTCATTTTTAACCCTTGGTTCTGAGTGCGTGATCAAATATATTTGCTCCAGTATGTAAAATATTAAAGCAATGCAATTTCACAAAGCCTTCATCAGTGGCACCTGCTGGCTGTATGAAAACAATCAACCATATACACATATTACTATACCTTATTTTACCAGGAAATCTCTTTTTCGACTTTACCAAAATGGAAGCATAAAACATTCACAGCGTCCATAAACATGATAAAGTTTATAAAGACTTGACTTCACCAGGCTCTGTCCTCATGCGACTAAAGCACACACGACACATATCTACAGTCAGAGTTTCACCATATTTTTTCTTATAGCGGTCATAGAAAAACATGATTCTAAAATAGAAACTCAACCCGATGCTCAATTAAATTATTAATATGGGGTTTAAAATACCATGAAATACTATGCCTAAATATTTAAACACAGATACAGTTATACAGTCTCAATTTCCTTTTCCTTGTCATTATGAATGACCATGTATTTGCAGCAATTGTTTTTGCCTATTTTTAACCACAAACTCTAAAAATACAACAGCACAGTCTTGATAGCTTTGGAAGTCCATAACCGTGTGAACTTGTATATTTGCAGTGAATGTGTCGTGGTTCTCTTGTGAACGCTTGGTGAAGGCTCACACGGAAGAGAAGAAATTGTTAAATAAGTCGGTATTTTTGTTTTCTTTGCACACAAAAAGTAGTCTTGTATTTTTATAATATTATGGTTGAATCACTGATGTCACATGAACTATTTTAACAATGTATTTACTACCTTTCTGGACCTTGGACGTGTCAGCTGCATTGCTGTCTATGCAGATTCAGAGAGCTCTCGGATTTCATCACAAATGTCTTAATTTGTGTTCCGAAGATGAACGAAGGTCTTACGGGTTTAGAATGACATGAGGGTGAGTAATTAATGGCTGAATTTTCAATATTGGGTGAACTATTCCTTTAAGGACTGGTTTGACCAACTAGCAGTTAAAGTAGTAATACTTTTCAAATTAGACCAGCTGTGACCAGCCAGAAAAACAATTAGATGACTAACTTCTAAGATTAGTTTAAGCAGTTTCTGCAAACTGGCCCCAGATGTTGATTTGAAGCCTTAATTTACGTTTGCTTTCAAGATGCAACTCATTAACCGAGTCAGTCACCGACCGAACTCAACTAGAGAACTGGTTACGAAGAACGACTGGCTTTTTCCACGCGATTTGCACAAACTGAAATGTAACCGGTTTTATTTGAAATACTAAACCAGTGTGTGGCGCAGGAGCGTGATGAAGCGAGCGCTGACCCCAGGAGCCTCATTAAAACTACAGTTCAGGGAGCGCCGTTCGTCGGCTTCCTTTGCAGAAACTCTGCGGCTTTGTTAACTTGAGCTTCACCCGGAAGAGCGCCAGAGGAAAGCTTCTCTTCTGATAAACACATACCCGCACACGTCCCACCGGCCCGAACGTCTGCTCGCACGCCGCTAAACGCACACTTGTCTACAAGGGGATGCGCGGCGTACAGCTCGCGTTTGTCCCTGAACTGTTCTTCTGAGATCTCTGCGCGTTCCTCTACCCTCCAGTTTCGGGTTGAAAGATTCTCCAGACGCGACGCTCAGCTTCACAGGAAGACACGCTTGCTATCGGAAGAGGATGAAACAGCCGGGGTGTGTAAAGCAACACATACATGTGGCAGCACATATTGTTCTCTTTCAGGTATTCTTCTGGGCTTTGTCATTTTGGGTTTGATTTTTCCAGTCGTTACACTCAAAGGAAGCTGCCGCGACTAATCGCTTCAAAGAGCCACGATCCCGTGTTTCTAGAAGTCCCGCCGCTGTCTGGAGGTGCAGAGATCCTGCATATCTTCTCATTATGGAGCCAGTGTGAAGAACACAACGAGCTGTGATTGACGGTATGAAACGGCCAACGCTCATCAGCCAGATTTAACTTCAGGTCAGGACTGACCAGAGAAGAAGACTGAAAAAAAAAAATCAAATAAATTGGATTTGATGTTTTGTTAAAAAGCATGGTGAAATAAAAGGTACAACTACTTTGGTACAACCTGATGCATTTATCTTTTTGTTAAGAAATTTAAATGTGATACATATAAAAAAAAAAAAACAAAACAATGATGGACTGTTTTTGTACAGCTAAAATAACTGGAAGTGAATGAGACTGGAAGTCTCACACATTCAAGTTACTAATGGCCACATTGCTCTTTCAAGTTGATATGAATCTTTAGGGTCTTAATGAAAAGTCTATAACATGCTTTGGCTAAAATTTCTCAGTGGTCGTGTAAAAAAACACCCTTTTTATCATGTCAAATTCAGCTCTTTTCATAGCAACCCGTTTTGTTGCATGTTTCTTTAAATGCTAATGAGCTCTCCTCACCCCGCCCCTTTCTTCTGTGGGGTGACGAGAAATAATCATGGGACTGTTTGCTTTAGCTGCATTCAGCTGCTAAACTTGCTAACTAGGACATTATTAGAAAAGGCGATTTGCAAAGATGCATAAAAACCCTTATACTCACTTTTGCTGTAGAAAGCTGGATCTCAAATGATTCATACTAACACAGACACATTTAGGCAGATCGGGAGGTGCATTCCCTTCAAAAACAAACGTAATCCTCTGCGTTTTTAGCGGCTCGGATGTTGGGAGTAAATGACGACTGCTATATTCATTATTACATCCAACAACAAAACACCTCAATCGCCATTCTTGTCTACGTCCCTGCTCCAGCGTAGAAAAAATGGCGGTCGGACTGTTACAGCTTAATCAGGGCGGGTCTAAAATAAGACAGCCATGTCAATCAACTGTCGTGGGAGTGGCCTTGGTCCGTGTGACACAAGCTGAGAATGGCCTGACTTGAAAAGGGGGATATTATTTTTAGGGATTCAATAAAAACCACTAGATTGATTTTTATCATTATAGGGTGATTGTGTACACACACTGCCAACACACATTAATGTTCAAACAATATGTAAAAGTGAATTTTGCATCTGTCAATTCATAAAAAACATAACAAAACATCAGTGATTTCCTTTATGAACCATGTTCCCAATTGAGAGCGTCCCTTGATGTCCCCAAACTATCATGGTGTAAACACACACACAGAGGAAAAGTCAACAAACCCAGCATCCATCAGTTCTTCAGCCCTTGAGCAATCTGAGGAAGACTGAAGCTGTTCTCTTCTTTGTGTTTTGAATGTTCTGGATCATCTGGAGAGTTTCAGTGCAGATCTTATAAGCTCTCACAGCATGGTGTGAGCTTAGAGATGTGGAGGCTGACCTTTGACCTCTGCTCATCCAGCCCCAGACTCACAGCATGAACTCCAGAAGTCCTTCCAAATCAAATTGAGTTTCTTACTGGAAACCTTACTGGAATATCAACTAAACTTTGATCAGAAAATAGCAAAAAATCTAACACATACAACATATAATGATGTCGACATCAGAATAATATCATTATGTACACTACCAAAAATGTACAAGGAGGTTAAAAAGGTGCAATGCAAAATGAATCTAGTTGTTCCAGTCGTATTACACACATGGCACAGTTTGAGGAATTACATGACAGTACATTTTAATGTGCAAAACAGTAGTCAGCAATTATTCAAATGCATATAAGCATGTGCATGAATCAGTTGTTTCCAAAATATATTATGAATGTCTGCGTACTGTAAAATACACACACATAGTGAGGCACTATAGTGTGTGAAGGTGTGTGATTATGTAGCTCAAATGTGCTGCTGTCTTCAGTCAGTGATGCTGCGATTCTGTCAACAACAACAACAAAAACTATATTCACATTAAAAAAAAAAATCTTTCAAATCAGTATTTCAGGTAATTCATTATTTTTTAATAATAAAGTAATTAATACGCAGGTAATAAGCTTTTTAAGTCAGAATAAGCACAATATTATACAACCTGCTGATCAATATCACAAAATAGTAAACTAAAACATTAAACTAAAATATTACTCATAGGTTAATAAGTTAATATATAGAGAAAAGAAAACAAGAAAACAAGAAAACAAACCTCTTCCTTCCATCAGTTATTCAAAATACTACAAAAATCTAAAACAAGAAATACAGTTTTCTCTATCTATTTATATTGCATTAAGAACATCTTTGTGCCTATAAAAATCATGGACGTTTGAATAAAAACCATGCTTCATTTTAAGGACGTTCTTGTTTATGTTTGTATGCTAAACAGTTTTGGTACTGTGTGCAATCTGCGGCCTGAAGCACAACGAGTTTATTGCATGTGTGAGGGAGGCAGTATAATACATCAAATACATCACATACATCAAGTGCTCTTCAGGCAAATGGATATAATGAACACGAGAGTGTGTGATTCTCGAGGAGTCCTCTGGGTGGCGCTGTCTGTCTGCGCTTCAGCCGTGTGCAGCACCACCTCATTAGAGTCCAGAGGCCCTCACACAGCATCACATACATGTCAACAGTAATGCAGCCTGCATGCAACAAACACAGATGTGCAGAGAGTCAAATCAGTCATGCTGCAGGCCAGACTCTCTCACACCTCAAATGACAATTACCTACTCACAGCACAAGCAGACGTCTGAACGGGAGTGCATGTATTTTACATTATTTATGCTTTATATGTATCTGCAGCGGGTGAATGCAGATGTGGACTATCTGTGTTCAGAGTAAAGTGTTTATTCCTGGTAATGAGCGTACAGTCACAGGTAATGTCGCTGCCGCTCAGTGTTCCACGATTCGGCTCGTGCCCTTTTCCGTACCTGTCCTGCCGGAGCAGGTGGACGCGGCGCTTTGTTTTCACGCCCGACACGTCATTAATCATTCCCGAAGCCGCACTTGAGCCTGTAATGATACGCGCCGACTGTCGCGCGGGACCCGCCGCACAATTGCCTTTCTTTGCACGGCTGCCAAATTGGAGGTGAACGGCCGTAGCCAGACAGCGCTCCCACGTCCCCCAACTGTCTCATCATTTAGCTATTTATCCATCTCGGCCTCGTCCGCCGCCGCTCTCGCCGCTTTCCCAGGAGGCCGCGGATTGTGCGGTCTTGGGGGGGTCGCGGGATCAGATTTGTTGCTCGGGGTTTTTGCCTTTGATTGTGTGCCTATAAGTTTGGGATTAAAGACAAATTTCCCACAGGGCAGTGCGGGATTTGCTGCTGCCGTTTAACTGTTTAACCTGGCTTACTCTGGTAGGAGGGGGCGAGTCGGTCAACGGGTCCTCCGAGACCTGGGCGGGTTGAAACAGAGCCAGTCGGCGTCGATAAGAGCCGGTCGCGTGGGCTATCGGATCAACACCCCTGAAATCTGTACAAACAGAGCGTCTCCCTCGAGAGCGGCTTGATACAGTTGTACCTCAAGATCACGTGGTGGCGAGATGTGAACTACAAAAAAGGTTACACTTCATTTTGGCATTTTACTGACTATAAGTAACTTTGCAACTACATGTCAACTATGAGTATTGGCAGGCTGTTAGGTTAGGGTTAAGGTTAGTAGAATAAGTTGCAGTACTTGCAAAGTCACCTATAGTCAGCAAAATGTCTAAAGTGGACTATCAAAATAAAGCATTACCAAAAATGTGCAATTTTCTGCAGTACATGCACAAATATAGAGCGCAGTGTCTAGAGCTAAGAACTACACAACAAAATGTCTGCTTTTCCTTCTCGTGTCTCTGGAGGGTAAATCTTAACACACGACAGCGAGGCCGCAACTTTACCAAGACAATAAGCAGTCTTCATTAACCCGGTAGAGGGTGATGGAGCAAATGAGGCTTCTGGCTTTGGGAAAGCAGCTTAGCGGCGGGAAGGCGTTCGAGGGATCCTGTACCGGCGGGATGAGTGAGGCTTTCAGAATCAGCAGGTGCATCTCTGTTCTGTCAAACACAGTCCGAGCAGATTACACAGATCTGAGAGAGTTTAGCAGCCCGCGGCCGCTGCCTCCTGCTCCATAAACACAAGCCTCAGGTGTGTTACTGGAGAGCGGCCAGAGCTTTGATCGCAGCTCCACCCGCTCTCCAGGTACGGATGCGGCAGACCCCGCGCCAGGACACGTACTCAAGTACTTGCACGCATGCATGTCATTACTTGCACATAAACACAGTCAGTGCTATAATTCATGAATACCAGACAGAAGAAGAGCAGCCTTTCAACAAGGACAGACGTGGAAAGGCGGATCTCCTGGGATTCTCTGTGATCAGCGCTGCCGAATATATACGGCACAACGGTATTGATCTTTAATTAAAGCTGCTCTTAACTGCAGCTGAGTGGACGAGAGTTAATTCATGAACTAGTGATAATATTTGTGCTCTGCATGAGGAGGTACATAAAAAGTTATCTATTGTCTGAGCAGTTTATCAGCGCGGCGATGGCGGAACGTTCCATGCCACGCCTGGGACTTACGAGCAATAACTCAACGTTATGGGTCAATTTAAAACGGGCCCTGCGCGCCGATTCTCGGATGTCCTTAGCTGCTGAACGATGCTGCCGCTGGATTACTGGAAGTCTGCCGATCTGTCGACTGTCTGGATCGGACTCTCGCCCGTGAGCATGTGGAGCGATACAACACGTTCCCCCGGGGACGGCGAGGAAGGGCAGAGGGTGTCTAGATACTGTGATTTCACCCTTTCTAGTCTTATTGATTTCTTCACAGGATGCAGCTATTAACATTGAGCGCGTTCCAGAGGAGCTTGCGGCAGGTATCCGGGAGCTCGGAGTGTGTGAGCGCTGTGCTTTTATAATTAAGGTCAGCTGGGATGCATTAAAGCATTTGAGGTGTTAAAATTGGCACTCCTCAGAGAGCGAGTTGGCATCGCTCACGCTCGTAAATTAGGCGTGCGCTCCCGCCGCTGGAAAAGAGGGCGGAGTTACAGCTGCTTTGAGGAATGGGCTGAACCTCTGATGTCTTCAACAGTCTCAGGTCCTGATGACCTCACAAAACACATCAGACCTGCAGCTCTGGCCGCTCGAACCGTTAGGAACACAAGGCATGTTACTCTGAACTGTGCAAGTGAGCACTGATGAGTGTTACTTGACCAACAGAATGGTGAGCACACCTGATACACACAGCAGCCAATGAGAGGAAAGAAAGACAATTCAACTTCCTGCTAAGAAAGAGTTAAACAAAAAGCCTTATGCTATAACCATTGTTGTCAGATTTTAAATGTGTTATTGAAACATACCTTTCCTTTGACTTCTTTTTTCCAAATAGATGGAGCTGCAGTTGCATGACCAAAAAATGCTCACTTATGGAAATGAACCACAAAGCCTGGTCCATGTTTAATTTTACTTTTGCAGATGATCATTCATCTACGGCATGGTCTCATGTAGGATGCTGGACATGAGGCTTGTGCTCTGTATCGCTGCAATTTTTTACAGCCATTTTAGACAAACATAGTGAAATCAGTGTAATGCAGTGAAGACGTCAGTCAGATATATGGTAATGGCTGGAATGTCGTGTTTTTAACACCAGTATTTATTTGACCATTATGTTAAATTGTCCTCATAAAGCTTCACTTGGCAGCTCCATCTTTCTGCTCTCTGTCTATGAAGCTCTAAAGTGGACCGGTGGGAGAACAGTCCAAGATGGCTGCTTTACTAAACAAATAATCATCACGCAGACCCTTCAAACCGCTTTCGTGAGGCAGCGATAAAGTTTGTTGGGTTGAGCGGAGAGATCCGCCGCTTTCCATGAGCAGGGTTCAAAATAATTTGGGTTGAGTTTGATGAACACAGTCAACACTACCATAGCTGAAAATGAAATGAGATTATTTGCTTTCCCCCCTCCATGCTGAAGCTTGATGACCGGACTGGAAATATAAGTGCTCATTTTAATGCCCTCTTACTGTAAGCTTCTTGTTGAAATTGTTCTTGGGAAACGGAAAGATTGAATGTCATTATGCGTGATGTTAAACCCAGCCTATGAAATAATTCAAGAGCTATCACATAAAGTATCTTACGCTCTCGGAGGAGGCTTTAAAAGACGATAAGGCTGGGATACTAACGCTAGCTTGAGTCCGCGCAAACCAAATTAATCCAGTAATGCCCAGGGCCTGGAGGGAGGGGGCCGTTCTGTTAAGACCACCTTTATTCAGTGGCCCTCAGCAGCCAGAACTAAATGACAGCCGGAAAATCACAGCAGCAGGGTCGTGCACGGTGCATTACGGGCTCCACCGCAGTGCCGGTACAGTAGCGGTCCGAGCGCCTCTGAATGCTGCCATCACAAAGACCAGCTTCCCACCACGCTGTTAAAGCGCTGCTGACCAGGGCCTGAAAAACACAATGCACGACGTAAAGGAATGCGACGACACTTACAGAAAAACAGCGTGGAAACCGCTCCACTTTCTGACGCCATGTGTTTTTGTACAATGATATTAGTCTTTGTGACAAAAACATGTATGATTAATTAAGCATTTCAAAGAATGCACGGCCTCACGTCGAAGCCTTATTAGATGCTAAATCGCCACTGTTTTTCCGTCTTCTCTTTCCTTTTTTAAAAACTCTCACGCAGAGAGCCCTTCTGGAAGGCGCACCAATTCTGCGAACTCGCCCGTCTTCGGGCCGAGCATTTCTAACAGTAATTTACACCTATACAATTACAGTGCTCTGGAGAAGATATAGTGTCAGTCCCTTCCTATTTAACAGCGCGACCCGCCGCCCTCCGAGGCTCGAGCTGAACGAGTGTTTCCCTGATTAATGGTGAAAAGAGCCAGAGCTCCAAACCCTGCCAGGAGAGGTGGGCTGCTCTCAGCCTTTTTATGGAAATTAACCGCAAAACACAGCCAATTAGAAGTGTGTTATTTAGAGCGACTTTCCCCCCTCTTTTCATTTGGCTGAATAATGACATGGCGTGATATCCAAATCCTCTGTGGCAAATTAATGTGATGTTCGGTCTTTGCCAACTCCAGGAGCCGCTCGACTGCTAAAGGAAAGTTGCGCGTACGCCGCAGTCTCTGACAGACCGACCGCGCGGTCAGACCGGACGAGATTCACGCGAGGTGCTAATGAAACCGACGTGTCTTGCGCTCATCACTGAGTAAACAGTATGTGAAAAAATATTCCCTCTCGCCCACAAAACATTTTTATCAAAAGGCTTTAGAGGCATATAAAACTGCCGCGATTATATCGCCAGCGACGTTAAAGGGTGACATTACAATCTGAAGCACTTCTGTCTGAAAATTTCAAGTTAAAAATACCCTTTCCCTTTTTATGTAAATTAAAATGACACGACTCGTGAAGAAAGTCTCCTCTCCGTTGATTTTAGCGCAATGCGCTTATGCAAAAAAATGCGATTCCTCGTTTTGTGGCGTGTTGAGGAACTCGCGGGGAAGGACCCTGAATGTGCCAGAACACACTGTGGAAGTTTCAAAGGGCAGAGTCTCTAGGAAATCTACTTTTTCTTTGGAAAAATGTCACAGGAGAGATGGGAGATTGGCACCACAAAGGGCCCAAAATAGCACGGGCTGCTACGCATTGTCAGACAAGATTTAGACTGAGGCGCTGACTTTTGTTCTGTGAAGTCTTGGGCCCTGAAAAGGAGATTGGAGGTGTAGAAATTGCAAATTATTTTTTCCTTCTGGACATGCGTGGCTCCCGGTCAGAAAGCCGCGGCCGCCCACACGAGCGTCCCGCGCAGAGGAGCTGCCGATTTACCTGCCGGTGCCGTCGGGTTCGGGTCCGCTCGTATTCCCAGGGTCCCGTCTGTTATCGGTGCTGGTGCCCTACACCGCGAAAGCCTCGTATACTTAATGCAGCTTCACCCCCGGGACACATAACAGGATTAGAATCGTTTCTAAAAAAATTTACAAAAACAAATCACATGGCAGGGCTTAGAAATTGCTAATAATTTCTCCATAGCCGGTAGATCAAAGGCAGGCAGCGGAGTGACCCCGCTCAGGCGTTTTAATGAAGGGGTTAATCTTCTCAAAGGTGACCATTCAGGAGCAGCAGTGTGACCAAATGAAGAATTCAGGCCCGGGATAATCGGCACACAAACGCTCTGAGAAGCGCTGAGGCCGATCGGCCTGTTTTGACACGGCGAAACGACGAGCCTGATCCGCTCTCGGCCTCGCACCTGCGCGGCGGGACCTTCGGAAGATGCGACGAGCGGCCGCTTCCTCTGCCTCAGATAATGATGTCGGTTTTCCTCGTCGCCGCAGCATTCACGCTCTGTTCGTGCGGAGGAAACTTTGCGACGTCGTGTTTGAGTAATGGGGGCTGAACGCCTTCAAAAGTGCAGCAGGAGGAAGAGGAAGATGGCTTAATACAGTACGTGCATCAGCCCCGAACGGATAAGTGCGCTTGGACGTATAATCGTGACTGCCAGAAAATGGGCCTCCCAGTAATTAAGAATAAATGAAATTGCTTATCAATTAGTAAGCGACTGCATACACCATTTGGCTGTGTTCTCAGGGATTAATCAGGGAACCATTGACATTACATTGTTCCATAATTATCATTCATACGTTTTATGGTAATTGGAGAATTTTTCATGGAGGAATTACAATGTCTCGGAAACACCAGACAATATTAACGCTCTCAAATATAAACATTAATTAATTTCAGAGCAAAAGAGGAAGGAGATTGATTGTTGGCATGGAAATAGAAAAGCGTTGACTCTCAAACAATGACTGTAAACAACATTAATGAACTGAAGCCATGATGAGAGAATATCCATCACGCTGATAATTGATAATAAGACATAAAAAGACGCTGCGGAAAAGCACATGCATAAAAAACATATGCTGGTCTCAGAGGGGAGGTGAGGAGCCTCGAAAGACCCAAACGCTGAAAACAGTCTTAATCTGAAAGTGTTTGCTTTGCATGAATATCAAAACTATGTAAATCATGTTTGGCTCCAACTTGATCTAACTCATTTGCCTGTAACATTCTAGTAATGCGAAAGACCTGGATTTACTGGTTCAGGAGTGTTTGGTCGAAGCTGAACTCTTCAGGACCTCTGGGGCCAGAGTTGAGAAACCCTGACAAAAAACAAGGATTTGGGAGGAGCTTATTCATCTAATCCTGTCCATCAAACAGCTGTCTGCATCCCTCCACCAGCCTAATTTCTGCTCTCAAACTTTATCCTATACATATATATATATATATATATCTTTTATCCTATATCCACACATTATATGAGCAGGTAAACTAGTCAGCTGTCACTTCACTTCCAGAAGGTTTTTTTTTTTCATTGATGGCATAGAAGATTTTTTCAGTGACCAGTATGTTGAAAAACTCCAATCGTATTTTCTCCCTCAACTTCAAAAATCATTTCAAAATCATCCTACATCACTGCAGAAGTACCGACCGAGTCTTTACAAAGTGAACATGCAAAGAAGATCAAACACCCTTAACAAAAAAGGTAAAACAGTGATATAGGACGATTTAGAAGTTGAGGGAGAACATGAGATGGGAGTTTTTCCACAAACACTAACTGACATGAACCAGAACAAAAACAGTCCAGCCAAAGACAAGATGAGCGCTTGATATTAAAAAGTATATAAATTGTATTATTTTTATGAAAATAACCAATGGTTTCGCTAGAAAAAAAAAACAAAAAAACATATGTGTCCTATTTACTGCATTCAGAAGAAGGCAGATGCACACTTATCTGGTACCATGTGTGTCTGTAATTCTCAAGGTGTCCTCAACCTCAAGTCAAAGTCAAGCTCAATCCTCACACACTCGGGCACTTTACTCACGGGTCACTCAGAGGTTCCACACAACAGACCAGAGTCACGGCACTCGGCCAGAGAGTATTGGCACAAGGTTTAATGAGGTAATTAGTCCAAGGCCATGTTGACCCTGAGAGGGTAATACCTGTGAACTTTTACCCCCGACTCCTAACACATCTCCAGGGAGCTCAGGATGCCGCTCTACAGAGGTCGGCACAGGCACCTGCAGGCAGAGCCGCCCGTCTTCACACACTTTCTAAGTGAGGGCGACATCCCGACAGTCACACTCCATTCCTGCTGGGTCCGAGTGTTTGATTGGTCATTTAGGAGCTCCAAAGGTCTGACACTCGGCCACGAGCTTCATGCGTTCACCCGTGATAGACTTGTGAGCAGCAAAGGAAAGCTTTGTGTCCCAATACGTCATGAATCGAAGGTTCTCCAGTCATGAGGACTCAACTAACTGCATTCAGCTTAATTAAGCAGCTCCAAGACAATAGAAATTGTAAAAAGTTGCACCTCGACGTTCTTGTCGCTGTCATTATAGAGGAAAAAAGACAGAATTAACCCTCACTGCTTCCCTGCATTGATCCCAGGCTTTTATGGTGTCCCTGGAGCGTGGCAGACAATTACAGATATTATTACATCTGCATTGATTTCTTTAAGAGAGCCCAGCGTCTCAAAGCAATTTGGAAAAATTACCGTTCGGAAGTGGGCCAATTAAAATGCCCCGGGGCCCAATGGGGGACGTTCAGTCCTCACAACTGTCACAATGTCACTGTGCTCTCACCTTACGGCGATCAGACACACACACACACACACACACACACACACACACGTTGGTATTCCTATCATTATGGGTTCATTCCATAGGTGTAATGGTTTTTCTACTGTATAAACTGTATTTTTTATCCCCCTACCCTAACCCTACAACTAAACCGACACCTCACACAAAAATACAGGCATTTTAGATTCTCAAAACACTTCATTCTGTTGGTTTTTATAAGCTTGTTTCCTCATGGGGACTGAAAAATGTCCCCCCAAGGTCAAGGATTTTGAATATTGCCATTTTGTGGGGACATTTAGTCCCCATACTGTAGGGAATACCTGAACACACACACTCACACACACTTTTGGGGCATTTTTGAGCTACGGTAATACATTTTACAATAACCATTACTGTGGATGAATTTGTGAATATGGTTCATGAGTCTTGATTATTAGTCTAAAAATGAGACATTTGTCAAACCCTTATAAAATCATTTGCTGCTAATTTTAATTGAACAGTAAAACTTTTCAGGATTTTTTTAGTGGCTTTAGTTTAACATCTGCTGTGTCCTAAAGTTTTACATAGTCTGAACAATGAAAAAACAATAAAGAGGTTTGTTTGGTCTCTAGTTTCTAAACATGGAGGAAAGTTAACTTTAACTGAGAGGAAATATAAATGCCTTATTTTAGCTCATCACATGGGCTGTTGAAAAACAATGAAATGAGTGTCAGTGGTGATAGCAGACGCAGCAGTGAACACCCACTTCCACCACAACTACTTTTGGGTCATTCCACGAAATCGGTGCCTTTTCAACTTGGAAAAATTGAAAAATCACAAGTTTAATCAATATTTTTTAAATATTCATGAAATGAAGACCTGAAATTGTAATTGTATTGTACATCTCAGGCTATGTAATTTATTATTTTATGACTGTTTTTCTACCTCATGTTTTTGGTATTTTTGTCAACCCTGTTACCGACACAAGCGTTACTAGATGCTAGATACTACTTAAATGACACTGAATGATATAGGCATTAGCGCAATAATATGCTGAGGGTGACCTTTAAAATGTTTGCATTTTACACAGACAATCTCTAAAAACAGAGTCAACCCTAATCAGTGTCATCCCTGTTACCCACATATGAAAGCCTGTTTCTTTAAAAAGTAGCGGGTTGACAGTAACAGGTGTGCCGATTTCAAATTTGCTAATTGCTAGCAAATAGTCAAGTTCACAAAAGCACATACTGTACACTTTGAAAGGATTTCACTTGTAGATATTAAATGTGATAAATAATTGTGTAAATTTTAAGAATGGTAACAGGAATGACATTGCATGATGGCCCCCCTCAGTCGAGCCTCATAAATCATCAAAAACAGAGTATTATAGAAGAGAGAGAAAAACATGCTTGTGTTTTAAGTGTTTGAATCCTGGTTGAGAGATGATGGAACCTCCTCGAAGAATCCACTTGAATATTTTACAAGGGTTTTTTGACGAGGGTAACAGGGCTGACATGAAATCAGGGGACACCAATAATATGATTTATATTTTATAGAAAATATGCATATTCATGCCAAAAACATTGCTAAACAATGGGACTATATTGAGAACAATATGCAAATTTGATTTGTATGTAATTTTGCCTTCATTTTGCAAATTAAAAGTCCTGCTGAAAAAGAAAAATCATAGTGAGGGAAAGGCCAAAAACCTTACCTTTACCAGCATACGTGCTATTAAAAGTATTTTAAATTATATTTAACGGACTCCTTTATGTAATATTGATGAAAGCACACATAGTATTGTTATGTTTTAAAACTGCACATTTATTTTGTTGTTCTGTTAAATCTACGTTTGATTATTTCTTAGGAACGCAAAAGGCACCGATTTCGTGGAATGACCCTTTTGCCTTTATTTTCTCTATAGGAATTTTCAGAAGTAAAGACCAAACAAACCAGCTGTGAAGCGCAACGCAACACAATGAATTTCTGTGATCTGACTTCTTTCATGAATATGATTGAACTACTCATCCCATGATGCACTGTCTGAAATGACAGTACAATACAAAACTACTGACTTGCAGTCTTTACCCACATTAAAGCTACATTTCTGAAGTGTACGGAGACTGTCTCAGAAACCTTCATGGGAGTCTTCATGAGCTGCTGCTGGTTGACTGGTGTGTGATTGGTGGATCTCTACTCAGGATTATGGGTAGTGTAGTTCTTTAACAGCACTTCAGCAATGCAATTATTATCATTAATCACACCATGGGGTAATGATATATGCTACTGTAGAAACCATGCGTCATCCTCTGACCTGAACATTGTTAAAGTGTTTTTAATTGGCAAAAATCACTTTGGAGAATGGAAAAAATAAACAGGATTTTTGTTGTTGTGTTTGTTTCTGAAAGAAAAATAAATTATTTTTCTGCCCACACCTCCTCCTTCTCATGTTGTATTGCTGGCGGTTCAGTGTGATGGACTCTACACAGTCTGAGGAGCATTTCTCACTGATTAAGAGTCCGTTAAGAAGCAGCGCAGCAGCTCGCGTTATTTTCTTTGGCCCGGACGCTCGCCTTTCTCTCCTCAAACACACTGCGAGGAAAAGCAATTTACAGAATTAACCCATTAGCATCATGTGGTGCTCTCAGATGAGACACAACAGGCTTTGATTGAGACGATACACCATCATCAAAATAACATGAAGTGGCATTTAGAACAGCGATCGTTCTCCTCGCAATCTCCTTCCCTCCCTTCGGTTTCTTTGTGAATTTCACAGAAGAGGAGGAAAATGCTAATTGCTGTTATGGAACCTTAAAGGAATTAGCACCGATAAGAGCTGGATGCGATAGCGCTGTGTAGTCTGGGCCAAGCGCGCGCTTCCTACTCGCCCGTATCAGCCGCGCGCAGAAACAAAGCTCATTGTGAAGAACGGCAAAACACTGCGAGCCTCACCTCCGACGACTGCGCGGCCTCCGATTGCAGCCTGTGCTGATACGAGCCGCATTCAGTGACATAAACAGGCCAGAACTGTCACCGAAACAGACGGAGAAGCAGAACGCACGTTATCACCGTGCCTGCGCAGAAGCGTTTTATTAATCCGTTAAGCGTCCAAATAAGTTTACTTCTCCTGGATTAAATATCCGAATAACAAATGCTAACCTAAACAACAAGCCAAACAAATGGTGACGCTGTAAGCTGCTTACACTGCATTTGCTAATGCTAAAAGAATTTCTGCTTCTCTGTTTTCGTGCCGATAACTAGTCGGATCGTCACTTCCGGCCGGATTACAGCGTTGGAGGGTTTCAGCGGCAGTTTGTAATCCAGGAAGAGAGGGAAAAGACTTTTCAACACAGGAACACAATGCACGACCCCTGATTAAAGAGAAGCAACGTCTGGCTGCACATCAAACTATCAGAGACAAATTACCCTCCTCTTTCCGAGATGATTTTTCTTTTTCCCGAAAATGCTGGTTTTCATTAGTACACTGGAATAACACTTAGTGACTCACACATGGTACAACAATTTCTCATTTTTGTACTTTGTGCTACACTTGTGATTTTTCTAATCGAAAATATTCAGCCTAATAAAAAAGCTTGTAAATCTCTCACTATGCTGTGCTGTTACCAAATCTAAGATTTGATTTTTTTTTGTCAGCTTGTTTTCTTTCAGTTAGCACAGGTTTTGTGTTTGTTTTTTGGACTGATCGTAGTCTTCATTGACCTGAGCGTATGCTCCTCAGTTTTTGAGAGAATATTGCCAAAATTATCCGCAAATAATGCTTTTTCCACTCAAAAACTGAGGTTCATAAGCTCAGGTCAATGAGGCCTAAGATCAGTCGGCTCCAAAAAGAAATACAAAATCGTGCTAATTGAAAAAAAAACAAGTTGACAAAAAGATTGAATCCGATATTTGCCAATAATATGGAGAGATTTACAAGCCATTTTTAAAAGACAGGTCATTTTTGACCAGGTACAAGTGAAGGATTTTCAGCACAAGGGTTAAATAAATGCTGCTATCAAAACCCCGCTTGACTTTTTTAACCCCTCATTCTCTGACGAACACAAAGAGCTGCGGGTTCACGAGGTCAGACGGACGGTCTGGAGGAACTTTACATGCTGCATTGTTTTGGATGGGATAAAAACTAATTGAAAGTGACCGTTGAATTAGGAGGCAAACAAACGGCTGACAGTTTTCAGTAAAATGCGCTGTCAGCTCAGATTTAAAAGCGCGGTGGAAGGTGAAGTTGAAGAGGCTGGACGTGTGCGAGCAGAAAGAGGAAGCTTCATTCGGCATGGGTCGAGGGCCGTTCGGCGAGGCCGTCATGCTAATCGCTGAGCGCTGGACACAGCGTGACACATGCATTAGCAGACCGAGGCGTCACGAGGCCTGAGCGTTATCCTCTCAAACCTGCCAGCATAAAAGCCTGGGACTGAACTGCTGCTGTGAGCATCAGATCACCCCGCTACAAATATCAACCATTTTCCAGATCAGGCTCATCCCAGAGCCTCATTCTATATGTGACCCTGGACCACAAAACCAGTCATAAGTGTACATTTTTGAAATTGAGATTTTTACATCCTCTGAAAGGTGAATAAATAAGCTTTGTACGGTTTGTTAGGAAAGGACAATATCTGGCCGAGATACAACTATTTGAAAATCTTGAATCTGAGGGTGCAAAAAAATCAAAATATTGAGAAAATAAACTTTAAAGTTGTCCAGATGAAGTTCTTAGCAATATATATTATTAATCAAATTCAAGTTTTCATATATTTACGGTAGGAAATTTACAAAATATCTTCATGGAACATGATCTTTTCTTAATATCCTATTGATTTTTTGGCATAAAAGAAAAATGGATAAATTTGACCCATCCGATGTATTTTTGGCTATTGCTACAAATATACCTGTGATACTTAAGACTGGTTTTGTGCTCCAGGGTCGCAGATATGAAACACAAAAGGAGAAACACAGTAATGGTGTTAGTAAATCAGTCCATATGGATCAGGCTCTATATTTCCAGTCTGTGAGGGACAGACCACGGTCAAAGATCTTATTCATTAATAATCATCCATTTAAACAAATAATAGCCCACAGATTCTGACCTGAGATGAACTCTCCATTTAGATTATACACACAAAAACACTAGGTATGGAAGTAAATTGACAATAATTTTGTTTTGTTTGCTTACTTTGTTTTTAGCAATAAGTCTGTTTTATAAATAAATAAATAAATTCCCAGACACACTTAAAAATACCTGCATGTAGTTACATATGTAACCCTAACCCTAATTTACCACAGATTAACTACCTTAACCTACCCTACCGGTCCTAAACGTACCCGTATCCCACCTCAGTAGTTGTTGAAGACACTAGGTAAATTGCACCCTACAATTAATTTTTGGTGCCTTAAGTACATAGCAGTTAAGGACACTAATAAAAAATGTGACCAAAGTTTCTAATCAATAAACACAATCTCAAAAATACGCAGTGACCAAACTCTTGACAGGACTAAGAGCTTGTGCTGAATTTTAACGAAGCTGCATTGATGTAAAAAGAAAACATTTGTGTGACTGCGTGTGAAAACAACTAAAAGCATTCATAGTTTTGAGAAACATGTCATTGTTTTCAGAGTTTTGTTCGGCAAATTCAGTTTTAGCAAACCGGAAAACAATGCTGCAGTTTTCAGGTGTGTGTATTTAATTGCATGAACTCAATAATCATGAAATCAGCCGTTAAATGAAAGTGTGAGTGAAGGCTGAGGAGTTTGCAGCACTTCTTTGTCTTCTTGACTGAAGTCGGTGGCTGGAAACACGCAGATTATTTGAAAGCTTTCATTAGCATGTCATTTAGCAGAACAACAGACCGAAGGTGTTCGTCTGGGACGCGTTCACACTTTGCCGTAGCATTAATTGCTCGATAAATCTGTCAGAAGTGGTGCGCGATCGACTGTATTTGTGTTTCTGGTAGAGGACGTGTTCAGTCATTAATTCGTACCGCAGGTAAGAAGAACCTCATCAAACCGTCTTAAAACGACATGTGTTCCACGGCCTGCCGATCCTGACACACACGTGACGTCTGATGTAAATCACCGCGCGTTCCTC
The DNA here is from genome assembly GCA_012976165.1 of Labeo catla. Lineage (NCBI taxonomy): Eukaryota > Metazoa > Chordata > Actinopteri > Cypriniformes > Cyprinidae > Labeo > Labeo catla. The sequence continues at coordinate 231,585 of VONZ01000477.1, read as the reverse complement.
CAAAACACCGTCGGAAATATAATCGTGAGGCTTCGCGGGAAACGCTCCCCGTCAAACTCCAGCGCCGGCCTGTTTTAAGTGCAGCAATTTGCATTTCCCTCCATCAGAGGCACTTTTCCGCTCGACTTCACGGGGGCCGTCGTTTATTTCGCTTTGAGGGAGAAATGAAGGGAACGGCGCGGCTGAAAGTAGAGAGAGAGAGAGACGTCGCGAGAAAAACACAGGCCTGCCGCCCCAGACCGCCGTCCTCATTGAAAAGGAAATGACACCATGACAAGCTTCATCCAGAGCCGCGTGCAAATGGGCCGCTCTTAGTGCCATTTGTCCGTGTTGTGATTGGCAGGCGTCCCCTCCTCTGCGCCATCAGTGTCCGGCCTCCATTAGACGCACAGAGGAATAATTGCCCTCCGGGTCACAGCGGCACGCTAACACTCACATTTGCTTCTGAACGGACGCGCCGTTCTTTCTGCGCCTGTTAAAATGTGTGCGTTTACACGGGAGCCATAACTAGCGCCTACGAGAGAGATACGCCTCGCGCTTCGCCTTCACACGCCGCTGGAGCAAAGGCGACTGATTCCTGTTCCCGAGACACACGGACAGACAAATCTGGGATCAGATCAGTGTTTCATAGAGCATCACAGACGGAGCTTATTTTACAGTTGAGCCCGTCTCACTCATGTGAACACCAACACACAGCTGAACATGGTGAGTAATATGTGAAATCACACGAGAGTCTCTGTTGAAAACAGTCATTAACACATGAAGCCATGAATACATGCAGACACTTCAGCTGATTTCCATTCATTCCTATAGCACTACAAACTACAATCAAAACCCCTGACATGTGCAGATATTCACAGAAATACAGTGCAGATATGCGCTGATCAATCCATAAAGGCACTTTTACTCATTCAAACATGTTTCATCAGTATTATATGGCAGAATATTGACATACATTGTAAAACAAGGATTTTTTTTTTTTCAATTGTATATTTCAGCTGTACAGATGTTTATGGTGGAATAGTGCAAATCATTGTATAATTTATAGTAAAATAAAAAAAATAAAAATAAATAAATAAATTGACATTCCTAGAATCCTCCATCTCTCAGCTCACATTTGATGACTTTTTACTGTTTTTTCCTTCTCACGCTACATTGTATGTTATTAAATGCATGGATACTGCATTATTTAAAAAAAAAAAAAAAAATGTTATTTTTCTTGTAAGGTGTTTAAATATTGCTAACCCACTTCTGCTGAATGTGTTAGATAAAGTGGGCCAGTGGGATTCTGGTAAGGTGGGCCGACCTTTATCCTTCAGTAATTATACTTAAACTCATTAAATAAATTGACATTCGCTGGTTATTTTATGGTTGACGTATAATTTACTTAAAAAAAAAAAAAAAACAGAAATGAGGACTGCAGTCAAGAATTCAAGTCAGAGATGGAAGAAAGGAAAGAAAACAGAAAGGAAGTCGAGGCATCAATCTGTGGAGTGAAGAAAGGATGAGAGGAGAAAAAAATATAGATGTAGAACAGACAGCTTTTAAATATGGCCACAATTAAAAATTGTTTAATGTGTTTAGAGAGCATAGACAGAAAAACATTTTTACATATGGTTACCAATGTTCCTCTCTTAGTTTTTTTTAGCCTTTTTGTTGATGCATGTGTTACAGTCACAGCTCAGTTCATTTTTTATTAATATTCTGATTTCGGAATGTTCTCATAATCAGATTTCATCAAATTTAATGGCAACACAACATGTTCTTTCAGTTGTTTGGAATTTCACACATGAATTGAAATAATTTTACTAATAACCTGTAGGTCATATATGTTTTGGGTTTGTTAAATATGTTTGTCTGATCGTATGCGTTAATAAATCACGTTTTTAAGATGCTAAACTCCGTAACTAAGGGATGGCCCACTTTTTACATGAAAATGTTTATTTGTACGTATCTTGCACATAACACTTCATATGAACTGTATTCAAATTGCAATATTAACTGGACCTTAAAGTTAACAAAAGTAATAAAGAAAAGTAAAGAAAAAACATCAAGGTATCTAAATTACATGTTTTACAAAAAGTGGCCCACTTTACCCCGAATTCACCCTAATTTAAAGTTACAAAACAGATTTTAGTACTTCAGTGGGTTGATGTATTAACATTATCTTAGTATATACATTTTTTTTTTCAGTGTAGGCTTTATAAGAAAAAACTACTTCAAAATTTCACATGCAGTTGTTACTTGTCATTTAATTGTTATTATTTATAAAGTTTACCAGCAATTTATAAGCAGAAGTTGCTTCAAAGAAAATACTACATTTTTTTTTTCCAGTGCATTAATAACTAGTCAAATTGTGAAGCTCAGTAGCATCTTCTCATCTGTGATTAAACATTCATTTCTGATGATATTATCACCATAATGTCTCTCTTTTGCTTTAGTGACAGCAGCAGTGCTTTGTTTGTTTGTTCATACTTTGAGAATCTTGAAGCTGTGTGTTTATGTGCAGGTTTAGAGTTTGAAAGCCATGTGCTCTGCATTATAATGTGTTCACAGCATTGGTTTTTCATTTCTGTTTTATGGTGATGTAACAGCAGAAGCTCTCGGTCCATGTAGATCAGCACACGGAAATCAGCCGTAGAGGCAGCAGATCATGTCAGATATTGTTTGTCAAGCGCTGAGACTCGTTTGAATGGACTTAGTGCTCTGATAAAGAGCACAGCGTCTCAGCTGCCAGGATGTTGTGACAGAAGATTTCGTGACAACAGAACAGAATCTGTAACTGTGGGGAGACGCTACCGTCACCGTCGCCGCTCGTTCACGGGACACAAAGAGCTCAAACTAACGCTGACGATGACCTGTGACCTCAGGGGCCGTTCGTTCATGAGATTACTGTACGTCTGTTCCTTACAGCACACGCTCCCACCCATCACATCTGTACGATTCATTAAGGAGAAGAGATTGATAATGGTCTGATAATGAAACGCCGTTAATAGAAGAACGTGCTTGGTTTAATTAAGGGCCGTGTAATGAATGCTTTTAGTCATGCTGAATGTTAAGAGCGCAGACCAACTGTGCTGCTATTTTTCATCTTTACAATGGAGATTTTTCTCAGATCTTTTAGAGAGCACACGACGCACGGAGTAAATATGAAATAAGAGCATAGAAATGTTGAACTGTGCAGCTATCTGACTGCAAGTCTAAGCGGAGCCGTATAAAGACAAACTGTTTGCGAAGGTCAGATTTCTGTCTGTCCGCTCACCTCTGAAAGCACTAACGGCGTCGCTTTTCCTCTTAAGCCCGAGCGGTTGGCGGCGTTTCTCTCTTTGCCTCCCGCCGCTCGCGGCCAAATAAAGTGCAGCTTTATAAAAGCCAGCGAAACAGAAAATAGCAGAGCGCTCGGCGGCTAAAAGCTGCATTTTCCTTTTCAGCGTGTTTCTCATCGGTTCTTTTCATATCGCTGACTGACACAAATCCTATACGGCTACTTTTGTTTAACGAAGAGCATTAATGAAGAGCTCTCCTGCTAAATACATCTTTATTCTGCTATTAGCGCGGCCGCTTGAAGCAGAAGCTGAAGGAGGGCGTCTGAGAGCCTTCAGAGTCGAGGCATTGAGAGGCACTTTCCCATCAATCAGGCCTTGTGTCCAGTAAGTGGCGCTTACATTTACATGAAATATTCATAAAGCATTCACTCGTGCTCTCCGGCGCTGTAATCATCACCCTCCACCCCCTGAAATAGCTACAATCATGTCGACTTACGGGACGCATCCTCGTCATCCGGCGCCTGTCCCGCCGTGAGAAAGAGCCCAGGGAGTGTCGAGGCTCTGCTCCGCGTGCGACGTTTCCATGTGGCGACCGGACGATCAGATCTCCACAGCGATCGCCGCTACTCCTCACCGCAGAACAACATTACAGCAGAAGCAGCTCGTGCTCTCGTGTGAAGAGATTCAGCCGATGGGTCGTTGTCTCAAATTCATCTGTTGTGATGAATAAAGCAACGACACAATAACAATAACACTAATCGTTTCATCATGTATGACAACACAATAAACAGACAGACTTTAAAGGTAAAGAGTAACAGGTATCCCATATCTTTTCTTGTTGATGTCAAAGACTGTGTGTCAGATTAATCTCTAACTCAGTGAATCTTTATTTAATGCATTACATGGACTTACTATAGTAATAACAGGAAATTCTAACCACACACTGTAAAAAAAATTGCAAATGCATATTTTCCAGTTTACAAAACATTTTGAGTCTCAAATACTAAAAAATGCTCTTTTCTTGAAATGACGTAAAAACCCTTGTCAGAACAACACAATTGCCCCAAATGTTGTCCCAACTAGTCAAACGCAGAATTTCATATTGTTGAAATGTTAAGGCTTTGTGAGCATGCACTGCAGCATGAATAAATGATGCAGTTACTGTTACAGGATTATTGTTTTGCTGTTTGCTGACTTCATTTAAACTTTTTGTTGTTGTTTTGTCTTTTTAATATTTGTCGATTGCAACTGTTTGTGTGTCTAGTTTTGAGTCTTAGAGTATGTTCAACCACTTCTATCTGTTTGTTGGATATCTTAGTCTTGTGAGATGTTTTACAAACAAAGACAGTGTTGTCTACGTATTATATTAAGTTATCCATTAAGGTTTCTATAACAATTCACTGTTTGTCATTTGTAAATAAACAAACATAACATTGATACATAAATTATTGATACAGAAAAAAAATAAATTACCTCAGCGACAGTAATTGCTGTTTCAGTTGCTGTGACGAGACTTTTTCTATTAGTAAAATAAGACAATCAGCATTGCATGAATTTATGTTGGCTAAACAAAGCACCTTTACTGAGAAAAACTGAAAAAGAGAACTCTTACTCTTCAGTCTTACTGCATCAAGTTGCCTTACTTTTTCAAGTTTTTTCAACTATTTATTTTTTTACAGTGCATAGTAAATTCAAATAAAATAAAATTAAAATAAAATGTGACCAATTGTAAAAGGGGTACAGTATGTTACTATGATAGTGTTATAATTCTCTGTAAAAAAAAAAAAATCCGTAATATTTCCAGTAAAAAAAAAAAACAAAAAAACGGCAGCTTGCCAAAATTTTACCATAAAAATACAGTATCAACGTTTTTGTTTTTACGCTTTTAACTTAAATTTACATTTAAATACTGTAATTTCATTAACTGATATAATGTTAATATATCAACCTATTGAAGTACTGAAATCTGTTTTGTTCCTTTGTAATACACTGATAACCACCAAAAACAGGTGATGATGAGAAAATCACATGATGAACCAAAGACCATCACAAGCAGCTTTTAAATATTAACATATATAGAAGGTGCACAGTGTCATTCACACAAACACCGAACACCATCATGGTAACACACATGAAAGTAAAATGCAATAAACATTCATTTAACAACAGTACAACCCTAATGTACAAAATCAATCCAAAAAACAAAAACCAAACCAAAACAAAACAAAACAAAATAAAACAAAACAAAAAACATAGTTATTTCAACAACAACAACAACAACAAAACATAAAATTTGACATGTGACACAAGGAATTCCAGGAATGTCAATTTACAGTTATTCACTGTGAATTATGCATTCTTTTTTATTTCCGAAAATGGTATACTACCTTAAAATTATATGCAATGTCCAATACAGTTTTTCACTGTATATATTAGGGGAACCTATCGCAAACATTTAAGAGTTTTTTACTGTAGCATTTTTACAGTCATTTTTGCAGTAATTTTTTACAGTGTAGTGTGTTTCTGTTTACACTGGGGTCGAACATAAGCACCTGTCAGGCTTTACTGGTAAACTACCGTTAAGAGATCATGTGTGAACAGGACCTTTTCAAAGATACTGGTAAATTCATTTCAGCAATTTACTGGTATAAGAAGTTGTAACAATACCAGTAATCTGCTCTGTGTGAACACAGAACAAGATTACCTGTATAAGCAGTCCATTAAGAGGTCATTACTGTTTAATGGTAAAGTCGCACCTGTTTTTTTGTTTTTTTTTTTGGCAATTTACTGGTATTACTGTGTGAAAGGGGCTATGAGATACACATTTATAATAGTGTAATTACTTAAAATAACGTGTGACCCAAAGTCACTTGGTCTAATAAAATTATTGGCAACACTTTACAATAAGGTGACATTTTTAACATTATAATGGCATAATTATTATAAACTAACAACATATTTTTTGCACCATTTTACAATATTTGTTAATGTTACTGACTTAATTTTAATCACTATCACATAATGTTGTGTCCTAAAGTTACTTAATGTTACAACTGCATAGCAACACCTTAGCAACAACTCCCTTGTAACTGCCTAGCAACACCCTAGCAACCAAGAAAACCTTAGAAACTCCATAGCAACCTCCTAGCAACCACCCAAAACACCCTGCAGTTCCAGGATTCGGTTAAAGACTATAGAATACCCAAGACCTGTCACTTGTATAGTTTTGAATGGGGAAAAATGCAAAATTCATTATGGCTGCGAAGCCCCATCTTCGGAATAAATGATCCAATCGCTAATTGGTAAAGTCAGTGCGTCACTGCAGCTGCCGTTAGAAGTTCTGGGTGCTATAGAAACAGTCAGCGTTCTGACACGTGCGCTCAGTTCTGCGCATGCACACTGGCTGATCTGGCCTGAAAAATAAGCTTTTTTTTAACGCTACTGGAGCATAAGCAACAGTATTTATGAGGCAGTTCTTGTCAGATTTCATTGGTGATTTCAAATATGAAATTTAATTGTAAACTTGGTGAACAGTTTTGGAGAATTTGATGTTTCCCGAAGATATAGGAGCCGCACTTGCCTGCCCAAGAGGCGTTTCAAAGATGGCCACCGCCGGTGCCATGTTCAATACCGCAGCGTCTTAGAGATCTCAAATCAGTTAAATAGCAGAAGTTTTTACTCCACCATGTCATTAACAATGGCCCTGTTTTGTTGAACTAATGTGGTTCAAACAATGGAGATGCGACCGTGTTCGGGAAACCGTCATGACTAGCTAGTTAATTTCCACAACAACGCATTGTGCTATGGTGGTCAATCAGTGAGTTACGCCGTTGTATAACCTTGCCTCGATGTATGCCTTGCCACCACATAGCAAGGACCACTCACAGCATTCCAGCAACCATTTACAGCTTAGCATCTGTTTAGCAACTTCATAGCAATGCCCAATAACACAGAATACCCTAGTAACCTCCTAGCAACTACCCAGAATAGCCTAGCAACCACAGTCTATCCTGCGGAGTTACACAGCCTTAAGAACTTCGATCTTTGAATTCTAATGCTACTTTAAAATACTTCAAAACTACTTCAGACTTCAAGATTTTCAAACTGCTTCAAACTTCCCGTCTAGGCTTTGTCTCGATGAACTTTCTTTATCTAGTGTAACCCAATGATTTTGTCTGAGAAATCCCTTTCTGCAGACTCTGTAGGGCCTGTGCAGCTCCTGCAGACTGTAATGCACTGCAGCGTCTGATGGTGTATTGTCATGTGACTGTGACGTCCAGGTGAAATCTCATAGAGGAGTGCGAACTCCAGCCGAAGGAGAGCGAGACGTTCCTATCTCTGCCGCTCTTTAAATACGAGCCGCTGTTTGCTCAACGCCGGAGACTCTGAGCGGGTCCAGCACCTTCATTTGCAATTCTTATTGCTGTAAAAGTTAATCTATCCCGAGCAATAAATCAGAGGACGCTCAGCTTAAGAGAACGTCCTGCTGCCGTCTCCAACGGGAGAGAAGATGACAATTTTACAAACACAACTGAGCTAACACAGATTTATTACCTCCGTTTATATAACTCATATTAGGAATTCATGGACCTGGCAAAAGGGATTAGAGCATTTATTTCAGGCAGGGAGATGATCCTGTCATTAATGGTCGATACTTTCATCACGGTGTCGAATTTGCCCTGTGACGAGTCACGGCGGACATATCAGGATTGTGCAGCTGTATTCGTTATCTGCCGGCGACCCGCTCCGCGCACGCGACGCCGACCGGCACCCATCAGACGTGGATTAGGCTGTCAATCAAGCGGCCGCGCCGTATTCTGTGCTACGCTTTTGCTCAAATGTCAGTGAGATCAGAGTAATTTCTTGGCTAATTGCATCCCGTTCGCCCTTAATGCTGCTCGTTTAATGGTTTTGTTAGACGGTGTGATGGGACGCCGTTTCTGCAGAGACGACAGAAGTACGACCAGAGTTCACCGCGTGTTTCTTCACATCCGATTCATCTTTATTGTCCCTATATTAGCGACTGATTTAAGGGCGAAGGTTTCAACATCAGAGTTGACATCAGAGTGAAAACTCCAACTTAAACTGAAAATTCTGACCATTTTCTTGAAGCTCAAGCAGGCCTCTGTGAACTGATGCAGAGCGTCTCTACACAACCGGTTAAGCGTGCTGTGACCTGCATGTGGAGTCCATTTCCCAGCCTGTGGAATATTACTCCATATCAGCCGACTGACCGATTTCCCACACAGGATTATGACCACATTATGCGTCACGTTACAGAAAACTAAAGTCGTGTGTTTAAAGCACTGCATTTAGCAACGCTGGATGAACAGACCCTCATTAACGTGCACAATCAAACAGCACATACTCATGACACAAGCGCTGACACCTAATCTGTTTTCCTTCTGTGTCAAATCACACGATGCTGCCATCAAAGCTTGAGCTGAAATTGTTCGAGGCCTTAAGCAGTTTATAAGTGTAGCGCTAATCTGCAGCGGACTTTACATGTAAATGACACACGCTCCGTTTCGCCAACCCGTTCCCTGATGGAGGGAATATGAACGTATTTGAGTATTAGCGCCGCTCAGCGAGGCTGAAACACGTTCACATGCAGATATGCAGTTGCTCTCAATAAATCTGAATGTGTTTTGATGAAGGATCTAGAGCTCAGGTAACACGCTACTGCAGTTCTTCAGCTCTGAGGACAAACGTTATATAAGACATGATTTCATCCTCCAGACTGATGTAGACATCTAAACTACTTATAGTGCTTTAACATTCAAGTAGATGAAAGACTGTTACTATCCAGAAATGAGTGAACAAAAATCATTTTTATATCGAACAACACAAAAATAAAGAATGTTTAAAAGTTTTCCAAAAAGAACACAATTTTCTGCCTTTAAGCCTTTTTTCTTGAAAAGATGCTAATAATACTAATTTTGCACAATTATTCAATCCAAAAAATAATCATCCTCAATCCAAAACACTATAAAGCCTAATATAAAAAAAGAGAACTCAAAAAATGCAAGCTAATCAACTACATTTACTACACAATAACTGCAATTCATTTAAAATATTGACTAAACTAACTCATAGAACTTGATTGCATAAACTTAAAATTAACTGTCACCAAACACATGCTGCTTATATGTGCGAATATAGTTTTGAAGTTTGGCAGCCCATTATGGGTGTGTACATTGACAATACATGCTACTTATATTGAATTGATAGTTTAAATAATATTGATATTAAAACTATATTAATACAAAACATGGGTTTCTGCATCACTTTTTTGCAGGAGTTTTGTTTAATGTTTGCGCGCCATTGGCATGTTTATCTGGTTGGTGTCACATGACTGTGAGGAGCAAGTGCAGCTGCACACACACACACACACACACACGTTTATTTTTGTGAATTGTGGGGACTTTCCATAGACTTCTATAGTTTTTATACTGACCAAACGATATTGTCTATCCCCTGATCCAACCCTAACCCTAAACCTACCCCTTACAGAAAACATGTTTGCATTGTTATATTTTCAGATAAACATCATTTACTATTTTTAATAATTTTTTTATTTTTTCAAAAATTTCAGGTTTTACTATCCTTGTGGGGACATTTGGTCCCCACAATGTAGCAAAAACAAGTACACACTCACACTCACACACACACACACACACACACACATAAATAGCTGAATATGTAGAAAGTGGAAGCTGATCTGGAAAAATGATGGCCTAATTAAGAAATGTGCACTTTTTTTTTTATATTGTTGGTATTTTAGTTGGTATTATACAATATTTCTATAAAATATTGGATAATTGGTCCTGTTGGTACAAACATTTTTATTTACTTGTGCTAACATTTACTTTATAATAAATGTATTATTAATGACCAGTATGTGCCATGTGCATGTGGTGTGCCTGTGTTTTCCTAAAAATCAACATGATTTTGAAAAACCACATACCCATTTAAGAAATAATCAATATCAGCACTGGTAAACTTGTAACAAAATGTATCAAACTGACTTGAAATGCTTTGGTTCCATCCCTACAGCCACTGTGCATGATTTTCATTAAAACACATGACAGAATTCTCCTGATATGAATGCATGTCCACTGATGGACACTGGCAATGGACACATGAAACTAGGACAAGACTTTTAAGAGAGAGATTCTTTGAAAGTGTTGAGGGAAAAAAATGTCTTAGTGTTGAGGAATAACATGAATATTGTTAATAGTTTTGTTACTTTTGTAGAACGAATCACTCTCGTACTGTGTCAAGTCACCACTCGATGTCCAATGCCAGAGTTACGCTGGTTTATTCTCATAATAGCATATTTTCTAAAGGTGTATAGATGATTAACACTGAAGTGATCTTCAAACATCATCATAAAGCAGACCAACAGACAGACTTTGTGAATCAGCTTTACTGACACTGTGCAAATGAAGAGGTGTTATTAGTAAGTGCTGGAAAGCGAGAGACTGTTATTTGCAGTATAATGGAGGTTGTTGCAGACAGCAGGATCTGCACGAGTCTGTCATTACTGCAGAAGAGCAGCGATGCGTCTGTGTCACACGCGGATCTTCAGCCGCTGCGCTGCCCGCTGTCCTGCCGCCGCACGCCGCATATCAACAAATCCTAATCAAAAGACTCAAAGTGTCAGCTGCCACACACTTTATGTCATCTGTGGTTCCCTGTCCTCCTCTGTCTCTCTCTCTCTCACACACACACACAACACAAACAACACACAAGTGCATCTAAATAAGGTCATACCACACACCTCCATTGTTTTTTATTTATTGCTCATGGCTGAACTGGCCTCACTCTAATCATTTCACAAAAAAACCTTATACTATATATACTAAAAAAGAAAAAGAAAACTATATACTGCACAAACAAATTATAAGTTTGAATTGTTTTCCAGTTGAGGACGTCCCTGTCACATGAGGTTCAGTCTATTGTATTCTATTGTATTACACTGCATCTTTTAAAAAGACATCACAATAAACATTAACGTCTTTCATTGTTGTCTTTATAGCAAGTACTAAATGTTTTCTGTTTAATCTTAACTTCTACTTTAATATTGCAGTTCATTTAGTGTTTATGGGCAAATAAAGCTGTAAAAAAATGTATTATATTGACCTACATTAAGCAGCATTTATAAAACAGATAGTTCCGGTCCTTAATTCTGATTGGTTGAGCCGCGTTTGACGCTGTTGTAAATTACTCCACACACATACACCTTTGTTTACATCTGTGACCATTTTGTTGCAACCACAACCGTTTCTGAAGAACTACATTGTTTGCTGGAAGAATAATGTTTTTATTAATATCATTACACTTCATTTGCTCTGTTTTATTTTGTGAAATCTTACTACATATATGGAATAACCGTTTTATAAAAGCAATAAGCCCCTGGCTTGACAAGTCTGAGTCTGTGTGAGAAGGTCAGAGGTCACATCCACCCATCCTAATACTCCATTCATAAAAACTCCAGTTCTGTTACACGCAGCCTTACTAAACAGTTAATAATAATGAAAATATGACTACATGAGCAGCACATTTCATGTTCTTTCTCCAGCTGAGCTTTATTAGTTGAGGGTTGTGGAGTCAGACAATAGCGGCTCAATCCAAAACTTGTGCTCCAACTTAGAGGTCACTTGAGAGCAGAGTGGCTTTGATCGACCGACTGTTACTAAGAAGCTCTAAGAGGTTTACTAGAGCTCAGATGTTTGAAATGGACAGAGCGAATCCTGAGAGAGTGACACTGGAGGTCAGACAGGGCTCCTGCGTGATGTTTGTGCAGCTACTGCTGAAGATGAAGGTGCAAACAGACTAGCAGCTTCACACCAGAGCGTAACGCCTTCGTAAGAAACGCTTTTATGCAACGCTGATGCACTGAAGGAAAACATATTCTATCGAACATGCTGTCAAATGTGGCAGAGCTGGAAAAACCACCAACACACACTCATGGAAAAGAAAAGGGAATGACATAAAGAGGGTTTTTTGCAACCCAGGTTCATTGGAAATATGTGACTCTGCCTACATTTCTGTGAACCCTGAAATATGTCGAAACGCATCCAGGAGAGGCGCAATAAACTATATCATTCGTTCCCTGGGTTTCTTAAGTTAAATGCTCTTCTACATTTGAAAATAACGTACCACCTACATTAGATCTAACTGACGGTGTTAAAAAAGCAAACCCAATATAAAACACATTTTCTGAAGCAACAAAGCCATTTGATTTTGCTTCTACAAGCCTTTTGAGCTCTTGTGGTTCACAAGACTCATTTCTGAGCATTTTACATCACAAGTGCAATGCTTTACCGGGTGCGCTATCGAGCAACTTTACTACACCAGAAAAGACAAACATATGGAGCTGGTTATGCGACGCAAACTTCAAAATGTATTAGTTTACAAATCATGCACTAGAGTAAAAGTGTTTTGAGCACAAAACATAATATTGTGCAAGGATTATTAATAATCTGTGCTGTGATCACAATTTGTCTGAGAAGGAACAATAGTTTTATGGCCATTAGTGCTAATTTCAGCTGGAAACTGCGTACATTTTTTGCAGTTTTGTAGATAGAGACACGTATTACTGATAAGCCTGGCCTGTTCCTGAATTCTCATAATCGGTAACTCTTTATTTTAAGGTGTCCTTGTTACATATGTTAGATGTTATTACTATTATAATAACAATTAGTTAACCCTAAGCTACACCCCAATCCTAACCTTACTCCTATAGTAAGTACGTGTAGTAAGTAATACTACTCAGTACTTAAACGTATACAGTAATTACACTGTAACAACACCTTAAAAAAGGTAACGTAACCTCATAATCATAATCAATGTACACAAGCAGCTTTTGTGAAAACGTATTCATGTCCTTCTAAATAAAGTATTTCTTTATTTCTTAAATAAATATGTTGTTACACTGTACTTACATGTAATGCAACGGCACATAGTGACATCTGTAATTACACCATTGTAAATATTCATCTTATGTTGCAGCCCAGCGTAAACAGAAACACATTATTATCAGAACACAATAACAGTAATAGTAACATACAGTAACATTTTCAAAATTAGTCACTCTTTAAGATGTTATTTTTACAGTGTAATTACACAATTATGTACTGAATAATATTAATAATCACTAATATTAATAATTAAAATACGTTAAAATATTAATTCATATTTATCACCATACTTTCTATAGTGTTAGGATTAGGGCTTCGTTTATGGTTAGCTGCTTGTAATCATGCTTAATTTACTGATACTACTATAGCAATTTTGTGTAACAAGGACACTGTAAAACAAAGTTAAATTTTATACATACAGACAGAGGCAGTGAAGGCAGTAAATGATGAGAGCAAATTATTAGATGGGTCACAGCATAAGTCAACAGCAGAATAACTACCACAACACAACAGCATCACTGCAATCACATTCAGATCTATAAGCTTCCAGCTGATAAAAACATTGATCGAAATGTATCCATATTCGTTTCTTTGTAAAACGCAGCGTTAACCATACTGTTGGTGTGGACGCCAATACAGTTATCATTATAGCTATTGTTCTTAAATGCAAACATTATACCAAACGCTTTAGGTTCCAACACATCTAATATAAAGTGTGAGTGAAAATCATAAGTATAGCTGATGACAGAAAATGAATTTCATGCAGCGGTGATTAAAGAAAAGTGAAGTTCTCCTCTACATCAAGGTGCTGCTGGAGTGAATTTGAAAGGCTGATTATGTTTGTTGTAAAGGCATTGGATCTGTCAGGAATAATGGTTGTTTATGTGGCTGTAAGCAGGAGCGTTTGACTCGCTGAAGCCCCTCTAATTACTGCAGGCCTTCATACCTGTAAACGAAGCTTCATAATGAGGAGCTGAAGACAAGAGAAGAGAGGTCAGCAAAAACCAGCCGAGCGTTTTCAATTTAATAGACATTTAAGTAGTGTTAATTAAACGGCATGTAATAGACAAGTGCTCTGGACATTCTGGCGTGGAAACGCTCAGGAGAAGGAGAAAGAGATCGTGTTTATTTGGGAGGATCTCAGAGTCCAGCTGTTGTCCTGGAGTTTCCTGGCAGCTTCTCAACACCAGAGACGCTCAGTGCCAACACCTGACCGCCACTATTCATGCACAACTAAATATCAAGGGGAAAATGCCTTGCTGTGTTTGTCAGGTTTGGCGCCTGCCAGGTTTATATGTACTAATCTTAATGGTCAGTCGCAGCGTGCAGAGGTCACCCTGTGTCTCTATGTGAAAACACTCTAGATCAATATTATATGTCCATTATGTATTTATTTTATTTGCTAAGCAGCCATATAGTCATAAGAGAAATGATGTCATTACAGCTAAATACAGCCCATCAGGACAATCCAAGAGCCTCCGTTTTCATTCGGGTCCCAATCACCCTGTGATGAGCTTATTTGGTCAAAATAACAGGCTGACTGGACGCGGAGAAAATGACCAATCGCAAAGCAGAAGTCCACGGAATTTCACCCTGCTTAATTATTCTGCTGTAAACAATGACTTACAAAGCGAATCACATACACTTGCCTTTTTAAAAACGAATAACAAATAAAACACAAACGGTGGTCTTGTAGTCCATTTATCTCTTCAGAATGTCAGTTCTCACCAATCAGAAGCGCTGATGCTGTTGTTCCTCACCGCTTTCTGTTCTTTACACCTCTCTCCGTGTCTGTAGTCGGCCGTGCGGCTCCTGCTACATGATTATTATGGTGATTTCAGATGCGGGTGTGATAACAGTCATTATGATACCTGCGAGCATGTGAAGGTGCCCATTTAAAGACACGGGCGTTCATTAGAAAACAAACACAGGTGAGAGTAAGATGACATCGCGTGGAGACGCTGGGATGAGATGAAAATGAGCTTTCTTCCACTTTCATTTACTGACTATCTTTAGAACGGATGTGAACACATGAGAAGTTACCGTGTGTCATGCAAACGCTCTCAAACGGCAGGATTTACAAGCTGAGGAAATCAGTAAAAACTCACAGCACCTACAAAAGGACAGAAAGTCTAGATGTGTAAGACACTATAATCCAAAAAAAGTTGAAACAAAGGCCCGCGTGCACACACACAGTTTTCAAAAGGGTGTTTGATTAGTGACATACTTGACAATTATTGTGAACATGATTATATATTTTTGAAACATTTTCTGTCATTTGAAAGAAAATTAAATTTAGGCTCAATCTATGGTATAGATTACGGTATTTTAGGGTATTTGATTGTAAAAATATATTTAATATAGATCATTTGAAATATTGTACTATTTTTTTACACTAAAGACTCAGAAACATTGCAAAAACTGTAATTTAAGGGACATAAAGGCAATTTCAAACAAACTGAAAAACAGGGTGCATGAAATATACAGCATGTGTGACATTATAGTGCGTATTCACTTAATGGATAAAATATGATATTTCTTGAGAAAACTGTTGGAAAAAATATATATAATTATCATCAAGGCCCATGAAATGTAGGGTAGACCAGGTACAGTTGGTGCAGGGGTACAGTTGAAAACCCTTAAATAACTTGCGCTCACAACAAGTCTGATCTGTGATATTTGCTTTGCACATGCGTATTAGTGCCCTCTTTGATTGTGGGAAATTTGAAGTACATGCGGTTCTCCAGTCTGAAGATATTGGCAATTTTTTTTTTCTAAGGTAAGTTTTTCACTTCACCACGTCCACTGCACATTGAATAGCTTCTCATCGTCACAATACTGTTAAAGTTAACTTACATTTTTGTAAACCTTAATCTGTGCTCTAAAAACAGACATATTGCATGACTTTGTGTCATGCAAGGTCACTGTAAAATCTAGAGAAATGTTTGTGGTGGTCAGCGGGGTACAGTTGAGACACAATATCATTTATATGTTATGTTTATTGTTATTATGTTCATTAGGTTATTGTTTGCATTTGATCTGTTTTATTATTGCTGTTTGCAATTGTTCAGTTTTTTTTATGTTACTCAACTTTTCAATTGTTACTATTAAAATAATGAACTGAAATTAAATATTTTATGGCTTTTTGCCATTACTGTAAAATGTTTTACAAATTACTACTCTTAACTAAACAAATAATCAAATAAAACACTGAACGGAAATAAAAACTGTTGAATTCTAATTTTTAAAGATACATTTGCAATGAATTGGTTAGGCAACTTTACAGCATTACAGATGACTCAAACTGTTCTTGGGTAATGTTCCAACTGTACTCGACATGGGTACAGCTTCTTGTGTTTATGAGCTAATTGTGACAGATATGACCTAGTTATGAATGTTAATAATTATTAATATTTCAGTGGAGAAGTTAAGGAAATGTCATATGAAAAATCACTTATTTTCAGTCCCTAATTTTAGGGACCAACTCTACCCTGTCCACCCTGCCCTAAATTACAGAATGTCCCATGCACAAACAAACAGAAAAGTCAGTATGGGTAGCACCGCCAAATACACTTATTTTAAAGCTTTTGAATCACAAAAATATTTCCACGAGAATGACTACAGTGTGAAGCACCATCATTTTCAATAAGCAGTAAATGAAGAGGCTCTTTGAGCACAAACATGCATTCGTCCCGAGGTCTGATGTCAAACGCATCAGCGCGCGTCACTTCAGTCTGATACATTCAATGTTCTGCGCGCGTTTCAGAAGCAATTGAAATCTGAAATGAGCTGCGGAGCCGCCCGCTGTGCTGTAATGTGCTTGTTATCCATAATCGGCTTGTATTCAGCAGCCTCGTGTGAATGAGGAGTAAAGCGGGAACACGGGCTGTAATCAGATGAAAGCGCAGGAGCTCGCCCTCCATCGCGCGAAACATAAAGTTTGGCTTTGAGTTTGCGACTGTAGGTGTTTCGTGAGCGTCACAGCTCTGGAGCTGACGCTTATGTTAATGCCGCGCTGCTGTGCGTTCGCGATAATACGATCACACGAGGAGAGGAGACTCGCGGCCTTCGCAGGAGTCATCAGCGTTTCACGGCCTCCCCGCACGTAAACAGCGAACGCGAGGCGCTTCTGACAGAAATCCAGCGCCCTCACATCGCCGACGACCATTTCAAATGGCACGTGATGATGGAGCTCGAGCTTCAAGTGAAAACAATTCACGAAAACGCTCGCTAATGAAAACACGTCTGTTTGCGCTTCCAGAAAGAAAGATTTAATCAGCTAGAAAAACACAGGACTGCTCCAGTTCCTCCAAAACAAACATTTCACATGGAGAGCGAGCGAGCGCGATTGTGATTAGTGTGCTGGAGGAGGATGCTGGGACGCGTTCCACACGCGAGCTCCTTTCATTTGCAGCTGATCATTTGCGCTGGTGATTACAGCGCTTTTGTTGCACCAACAGTTTTTAATATAGTGTGAATTACCCACTGTGCATTACAGCAGAAAGAGGGAGAGAGAGAGATTGCTCCAGAGCCAATATAAAACAGCACAGCAAACGATTGACATTATCTGTCTTGTAATGTGCAGTCGATGCTGCCGCGGGTCTGAGTCGCTCTGCTTATGTGTCATTAAACGACAGCGAGCGATCCGGCTCCCGCTGCGAGACCCTCAACCCGCAATTCACTCACCAGCGCAATTTTGAAATTACAGCGCGACCGACTTTGCCGCAAAAGCCAGCGAGCTCCCGCTTTAACAAGCTCTGGTAAATCCAAGATTATCATTAAAACAGCGCAGCGGCGCGTCCTCTTCATCACGGAGCACTTTAACACTCAGGCGGGATCATTTCAGGCACAAACGCGGCGCCCATGTAAATGAACTCATATAGTGGAGTTACTCACTTTTCAGCCTCTTTTGTAAACTCGCAGCGCTCTCAGGATCGTCGGTGCGAGTGTTGGGCTGATATTAGCATCTCAGCCTGCTACAATACACCATATTCAGCGCACAGTTTACAGACAGGCCGATAATCCACAGCGTTATTTACTCTTCCGTAAATGTCACGTCTGTAGTGATGCTCTTGCAGCACGCCGCGATACTGTTTGCTTTCTGCTTTTGATGGGGGAACAAGAAAACATATTTCTGTCTGTCCAACAGATCAATGAAGATGCGTTTACCCGCGTGATAATGGATCTTAAATGCCGTGTTGACTGAAGGCTTTTGTAGCAGTCGCTTGTCGATCTATTAGCCGCGTCTAATTCGCCCGAGGAGGTGATGCTCAAGTGCAGGTCATCATGGGAAAAAAAATAGAGCACCTATGGAGAGATGTACGAGCCGTGTGTAAGTATTCACCAATTCTCGTTATAGTGAGTCTCTGAAAACATGAAATACTCCACGACAGGTCAGGAATGAGAGGAATAAGAGAACCTTCAAGCTCCATCAGAATCAGGACTTTAAGGGGTCATCGGATACTAAGTTCACTTTTTCATGTTGTTTGAACATTAATGTGTGTTGGCAGTGTATGTACAAATCTACCCTATAATGATAAAAATCCATGCAGTGGTTTTTAATTAATCTGTAAAAATAATATTCCCTTTTTCAAATCGAGCCGTTCTCAGATGCCTGTCGTTGTGGAGTCACACCCACAGAGGCCACTCCCACAATAGTTGATTGACATGAGCGTCTTACCTCAGACCAGCTCTCACAGTCCAGTAACTTTCCATGTTTCGATGCCGGAGCAGGGATGTAAGTTAGACAAGAATATCTCGGATTGAGCGATTGAGGTGTTGTGTTGCTGGATGTAATAATGAACATAGTGGTCGTCATTTACTCCCGACATCTGAGCCGCTGAAGATGCAGTGGATTACGTTTGTTTGTGAAGGGAATGCACCTCCCGATCTACATATATCCGTCTATGTTCGCGCAAATCATTCATGATCCAGCTTCACTTACAGCAGAAGTGAGTATAAGCGTTTTTTTATGAATCTTTGCGATCGCCTTTCCATATAACGTGGTAGTTAGGAAGTTTAGCAGCTAAATGCGGTTAATGTAAACAAGACCGTCTTTCCACAGAGAGAAGAGAGGGGCGGGGCAAGCAGAGCTCATTTGCATTTAAAGGAACAACCCCGTAGAATGAGATGATTTTTGCACAGCTCATTTTCACATGGTAAAAGGTGTTGTTTTACAAAACCATTGAGAATTTTTAATCAAAGTATATTAGAGACTCTTCATTAAGACCCTAAAGAATCATATCAACTTGTGGAAAATGGGCATCAGATGACTCCTTTAAGCATCTGTAGTACATCTGAATATGATAGGTTAGTTAGTGATATTCAGACTGGTTATGTGGTCATTTTTAACAAATTTGTAATCTCAATTATTGCATGTATTCATTTGACAGACACTTTTATCCAAAGCAACTTGCATTGAATTTAAGGTCTACATTTCATCAGTTCCATTATCATCTGAGCATGATAGTTTGTGATATTCAAACTAGATGGGTTGTGTGGTACCTTTTAACTAAATTTGTGATGTTACTTTAAGAAACAATAAGGTTAATCGCAATTATTGTATTTGCCAGACACTTTTATCCAAAGCAACTTGCATTGTTTTCAAGGTCTTCATTTCATCAGCTCACGCATTCCCCTGGGAACTGAACCCATGACCTTGGTGTTGCAAGCATTTACTCTACAGCACTAGTTTTTAACCATAAGAAAAAAAACAAAAACAAAGAGGTGTTCCTCTTATTTTGCACGTGAGAGTTTCTCTCCAATATTGACTTTGGTTGCACAATTTCATTTTGTTCAGCTCATTTTCTGTCAAACTACTTTTGAATCATTTGGTTTTTATTGCAAAATTAATTGAATTTGTTTGCACATCTGTAGAGGGTAGAAACATATCTAGATAATGTTTTCATTTTGGAAATAATTCTTTCATTTTGCAAACAGCATGTTGTCTCTCACACAGTAAAATGGGTTATAGATGACAGTATGTTGGGAGGTGGATCATCATATTTTTGATGATGCACGAGTACGCAGTGATGCCGTGACATGCACACACTCATAAAAATAAAGGCGATTCTCAGTGATGCCACAGAAGAACCATGTCTGGTTCCTCAAAGAACCTTTTAGTCATCAGTGCTCAAAAGAAGCATGTTTTTCTTAGCGTGAAGAACATTTTAATAACCTAAAGGACCTTCTTCCACTATAAAGAACGTTTTGTGCAGATGGATGTTAGAAGTTCTTCATGGAACCATCAATGACAGTAAAGCAGCTTTGTTTTTAAGAGCGTGTGAAAGAAGGTCGAGCGTCCTGCATCGCGCTGTTTGAGCTGAATATGAGCACAAACAGGTGAGCACGCGGCGATGCATCAAGCGCATTCATATCCCGTGACAGCGAGCCTCATCGAGCAGTGAAGGATGCTGGGACACCGTTCTCCATCTCATCACCTGAGCTTCCTCCACATCTATATGAGCCCGCAGTCTGTGGCCGTTTATTACCCCGAACTGCTCCCACCGGCAGCCTTTATGCTGTAATAACCCACCTATGCTTGGCTTATCATATTCAAGCCTCCCACAATTAAATGCAGCCCTTGTCATTTGGGCACTTGGGGAAATCTCGCGGATAGTTCTGCAGAGAGCGAGTAGATTAAAAAGCCTGGGTTTGTTTTACATAAAGCCCGGCTCTGTCAGGACGCAGCAGGGCCGAGCGCTCGCCGCCGCAATAAATCACCGGCGCGGCGCATTCAGCGGGATCGTTGGGTCCGCAGGCCTTCTGCTGACTGCACATTTTCAGCTTTAATATGTGACCTCACCACAGTATTTCACAGATCCTGCTCTACACCGTGATGGATTCACTCTGGTTTACATTTTTGGAGAACAAAAAGGACATCAAGATGATCTTGTTGCTCTCAGTGTGCATTTGTACAGAATGCACAGTAGTTTACACTGTTATTTCATTTGCTTCAGCACCTTTTCCCCCTCATGATCAGGCTGCGTAAGCAGCAGAAGTCATCTGTTGTCATAAATTGTTTATTTTAAACACACACCTGAGCCTTATTTCTTTCTCAGAACCCTTTCTTGTCTTTTTATTTCTAAGTTCATGAATTCATTTTTTATTTGATGACAATCTCCCAGTCAAAGACACTGCTTTAACTTACACTATCAACAGGCATCCAATAACATAATATTTATATCGGAATCTGCACACTATCTATTGGATGTGGGTAGAAATTAAATCTTTAATCATGGTTTGACTAATTTTGCATCACATAACTAGGTTTTTATGTTAAGGTGATACTGTTACAAATAAGCACTGAGTAATAGTTATTAACTACATGTATTTAATATACAGTCAAAAGTAAAGGTTCCAAGAACCTCTAATATCCATTTGAACAATTGAAGATAGTGGAGAAAGTTCCTTTAGATAATTCAAATGTTCTTCACACTAAGAAAACAAATGGTTCTTATAAGAACTGACAGTTGAAAGGTTTGGTTTGGTTTGGTTAGGTTGTTTGTAATTATCCATAATTTATTGTTATTAGTATACAGTATATACAGTGCCCTCCACAAATATTGGCACCCTTGGTAAATAATAACAAAGGTAGCTGTGGAAATAAATATGAATAGTTTATTTAATTATCTTATGAGTAAAATATCTCTGAAGTATATTCCCATTCATATTTACATTTTTAGCACACCAGGGTGACTAGGAGCATGAAATTATTCAGCCATGACTTCTTGTCGCACAGGATTATAAATATGAGGAACACAAAGGTCATATTCCCTTAATCATCCATCACAGGGAGTAAAACCAAAGAATGCAGTTCTGATGGAATGTACAAGATTGTTGAGCTTCACACAATAGAAAGTGGATGTAAGAAAAGAGCTAAAGCATTAAAAATCCCCATTTCCACCATCAGGGCAATAATTAAGAAGTTCCAACCAACAGAAAATGTTACAAATCTGCCTGCAAGAGGACGTGTGTCTATATTGTCCTAATGCACAGTAAGGAGGAGAGTTTGAGTGGCCAAAGACTCTCCAAGGATCACAGCTAGAGAACTGCAGAGATTAGTTGAGTCTTGGGACAGAAAGCAAAAAAACAAACAAACAAAAAAACTCAAAACAGTCCCTACAGCACCGCATATTGTTTAGGAGGGTTTCAAGTAAAATCCTGCTGGCTCATCCAAAAACAAACTCCAGCATATTCAGTTGTCAGATACGACTAGAACTTCAAATGGGACTGTCTACTATGGTCAGATGAAACAAAAAACAAGAGTTTTTTGGCAGCAAACACTTAAGATTGGTTTGGTGCAAACATGCCCACATTTAAATAAACTGCTGGATCTTTAAAGTTGTGGGCCTAGTTTTCTGCTGGAGGTCCTGGACATCTTGTTTAGATACATGGCATTGTGGTTTCTGTCAAATACCAACAGATAAAAAAAATCGAAACCTGACTGCCCCTGTTAGAAATCTTATAATGGGTTGTGGTTGGATCTTCCATCAGGACGATGATCCAAAACAAACATCAAAATGTGTCACTGAGGACAAAATGAAGCTTCTGCCACGGCCGTCCCAGTTGCCTGGAATCTGAAGGATAAGGAGTTATTCTGCATGAAGTAATGGTCTCTGATCTCTTGTCAGGCATTATAGGAGAGACTCAGAACTGTTATCTTGGAAAAAGGACTTTGCAATAATTGGGTGCCAATAACTGGCCAATGTGAACTAGAGAAAAACATTTATTTCATAACGAGATTTTCCCCACACTTTCAATTGTTTTTCTTCAATGAAAGGTTAGAGTTTTGTAAATTTTTTAAATGAAAGATCAAAAGGATAAACAATGCAGATTTATTTCCACAGCTGCCTTTTCTCATATTTACCAAGGGTGCCAATATTTGTGGAGGGCACTGTATGTCAGTAAATATAATGTGTGTATTTGACACACATCGAGTGATTCATAATTGAAAACGGAAGAAGTGAACATCTCTGAACATGATGTTCAGATTCATACAAAATATCTTGCTGTTTTGCCTCAAGAAGTCAATGTATTTCTGCAGTACCTGATGCACTCTTAAAAATAAAGGTTCTAAAGGGTGTTTTTGCAGCAAAGTCATAGAAGAATTAGTTTTGGTTCCCCAAAGAATCTTTCAGTGATCACTTCTTAACAGAACTATTTTTTCTTACTGTGAAGAATATTTTAATAATCTAAAGAACCGTCTTCCGTTATAATAAAAACATTCCATGGATGTTGAAGGTTCTTCACGCCAGTAAAGAAGCTTTATTTTTAAGAAAGTATTTCACAGCAGGTTTTCAGAAGCCAGAATCACATCATCTAATACTGTACAAGGCCGAGATTTCCGTTTTGAGACACGACGTGAGCGAACGGCTGGCAGCGCTCTGGATTTGTCGCCACGTTAAACAGCGAGGGGCCGGCGGTCCGAGTCGAGCTGTGTTTACGCTCATAACAGTAGCTAATTAAGTCCTCCTGATGGAAGGCAGAGCTGATTACACCGCGGCGAGCGGCTCATCATTAACATCCTCTCAGAGTGTGGAAACGGGTGAAAGACCTCTCCCTTTGTCTGCCTTCTCTTGCAGTAATTGTGTGTCATGTGTTAAAGGAATTAGTCAGCCACAATCCTCAGTCCACTAATGACGCCGGCCCGTCTGGGAGAGCAAATCACCGAAAACAAAGACGCGGAGCAGCCGATGGCCGGCGGGACTCTCGGACGGCGTCCGCGTGGCCACTAGTACTGGATGTGGCGCGTCGGCCGCGGTAGACGCCAGTTCACCACGAGCAGATGCGTTTTTCTTATAAATTTATTAGCGGCTCCCCTGTGGGTCACGGGTGGGATTATCTCGTTTAGCACACTTCCTGAAATCCTGCGTAAACATTTACAATTAATTTGCTGTGCCCGCAAAGCTTCTGTTTTACATAAAGCTGATCAAATGAAGTTGTTTGCCGCACAACTCTGTTGTCTGTCTGCGGGCGATTTACAGTCTGTCGGCGGCGGCGGAAAGAAAGCGGTCTTTCTAGTGGAAATGACACGGGATAGCGGCTCTTTCAGGTATTAACGTGTCTTCCTGCCCATCAGAAAGACGCCCGTGTTATTCAGTCGCCGGCCCCTGCGAAGGCTTTGAGCCTGCCAGACGGCTCCACGCCACGGCAAACAGCCGATGTGATTTGTATTATAATAATCCTTTAATTACTTCACGGCAAAACGTCTATAACGCGTGAAGTCATTGAGCGCAGCCGTCGAAGGGAAAGGCGGAGAGATCTTGTTTTGCATAAAGTCTTTAGCTAAGTCCCACGACTTGGCTTCCTCTGTTTTGATAGCTAATATATCAGCCGAGGAATAATCCGGCCTACATTTCCAGGATATTTTTACAGACGCCGGCCTCCGTGAATGCGTATCATCCACGGGCTCTTTAATGTTGCCATTCGCGGCAGCTCGTCGACGCGCTACGGCACAGACTGAAGCACAAAGGCTTGACAGGCCGAGGAGATTCTGCACTGCATGAAGGGATGCTGCCGACATTAAAAGAGACTGATCTGCGGCACTCGTCATGGGCAGCGTCTCATTTGATGCCTGCTCTCGTCTAACACATTGCTTCAATGAAGCTAACGATGTAATATGAGAACAATAATACGCTGCGTACGAATATTGGGTAATCGGGATTTGTCTCTGAAGAAGAGCAGCTGACTGGAGGAAGGGCTGTGACCTCTGACCTCTCACCCCTATGTGTCCCACTGAAGGTCTGATAACATTCAAAAGGAAGATTCTGGAAAGCATTTAATCGTGTCTGCTATTTACTGCAGCAATGCTGCTCAGCCAAAGGCCAGGGCCCACTAGGGGGCCGAAAGATAGTTTCAAATAAGGCAAAACAAGGTTTAAAATATGCTAAAACAGCTAAAAACCTGTTTTTTATTTCATTTGTTCCTCTAAAAACTGTTGTTCTCATAATCTTGGACAACCTGGATATACTGAAAGAGGGAGTTTTGAAAGTGATTTATAAACCTAGAAAACTTCTGGAAATGAATATAAGCTTCAGACATTTAAAAAGTTTAGGTTAGGGTTACAATGAATATTAATTTTGTCAAGGTCCAAAATATTTCCAGGTACAAATTGCTATTTGTGAGTTAAAGAAACAAACAACAAAGCAAGCCAGCAAACAAACAAACAAACAAACAAACAACACAAATAAATAAATGCCTATAATCACAGATTAGAAATGTCATGTAAATACATTGGTAATAAAAAAGTGCAAACCATCAGATATATTCAGTTAGTGGAATTTAATTACTTGGTTACTTTATAATTATTTTATTTAATTATTTCACTATATTGCCAATTCTAGTTTGTGTAAATAAGTTTGCAGATGCGCAGCTCTGTGATGATAGCAGAAGTATCCGAAATATCTTGTGCTCCATCAGATACTGTCAGCGAGGAGCTTCGAGTCGGGAAGGTTGCGATCTGCCGTGCTGGAGGATTCGTGATCATCTCTGGAGACAAAAACTGTGACGGATCCAAATTGCTGTGATGCTTTTAGAATTTTTCATTTGCTTTTCATATGCATGGACGACTGTGCATAATGAAGACCAATTAAAGTGTTTTCGTGGCACGTAAATGCACTCGTGTCAGCTTTAATGCACTCGTGTGTCTTGAAGAGGGGGAATCAAACACCAGCACGTCATCTTAATATTCAGAGCTTCTTTCTGATTTTCATTTCCACCACAGATAGGCGGTTTCTGGACATTTCCAATCGATACAGCCCTTCTGCATTACATTCATGTAGAGTTCATGTGAATGGTGTTTCTGTACATGAACAGCATGCCATTTTTATATCCTTCATTGAGCATGGAGCACCAAAACATACAGAAAACCTGAGTATTGTCATGACAGGACAATATTACCCTCCATATACATGTAATCCCAGAAACACTTCAGAGTAAATGTATTGATTTTTTGGATGCCTGAATTTGTTCACTAGTAACAAAGAGTCTCTTGAAGACAGAGCATTAAAAGGAATCGTTCATTCAGAACTGAACACTGAAATACCCTCAAATGACTTGTTTTCTTCTGCTCAACTCAAACGGTTGATGTCGATGTATATCAGCCACTCTTTTCCAGTGTTGTAGGTCATGCATTACAAGTAACGCTAGTTACATAATCAGACTACTAAGTACCTACTTTTTAATTTACAAGTAAATATCTGAGTTACTTTTTCAAAAAAGCAATGCCAGTTCCTTTGTTTTCCCATTTATTGACTGACAAACCTCCTGTCCCCATGTTGAGAGAAATCAGGAGTATGTGCAGAGGTATTCCTCAAAATGAATAAAAACAGTAAAATGCAAACTCAGAATATGATGCAAACCTGCAATAATTAAATATGTTAAAAACCCGTTAAATCCCGTTTTATTAACCAGTGTCTTTGCTGCTGAGCTTCAATATTCCAATTCATCCATACAAATAAGCAAAAATGAGTGTACGTAAACTAACATTTGTACTGAAAAGTGTTGAACTGTCTTCTCCTGTGTTCTACTGTGCAGATGTGAATTTACTTTTCTTTCAGCCTGAGGCTGATTCATTTGACTTTCGGTGTGAATGGGCTTTTACTTTTGCCAAAAATAGAACTTTTTATATTAAAAACAAGCAAGCAAGTCCTGCCTAGATTTAAAATGTAATAAAGTACATAACGCAATATTGTGATGCACTACCTTTAAAAGTAACTTCCCCAACACTGCTCTTTTCCATATAACAGAAGTAAATGTTGACCACATGCTGTGGAGATCGCAAAGGCCAAAGAGCAATGTAAAAGTCGTCTGTCCAACCACTGTCAGTGGTGTATGCTGACGCAACATTTGAAAGCTTCAGTAGAGGAGAAGAACTATCATGTGACTCCAGCGCATGAGTCACAAGGACTGCTGCTACAATACTTGCACCCATACTGAATATCTCTGCCAATACCGACAGCCGATAAATCCCCCAAACTAATGCTCTAAACTATACAGGGAACCTTTTAATGGTTGAAATGAACAACAAAGCCCAAACTATCACATTCAACTGCTATTTATTTACAGATATAATAATCACACTCAAGAAAAAAAACAACTCAAAATACATTAAAAAAAAAATTGCCTTCATGAACATGCATATATAATTAACAGTAAATAAACAAATCACCGGTGAACACTGGATGACACTGGATAACTCCAAATATTAGAAATAGATTGTTCACAAGCTGTTTCATTGACATCTCTCGCAGTTGTAAAAAACTGACTGAGTGATTATGTGAGACATGACACATTTCGGTAAGTTGTTCTGTATCTTTCTACACTTACTGATGTTCACTCATGTTTATTTTGTGCTATGACTTGTATTAAAGTGAAAGAGACTCACACTGGCACTTGAACTGAGGTGCTACGGTGATATGCCACACCACATTCAAGAGTGTCAAAACAGCATTTATCATTTGAATTTTGTGATCAAATAGACAGATATGAGAGCTGAAAGCTCTTTGTGATTGTTGAATTAGAGGTGCATTACAAGTCATGTTAAGTGAAGGGGGGAAAAACACAGACCTAACAACCCTGGCTACCTAACTACACGTGATTCACTGGATCAGACAGAACCCACGGTAATGGTACTGTTTTTAAGTGAGATTGTGTTTTAACTTGTGATTAACAGGAAATAATCAGCCCTGATCATCAGCTGTTTTTTTTTAACTGATTTAATACTAATAGTGCAGATAATTGCTTTTGTCAGCTATTTCCGATTATTGGCCGATACATCCTATTTTATGCTATTTTATTATGAGTCTGAGAGCTCCAGTCCCTGATCATCACATGGAAGAGAGCGTCTTGCATATTCTTCAAAAATGCCCTTTTTCTGTTCCACAGAAGAAGGTCACACAGATTTTTGGGAGAACTATGACTTTAATTGTGGGCTGGAGAGGAGATCACAGCTCTGAAAGCGTCTGATCCAGAACCCGGCGCGGAGGAGGACGCGACGGATCCGGAGCTGCCGATCCCTGTTGAGCTCATATTTTAATTGAACTCGCAGCAGACAATAAGAAAGATTCATTCGGTCATTTTTTATTTGCGTCTGCCAAGATCTGAAATGAAATGTTAAATGTTTCATGGGCTAAGAAAAGGGCAGAATTTGTCTTTGTATTGTCCACCAGAGAGAGAGAGAGAGAGATGATGATGATGATGATGGTGGCGGTGGTGAGGGGAAAGAGGAAAAGAAAGGCAATGGAGACTGATAAGAGACAAGACGAATGAAGAGAGCAGAAAGAGGCAGGCAGAGAGGCAGAGGAAGATGGATGAAGATGTGGGGTGTCCTGTAATATCATCATCCCTCTGTCAGCTCTAATAGGCTTTTCCTGCCTCACATCACTCATTCGGATCCTTCATTAGATTCCGCGCCGACCGCGCCGCACGTCACCGTGTGTTGGGTTTGATCCTCGCCTCGCACACGCCATCATCGGATCAACTGATCACTTCAGCGCTGTGTGTCGGTTCAAACCCGTGTGACGCCACTGCATTACACACAATGAACTCACACACACCTCACCGACGGACAACACACACACACACACACACACACACACACACAACAGAAATATACAGCAATGACATTTCCATTAGCAGGAGTGAGTTAAATGAGCTTCCTCTGAATAATCTCATTCCACACACGCACACAGGTATTCCTATCATTATGGATTCATTCCATAGGCGTACATTTTTTCTACTGTACAAACTGTATTTTCTATTCCTTTCCCCTACCCTACACATAAACCTCCTCCTCACACAAAACTACAGGCATGAAAATTACATTTTCAAAACACTTCATTCTGTGCGATTTATAAGCTTGTTTCCTCATGGGGAGGAAAAAAATGTCCTATCCTTGTGAGCACATTTGGACCCCATAATGTAGGGAATACCAGTACACACACACACACACACACACACACACACACATCTAGTCATGAGGACACACTGCATCAGGCAGTTCCTGCTCAGTTTTATTTAAGAAACACTTTATTGTAATGATGAGCAGCACAGGCAGATGGAGAACGACTCTGAATGTGAACTACCTATACTATACTTTATCAGTGTATTTTCTCAGGTCAAAATGTTACTTATACAATATAACATTTTGGGGGGCTTTTTACAATATAATTTCACCATAAACAAAATCTAAATTAGCTATAACCCAGCTAACAAAATGTTTGAAGAACATCTTGCTAATGTTCCCATTAAGTTATGTAAATGTTATTTCTGAATATTCTATGAACATTCAAAATGTTTTAAGAACGTTGTTTTGTGATTATGCAAATGTTAAAGGAACATTCTATTTTTTAGTTTTACATTATGGCCGTGTTACTTTTGAACGTTCACTAAACGTTCTGAAACAACAGTGACATTTTAAAAAGTGTAAAATGAGGATCCAACTTAAATGTCAGAAATAAAACCTGAATTATGTATAAACTTAAATTTGTGCTAACGTTTTGGGAACATTAGTAAAAATAAGATAACTTTGAATAAACATTCTATTAACATTACTGGAACATTTGTTCTTAACTTTGAGAGAACCTTGACCAACCTTCTGGAAACAATCTCTTTTAGATGGGAATATAAAACTAGAATTTTCACTTATAATAAAACAAAACATTATGTTAATGTTTACTAAAAATTAGTTAACTTATATAAAGACAACTTCAAAAGCATTGTTTATTGTAATATTTTAAACTGAGTATCATATTTTCAGTTATGTACTAACAAAACACCATAAAAACAAAACAAAAACAAGAATAACTTCAGCAGTCAGTATCTAGTAAGTAAGAATTTCAAGACAAAACACAACTGAAATAAGTTGTTTCTATAAGGAGTGTTATTTGCTTCAAGACAAACTGAACAAAACAGCTTTAAACTATGATTTTCAATTAGACTGATATAAGGACACTATAAATAGTTCAGGTTCTGGTTCAACAGGGACAAATGTGTATCTATAAGTGAGCTAAATGTGCATTTCCTCAAATGGAAATTATGTGTGTGTGTGTGTGTGTGTGTAAACACAGAGCTGAAGTGTGTGAACATACAGGCTGATGATGTACAGGGCTCTGTGTGTGTGTGTAGTTGAAGCGGGCGATACAGTAGCGTGTGCTGCAGCAAGGAGCCGTCTGTCATCAGGCCGTCTGCTAACGTGATGTCAGACAGACAGGCAGAAACGGAGGTCTGGCAGCTGGCAGAGCCGTCAGGAAACACGCCGCAACAGTGTCAACATCCACTAAAGCATCAACACCAGCAACACCAAACAAGCACAACAGCTGTGCTGGCGTTCGGCGCGGCTCATTCACGAGGTGAGTACACACACCTGAATACGGCGCTGAAAGCAGCCGCGAGCGCGTCTTCAATGGAGGCCAAACAGCTGAGAGCGGCAGGTGAAAATGGACACATTGAAAAGGTTACTCTGTTTACCACACTTATCACGCTTATGATTGTAACTGCAACAATAACAGCAATATCCCCATAGACCACAGGACAATGGACAGAAATAACTCAAAAGAGACGAGCAGATGCAAATCTTAAGAGAGTCACGCTACACTGAAACTCAGCAAAGCCATTAAACAAACTTAAAAAACATGCTTTTGTCTAGTCCTTTAGCTAACAGAGAAGTGCAAATGTCATGTGAGATCCATGAGCCGCTACAAAACACCACCTGAAACCAACGCTGTAACCGTGACTTCAACACTCAGTTAAGGCAAAACTCTACAGAGGAAAGTGTTTCTTCATTGTTTCATAAATGCTGAGATTTTGTGTCTGCAGATTTCAATCTTTAAAGAGTTTTTCTCTTACAAACACCAAACTTTACAGTTTTATTCTTCTCTATATTCTCTATATTTTCACACTGATCTATACAACATTTTACTTCTAAAAAAACATGGTGAATATGTGTTTGTTTTCTGTCTGTTGACAGTATTCTCTGATTTATGCAGTGATATAAAGACAAAAATTTGCCCTCTGGAAAAGCTAAAATTAAACACAAATTTTGAACCTGGCTTTGTTCAAATGTATGTTCTGAAAACGTATGGAAATTACCACCTACTTAATTAGGCAATGCCTTATTTTCATATTTAAGCTTACTTTTTCAGAAAACATAAAACAAAGCCATAAAGCCGTTCATTTAAAAGATTTGTAAACAACAGATTTATTTTTTTAAAGAAGCACATCATTTACCTAATTTGACAAACACAGCTCTGTTAATGTTACTTCTCTCATCACATTTAGTTATTAATTACATGAATCATAAAAATGATTTTTAATTCAAATTGTACAAATTAGACAATTATTTTGTAGAGTATTTTACATCTCTTGATATTGTGGTTGGCTGCTCCAGCTAAAGATTACTTTTTTTTTTTTTACATTGATGTCATGTTCCTGATCTCTGGTGAGAGAACTCAATGAAACTCTAAAACTGAGACTGACATCATTGACCATTTTAAGGAGTATTCCATTTTGGGAATGAGTTCAGATGAATTATTTTTTTTCAATGTAATTAAACAGGGTTAATTAAAATGGGTCAGTAATTTAATTATATATACATGTATTATACATACATATATATATATATATATATAATATAACGTGCCATTATTTTAGTACACCAAAGTGCATCATATTAACACATAAAATGACAACACAAGTGTGGTTTAGTGTGACCACGGCCTCGTCCAGACCTTGACCTCTCAGATTCAGAGCCAACTCATGACGGGAGCCGCAGTGATTGATTGTGTAGGAGCAGAAGGACGTGAGCTGATATCTGCAGCTCCAGCTCAGGTCAACATCACACCCCACAGGTCAGCAAATCAAGCCTGACCTCTGGAAGAGCCCCTTCCCAGCATTTTCACACTTCCTCTGACCTCCTGCGCAAACAAACCGCCTGTCAGCGCTCCGCCAACAGGTACGATGAGCCACGGCGCGTGAGGAGTGACGGGAGCCAAACGCCCCTCGACATCTCCTTCTCAATCCTGCGCAACTCAAGCAGATTTAATGTAGTTTACAATAATGAAGCAGCTCCACTGCATCTCTACCAGGGTTACTATAGTCAACTAAAACTGAAATTAAAATCAAAACCATTAAAACTTGAAGTGAAGTTAAAATTAAAACAGAACATAAAAACATTTATATATGAATTCAAACTATAATAGCATCTCAATGATACTAAAATAACACTCTTTGGCCTGCTATGCCTTAAACATGCCATTGGAGTATATTTTCATTTCTAATCTATCTTTGTGTTTTAATACTTTTTGTTCTATTTTTCCACTGAAATGTACACATTATACTGAAATTTAATTTGATTTTGAAAACATTAGATAACATTTTAATATATTTGGATATGATGCAACATTTACTTTTGGTCTGTGACCCCTCAGTTGAGTTTGATTTTCATCTCTTCATAGTGAAAAAAAGAGAGAGAGAGAAAATGATACGAAATCTGTATCTGGCCTCAGTGTTCAGAGAGAAGTGAGTCCAAATCTACATTATCTACATTTGGTTAGCGTTAATACCCAGCAGGATCATCTGAAATAACAGAACGTCTTTCAGCTACTCGACTGATGAAGGTTTGTCAAGGTTAGTGTTCATTAGGAGGACAAATATCAGTGAGATTACTTCATAATCTCTGGAAATATAGTCTTTCCATCTTGGTTTCGTAAACTAGTTACACTAGAACGGGAAGTTGTAGGAGATCTGTAAGAAGCCTAAGCAAATATCGGAGCGTCACTGATCGTTAGTTCATTCCTCAGACGGGTCGAATCGTGCTGTCGGTGACCTCCGAGACCTTATCTGCACGTCTGGAGCGAGGGCCGGCTGATTGGCAGGTTAATTTGTGATGCTATAAGCTGATAGTCTTGGCTTGCTTAATGCTCTTTGCTGCAGATAAGTCTGCTTAATATGAAGACTGTCATAATTCATCCGCTTCTCAGGACCGTTCGTGACAGAGAACTCATCAATCGGCAGCGGATGATGTGACTTTGGACGGCCACGTCGGTGACGTCTCGAGGACGCCTTTTCTCCTTCCTTTCCTCGAACGCGTGTTTTGCTCTCGACGAGTTTACGGCGAGACGTCCAGTCCCCGTCCTCCCAGCGTCAGCTGTTTCCTGTGCAAATTAACACACTCAGTGGTGAACTGGATTCCAATTTAGATCCGGAGCCGAGTGTGCAAATTAGCCATGTTTTTTAATTAAGCGCATCTCTCGGCATTAGCCGGAGCGCCATTGTTCGGCATAGTGCAGGTGCAAATTTATTCTCGCTGGAAGCCCGGCGATGTCCGTCCTGCGGACGCAGCCTAATCAGACCCCAGCGGGGGGACCGTCACACTGTGAGCTTCTGCTGAGAGCGGACAGAAATTATTCCTCATTTGAGGATCTGCTTTATAACAGTTCCATTAAAAGTTGCCACCGTGCAGATGAGCGCGGCGCTTGATGAAGAGCGATCTCACCCGCTGGACAGCTGACAGACAGGCCGGCTCCATTATTTGTTAACGAGTCGTCCGGCGCTCCTCCGTAAATGACTGGAGGTGAGCGCCGCTGGCTCTGAAGACGCTGCTGTGTTTATATGTTTTGTACGTGTCACCGAGCTCCGAGTCGGCGTCACCTACGGACGCGTCTAAAATAACGAGCGTCTGATCGCGCGGCCCCTTCGATCGAGCCGCTTCGCATGCGAGTAGCAGGAAAAGAGGAAGGCCGTAATTACAGATGCAGCTTCCTGTCGTTGGGAGCTGATGTTCTGCCGTAAAGCATCCCGTGTGAGCTGACGTGTGCTTGAATGACTTCAGTCTCAGCTGACCGACAATGAAAAGAAAGCCAGGAACAGTCAGTGTCAATGTCCATTCATGCCTTCATCCAATGTAAACATGTTAAAACAGAACGCATGCGTGCATTTGAGTATTTGCCACTTTTATACTCCTGTGTAGAAAGGTTTCTTTATTTGTTCTGCACATTCATGTAATTACTGCTGACATTTATATTTCCCTGTGTCCTGTAGCTAACGGAACAAAAATGACTGTATTTGAAGAAGACATATTGCTCAAACTAACAGATTACTGCATGTTACATTGAAAAATAACATGTTACAGGATTCATGATGCATTCTTGTGGAAACCCGATGGGACTTTTGTTTTGGTAACACTAACATTAGTTATTTCCATTGGTTAACGTGAACTAACAAATAAAAATACTTCTACAGCACGTATTAATGTTAGTTTTAATTTGAGTATTTAGCAATAAATGTTTAATAATCACAGCATTGTATGTTATGAATATTGTCAGCTTCTTGGCTAATTGCTTTTGATCCTCTTTTGTAGGTCACTTTGGATGAAAGCATCTGCTACATGCATGAATCTAAATGTAAAATGTAATAATATTTAACAGAATGAAGCTACCATAAACTAACACTGGACAGCTGTATTTTTACTGTGAACTCAACTATGTTGACTCTGGGAGTTATTTATTTTATCCTTTTTTTTTTTTTTAAAAAAAAGAGATACCATCTCATCAGTTGCATAAATTTTTCATAAAAACATCTGAAAGTCAGTTGCTGAGAACAGCACGACTGCTTTTGGCCAAGCAATCCAATCAAAACATGAATTTTCTCATACAGTTTGAAGCTGTGATGTAACGTGAGTAACGGCAGATCTTTTCTTCCATATTGTGATGCACATCCAGGTGATACTGATTATAAAAAAAAAAAAAAATGTTGGGTGGGTTGCATCAGATGCAACTGAATGCAAGCTTCCACTGGAATATCCAGTTATGATATTTTAATTAAAAATTACAAGGTCCAAACAAATACAAAATAAAAATAGGCATGGATAAATTGATCATTATAAAATCAATAACATGCATAGATAGGGTGAAATACATTTAATGCAGACTTCCACAAAAATGAATAACAAATGTGTGTTTGCCTGGAATCACATTATCCTGTCTTTATTCAACTTCCATACCATGAGATCCTGTCAACTCTGTTCCGGCTTCCAGGGAATGAACTCTCGCCGTCAGAGACCCGCAGCCTCTCTGAGAGCTCAGCCGTCTCCTGTGATACGAAGCCTCTGATCATTTGTGTCTAAAGAAATCCACATACGCGTCATTCCGTCGATGGACGGCATCAGAGCATTGGCCGTGTAATCTATAACCGGCACGCGAGAAGCTTAACAATACGGCGTATGTTCTACACAGGCCTATATTTTATCCTGAAACCCATTTACATCCTGTTAACCATTTCTCAGGGCAGATTAGCGGCTGGTAGAAGGCAGAGCGTTTCCCCAGAGAGAGAGGCTTTGTTGCTGATAAGGCCGGTTATAGGAAAGCGGGATTAGTACATCTGACCAGGGCGAAAACGCCTCTGATTATTCCTGAGAAACGGCTCTATCCTGTCAGCCGCCGCTTGATTAAACACGCGGCGAGGACAGTGAGGCACAGCCACGGGAGATAACTGCCATTATTTATGCGGCTGGATGGCGAGCAGGGATTGGCGAGGGTACAGTACTGCCGGATCCCGGGGGGTTCGATCCCGATCACATGGACGGATGCTTTATCGCCCCCCACCTCGCTCTATCGCTCTTTCTCGCGGCCTGCGCGCAACGGAGATGTGCGGGGATATGCGCGTTATCTTCTGGAGGAACTTCTGATGAGCGAGGAGCTTTATGGAAATATGAAGACAGTTTAAAACCTGCTCACTGATGCTGCAAACACAGAAATGGGATCTATCATTCATGCATTCGTGCAGACGCAGAGCCCATGCTCTAGTTGTAATATTTGGATTTAGATACAAACTTAATTAGATCAAAAACACTCTGCGGCTTATTTGTTCTCAGTGCACCAACAATTAAAGTTCGTCTGAGGCGAAGGAGGATCTAATCAGCAAACATTTACTCATTACAGATTCAAATCCTTTTTATATTCAGAAGCCGGTTAATTAATTAGTCGCGTTAATGACCCGTTAATGGCTGCGGATGAGGAATTTTAACGAGGCACCTCAATTAAATATTATCTAACTGGCTAATCAATGTTTTTAATTAATTATTCACATGATATTTTGCAGGGAATCGATTCCCAGTGCAGCCGAATGAAAGGCCGGATGTGTTCGCGTGCGTTCGCAGCTCAGCTGTATAGATGTGTGGCTCATGTGACCGAGACGCGCTGGGATCGTATTTTATATTGTAGTGTATTCCTCACAATGGCCTTCACGTCGGAGTGTAAAACCGATGATCTTAGCATAGCTGTGGCGAAGGCTGGAAGAGCTCCGTCATCGGCTCTCTTCAGGCTGCAGGATGGGAGAAGCCCTGCTGGGCCGGGGGTGGGTGTATGGGGGGCAGATGGTGGTGATGGGGCAAGGTCTGCACTGCCAGAGCACATCCTCTACAGGACTCTACCTGAGCACCCGCCACGGACCTCCTAAAATACACTGGAGGACATTTAAATATATCGCATTATAGCACAATTCATTCTCTCGTTTTCTGACAAACTAGAGTAATTAGTGGTGCTTGTTGACTAATTTAATAACATTAAACAAAATGATTTATGACTCATCCCACAGAAGCACACTGAGAGAAGGACTGCAGAATACCACAGACACTTGAGGACGCAGGCCTCTTTTCACACTGGACACGAACAAACCACCCAGAACACAACCTGAACACACTATAACCACTTAGAAACACCATACCAACCACCCAGAACCTTCTAAAAACCATCTAGCAATACCCTTGCAGCTGCATAGCAACGCCCTGATAACTGCTGATAATTATTTTAATTTATAATTTCATGTGGTGGGAGGAGCAAACAACAGACACAGCTGGTGTGGCGTCAGGCCTCGGAGAGGCAGTTATTAACAGAAAATCAACATAAAATGTCCAAAAAGGGGGCAAAAAGTGTCCAAAGGGGAAAAAGTGTCCAAAATAAGCAGGGGGGCAGTGTTCGAGAAGGAAGGGTCCAGGTAAGGGGTGCAGACCGGTGGCCGCACGCAATCCCCTTTTGGGTCCAGGGTGGCTTCTTCCAGCGGCTTCATCCTTCTTATCCCACGGTGCTTCAAAGATATTAAACAGCTCACTATTCTGGCCTGACAGCCATGCCACGGGTCCGGAGCTAGTGTCTCCAGCAACCTTAGCAACCACCCTACAAACAATATAGCAGCACGCTAGTAACCAACCAGAACACTCTAGTAACCACGCAGCAATGCCCTACCAACCCCATAACAACCACACAGCAACACAGTGATGACCGCTCATATTTACAGTAATGCCATATCAACCACCAGGACTACCCTACAAGTCACTTAACAGCACCAAAGAAACCACCCAGAACACCCTAGCAACCACATAGCAACACACTGACAATTGCTCAGAATTTATTAGCAACCACCCAGACCACACTACAAACCATCTAGTAACCACCTAGAACACGCAGAACACTCTAGTAACTACTCAGCAAGGCTCTAGCGAGCCCCAGAACACCCTAACAACTGCATAGCAGCACACTAAAACTTGTCAGAAATAATTAGCAACTGCATAGTAAGGCCCTAATAACCAGCCAGAACACCACTCAGTAATGCCATAGAAACCCCCACAACACCTTAGCAACACACTGATAACCATTCATAATTCCTTAGCAACCACATATCAATGCTCTAGTAACTACCCAAAACACCCTAAGCAGCACCCTTAGCAACTGCATAGCAACACACTGCTCAGAATGCCATGACAGAAAGCCAGGCCATCCTAGAAGTCATCTACCAATGCC
The DNA here is from genome assembly GCA_012976165.1 of Labeo catla. NCBI lineage: Eukaryota > Metazoa > Chordata > Actinopteri > Cypriniformes > Cyprinidae > Labeo > Labeo catla. Next base: position 193,599 of record VONZ01000477.1, on the reverse strand, counting down.
CTACTGACTACCTGACTATTAACTGTTCAGATTGCCTTGGCAACCACATACTAATGCCCTAGTAACCAACCTGACTATCTCACACTACACCTAGCAACACTCTAACAACCCCTAGAATACTTACAAGCATCTAGTAACAGCATAGTAACCACCCAGACTATCCCATGTCATCTAGCAACCCCTAGAATACTTACAAACATCTAATAACCACTTCAGATATGGCACATGCCACCTAGCAATGCCCTAGTAACCCAAAGAATGCTTAGAAAGCATCTAGTAACACCATAGTAACCACCCAGACTATCCCATGTCATCTAGCAAACCTAGAATACAAACATCCAATAACACCCTAATAACCACCAGACTATGGCATGCCACCTAGCAACACCCTAGCAACCCCTAGAATTCTTACAAGCATCTAGTAACAGCATAGTAACCACCCAGACTATCCTTTTGTCATTGGTAGCGGTTGTTCCTGCAGGCCAGTGTTGAGTCATGAAAGCGGCTGTGATTGACACTGTTAATGATTACAAGCGTCTGATAAAGAAATTCTCTTAGAGATCAAATCATTCTCAGGGCTCAGCAGATTGCATGCTGGGAACTCAAGGAGCCCTTGCCGTCCAGGATTATGACTTGAGCACTTGTTGTCCTGCACAGACAGATCTAGAGCCTCCATGTGAATGCAGCAGGGGGAAACTTGTGTTGAGAGCTCACATTCAGCAAAGCAGGGCTATTTCAGATGACTTTTTTTTTTTCATAAATCCATTTTAAATAGTCACATTTTCTCTGCAGCTAATAGGATCATGCTGGAGGTAATCTCTGCAAATCTGACAGAAGAAAAGAAGTTCTGGCCTTCATCTCCTTCCTCACGATAAGTGAACAAATTCAAGAGTTTTTCCTGTGGGAGAGAAGAGGACGAGGAAAAGCCCGGAGCAGACAAAGACTGGAAACAGGGAGGCTGGTACGAGAGGTCGGCTCTGAGCCAGCGGCTAATGAAACGTTTGCTGTTTCTTTGAGGGAAATCTTGGCATAATTTACACACATAATGCTACTAAAAACACACATTAATAAAAGACAACCCACACTAAAGAATAAAAGTCCACTGTAGCATTGTCATTGTTGAAGAATCCTGTATGTATAATGTATGTTCCAGTCTTTCAGGAGTCTGTGACCTGTGCTGTGGTTTGGGGCTCTCTGTTTATTGAAGCGAACGAGGCACTTTTGTCTAAAGTGAAATATGGCTAAATTGCAGTAAAGTACTGTAAAGGTGCATCGCTCCTGACGCCGCCTGTCATTCACTCGTACAGTTCGCCTCAGTGGGAGCGACGCGGCCCCGCGAACCCCTCATTGTCAAATCACCACTTGACAGTGTGTTCTGAGTGAACTGACCGCTGTTTATCCACCCAAACAAACAAATAGCCTATATTTCTTCAGAGTCATCAAATGGAGTGTGAAAGATTCGACCCGCTGATAATGGAGCGCAGGGATGCAAGTCAAATTCACACAAATGTACAAATATTATTCAGACTGCCAAAGAGACAAATACACATAACGATCCATCCAGCTTATTTCTGCCATGGGATAAAAATATAAAAAGGTAATAGTGAGTTTTGAACTTTTTCCTCACAATTCTGACTTTATGTGCCTCATTCTGAGATAAAGTAAATTCTTACTTTTTTTCTTGCAAATCTGAGTTTTCATCTCGCAATTCTGACTGTTTTCTTAGAGTGGTTTTTAATTAATCTGTAAAAATAATTTCACCTTTCTCAAATCAGGCCATTCCCCAGAGGCCGCTCCCACGATAGTTGATTGACACTGGCATCTTACCTTAGACCTGCCCATTTTTTTTAATGCTGGAGCAGGGACGTAGACAAGAATGGCTCCTAAACAATTGAGGTGTTGTTGGATGTAATAATGAACATAGTGGTCGTCATTTACTCCGACATCTGAAGTGCTGAAGATGCAGTAGATTACATTTGTTTCAGAATGGAATGCCTCCATCTACATATATCATCTCAATAATCATTCGGTGGATCCAGCTTCACCTACAGCAGAAGTGAGTATAAGGGTTTTTTTGTGAATCTTTGCAATCGCCTTCATAGTAATGTTAGTTAGCAGTTAGTTAGCAAGTTTAAGCTAAATGCGGCTAAAGTAAACAGGCTCGCTCCACAGAGAGAGAGAGGGGGAGCAGAGCTCATTTGCATTTAAAGGAACATCCAACAGAATGGGCTGATTTCTGCAGAGCTGATTTTGACAAGGTAAAATGGTATTTTTACACTACCATTGAGAAATTTTAACCAAAGTACATTATAGACTTTTCATTAAGACCCTAAAGAAACATATCAACTTGGAAAATGGGCATCCAATGACCCTTTAAGATTTAGATTTTATATCAGCATCTTATAATTTATATCTCTGAGTTTATATATAGAAATTTTCAACCATTTGGCTGCATATTTTTCCAGCCATTTCATTCCCAGGCCTGCCTGGCACATGTGGGATCACCATAAATGCCATGAGGAGTTTCTCAACTGCAGCTCATCAACTGTATCTGATCATATTAAAAATGAAGCACAGTTCTGTGTTCTCAGATTTCAACACAATTCTCTCTCTTTAAAGAAAAACACATTTCTCTGATGGTTTTCAGACCACAGCGCTCCTCCCTGCAGGTACGGCTCTCCAGCAGACTGTCAGCTTGATCAGACGCCGCTGTTCTGAGACATCCGGCCCCAGTATCAATATGGTTGAGAGAGCCGCCTTACATTTCCTGAGAGTGCAAAGACAATCGAGCAGATGAGCGCCTCTGGACGACACTCCAGTCACTTCAAGAATCTCTTTCAAGAGCTCATAGAGAGCGGCTGACAGCAGCGACGCCTCAGCCATAATAAACAGCATCAAACAGCTTTGGGTATTCCTGCTTCTGAATAAAAAATTCAAATGGATGGTGAACATCTGAAGCGGGCGGACACTCACATTCTCCTTCAAAAGAACAGGGTTTGTTTGTTTTGCCTTTAGCAAAAGAAAGGGTCTGTTTTTCACTGAGTTTCTGTTAGTCACCAAAATCACAGGTTATTCAGGAAAACCTTTCAAAAGATGCTCAGAGCTAATATAAATGTGCAGCTTAAACAGACCTATAGGTTAATGCTTCTTTAACCTTTCAGCAGATTTTAGCTCTTAATACCCTTTAGCATGAAGGTGGATCATATTGTCCTGTTGTGTGACGCTCCACACAGACGCCTAACTTTCATGTGCTTGATTTCATTCATTTGCACACAACCTGTGGCAGAAAAAGCTTAAACGTCCCGCTGAGTCTGAATGCGCTCAGCCGCATTTACCCAGCAGACAGTTTATGCAATAAGTTCTACTAAGGACACTTGACTTGTCGGTCCTTTTAATGGATTGTGCTTCTGTTTTGTCCGCTCTCTTTGACATCGGTTGATGACTCTTTTTGCTTCCTCGTTAGAAGCAGACACTTATTTTGACATCTAATTTGGTGGTGGGCGAAACCCTGGAAGCCTGACCCATGGTTTGTGTTGTGCCGAGGGCAGGGTTCACGGTGAGGGGTTTTGTTTGTGTGCTTAACTTAAAGCCCTTCATAAGAGACAAGGCTTCACACAATGAAAAAAAAAAACTGGCTGGAGGAGGAGGAGAGGGGGAGGAAAGAAGAAAACGCCAACCTTGGGGTGATTACTGGATCAGCGTGCTTTTGTACAATTACCATCACTTTGAATTTTAAATGGCGGCTTAAAGGGCAGTGGAGCAGCTTGGAAAATTAGGCTGGAGTCTAATTAGTGCACTCCAACATGACAAGCACTGCGCTTTCAGCCCGAGTAAACCGCCCAGCCAGGCAAGAGCGAGCGACCGCGGCGCTGGAGAGCCTGGCACCGCACCACCACTACTCATCACTCTCTCCGCTTACTCGCTCTCTTCAGCTGTCAGAACATCACGCCAGCTTTCAGGCTTTTGAGCACCACACAGAGCATGTGAAGCTTTCCTGTAGCTCAAACAGCAGAGCGTGGCGCTAGCGACACCAAGGTCATGGGTTTGATTCCCAGACAAAACAAGAACTGATCAAATGTTAATGTGTGAAGGATCATTTTCTGAAAATGTGCCATCTGAGATGTAGTTGAGTTTGTTTGTTCGTCAGATTTGTAGAAAAGTGTCATTCCATCACTGTCTCACCAATGGATCCTCTGCAGTGAATGGGTGCCGTCAGAATGAGAGTCCAAACAGCTGATAAAAACATCACAATAATCCACACAGCTTAGTGTCTATAATATTTCACTTTCTGCAGTAGAAAAGTCATAGTCCTCCGAATCAGGAGAGAAATATACACAGATCAAGCCAAAACAGATTCTGACAATGGACTTTTTCACAGGAGGAAGCGTTATTATGAAGTTTTAGTTCAAAATGATTTGTTTCATCTTTTGTCTTCTCAAGATGTTAACTGATGGACTGGAGTGGATTATTGTGATGTTTTTATCAGCAGTTTGGACTCTCATTCCAACGGCACCCATTCACTGCAGAGGATCCATTGGTTTAGACAGTGATTCCTTTAAATGCAATGGAAGTCGCTTTGGATAAAATTCTCTTCCAAATGTATCAATGTGAATGTAAAGCATGTTGACTGCGCTTTCCGATCGGACCAGATTTAATTCAATTTCTTCGAAACGGGGCATTTGAAATGGCGCTCAGCCCCGACAATCAGCCTGGATTTAATTAACCTAAATCATCTCTTTGTAGTTGATGACAAAGAGCTCTGGGAGAGGACGGCTGATGGTCTATTGTTCTGAGAGCTTCACATGAGCGGCTCAGTCGATTGGCGCTGCCGCGCGATGAGCTGTCAATGAAGCACGGAGGGTGAACGGCTCACCATTTGATGAAGCCGATTTATAATTGCCTGGAAACTGTCAGGACGGAGACGGTTCTGATCTCCAACGTCGTTCGCTTGCAGCACAAAGGCACGAGGGACAATCTCGATGGCGTAGGTTTAAAATGCTGCCAATTTACGTAGGATGTGCCATACATTGATTAGGTATTGACTTGCTATCTTCGTCCTTCTGCGTGTGCTCCTGAACATTCCCACCTCACGCCCGAGAACTTCAGCGGCTCAATTATGCGGCTCTCCTGCACGAAAACCCAAACTCACTCGAGCAGAAAACAGAAAGATGAAGATGAGCCACATTAATTCAGCAACTCGTTCAGTTTAATTGACAAGCTCTCAGTTCAGCGTTCATTGTAGAAGATGACACACGTGAGGTCCGGAGAACCGCGATCACACACGCATCTCGTCACGCGCTCATCTATGTTTTAATAAGCCGGCTGGTGCGGGGAAGGAGCGCTCAGACGTTTAACAGATTATCATCTGCCGTGTGCAGAAATTCAATAAATATGAAATAAATGCATGAGAGTCTGAAGCACACTCCAGTTATCTGTGTGTCTCGGTGAGTTCGGCACAGCTCTCATCTTCTCAATGGAGCTCCTATCAACGTGTATAGAGTTTCCGGCAACAAAAGCAATTTGTCTGATTGCGCCGAATTTAGAAATGCACAATAACAGCCAATCCTGTACAATGATTTCACACATAGTGTGAAAACTACTAGTCTGCCCATGTCACTACAACACCTCCATCTTTTGAACCAATTAATTCAAGACCTCTCCGAGGTGCTGCTGTAATGAACACAGCACCTGCACTACTTCAGCATTTTTTGTTCACTGTCATTTTCCTCTTACATCATATCCCAGGGTTTCCTTACGCATTTATGCACAGTGGCAAATATAGACTGAAACGTATGGTTGAGGTGAATGTGATTCCACAGACGGCAGTCTGAACAACAGGCCTAGAATAACTACACATTTGCTTTAATTCAGCTAATATCGATCAGGAGTGGATCAGAGGCGACAGAAATAAACACAAAACTCTTTTGTCCAGCTGTTCTATTTTCCAAGCTTGTTTCCCAGATGAGTTTTCTAAAGTTAAACTGTGTTATCAGTTCTATTCATGACAAATGAGATAAAAATGTACGAGAGGAAGCACTTCTGCAGCTCTTCACTCACAGCTAAAGAGGGTCACACGATTTGATTTCTATTAACCGGATTTAACAAATTATCTGGAGGAAAACAACGACAACGGCAGCACCCTGTGTCCGTGACATCGCGAGAGTCTCACCTTTGACCTTCAGACCTCTTTAACTTCCCTTCATGGTCGGCGTGTGGATGGAGTGGCGATGATGGGTGGAGGTCAGGTGACCTGTGTGACGCTGGGGCTGATGGGATTTACTCAACGCTCTGAGCCGGTCCAACAAAACAGAGTCATCATGATCATCAGATGTGTGTCAGAGCACATTCAGCAGCAAACGCACACCAAGCTGGATCTTTAGCAACACAATTTAGGAAAAAGTTTTGTAGACTGGCTAAAGCAGCTGCTAACAACATCTTTGACTGTCTACTTTTGGTGCACAAAGATATATTAGCAAACAAATGTACTTATTTGTAGTGTTGAATAATGTTGAATAAAGTTACTTCTGCTCACCAAGCTTGCATTTATTTGATCCAAAATGCAGTAAAATTGTAGAATATTATTAGAATTCAAAATAGCTGTTTTCTAAGTGAATAACTGTTAAACTGTAATTTATTGCTGTGATCAAAGCTGCATTTTCAGCACCATCACTAGTCTTCAGTGTCACATGATCCGTCAGAAATCATTCTGATATGCTGATTTGCTGCTCAACAAACATTTCTGGTTATTGTCATTGTTGAAAACAGTTGTGCTGCACATTTTTGTGGAAACCATGAAGCATTTTATTTTTCAGGATTCGTAGATAAAAAGAAAGTTCAAAAGAACAGCATTTATTTGAAACCGAAATCTTTTGTAGCATTATAAATGTCTGCCTGCACTTTTGGTCCTTTTAATGTGTTTAATGCAAAGTGTTCAGTTCTTTTAATTTTGAAGGGTAATGTATAGCCTACTGCACACCTACATGCACACAAAATTTTCCACTCTTTTTGGAAAGTGAATATTTTAAAGGGGTCATTGGATGCTAAGTTCACTTTTTCATGTTGTTTGAACATTAATGTGTGTTGGCAGTGTATGTACAAATCTACCCTATAATGATAAAAATCCATGCAGTGGTTTTTAATTAATCTGTAAAAATAATATTCCCTTTTTCAAATCGAGCCGTTCTCAGATGCCTGTCGTTGTGGAGTCACACCCACAGAGGCCACTCCCACAATAGTTGATTGACATGAGCGTCTTACCTCAGACCAGCTCTCACAGTCCAGTAAGGGATGTAACTTAGACAAGAATATCTCCGACTGAGCGATTGAGGTGTTGTGTTGCTGGATGTAATAATGAACATAGTGGTCGTCATTTACTCCCGACATCTGAGCTGCTGAAGATGCAGTGGATTACGTTTGTTTGTGAAGGGAATGCACCTCCCGATCTACATATATCCGTCTATGTTCACGCAAATCATTCGTGATCCAGCTTCACTTACAGCAGAAGTGAGTATAAGCATTTTTTTATGAATCTTTGCGATCGCCTTTCCTTATAACGTGGTAGTTAGGAAGTTTAGCGGCTAAACGCGGCTAAAGTAAATAAGACCGTCTTTCCACAGAGAGAAGAGAGGGGCGGGGCAAGCAGAGCTCATTTGCATTTAAAGGAACAACCCCTTAGAATGAGATGATTTTTGCAGAGCTCATTTTGGCAAGGTAAAAAGGGTGTTGTTTTACAAAACCATTGAGAATTTTTAATCAAAGTATATTAGAGACTTTTCATTAAGACCCTAAAGAATCATATCAACTTGTGGAAAATGGGCATCAGATGACTCCTTTAAGCTAAGAAAGGACAGTCCAAATGAAGGAAATGAGAGCAGCTAAGAAAAGTTCACAATAGCGGCATTTAAAACGAAACAAATAGGAGCCGTTTCACACAATAGCTGATGTGTAAAGCTGCTTCAGAAAAGAAGACAGACAGACAGAGAGGCAAAATTAGGGAATGCTTTTAAATACTGACTTTTAAAGGAGGTTGTTAAGGAGAAAAGCAGTGTGGAGAAGAAAACGAGAGTTATTATTACAATCAGTGAGCGGAATAATGGCACAACAGAAAGCGGTGCTGCCACAGTCGACTCGGAGACACGGAGCAGCGTCTAATCAGCTCAACCCGTCCAACATCTGCCAGTGACCCAGAAGAACATCTCGCTCATGCCCACGACCGCAGCGGCGCCTCGCGCTCACGCACGCCTCCAATCATTACCCTAAACGATGGGGCACTTGTGTCTTGAATTGGAAATGACTGTCGCTCCTTCTGCATTATTAAAAATATTCTCTGACAAAAATCACATATGGACACAAATGCATTTCTTCTGCTTTCTGTAAACTTCTACAGGAGCAGTTTCAGGCTTTGAACATCGAGGACCTGTAACATCAGCCTGAAATCCAGAAGAAGAAGAATGGACAGTCTGAACCTGCAAACGGTGCTGGTACATCACTTACTAACTGATTACAGATAGTAGCATAATCTACTGGATTACACATATTAGGCAATGTGTTCTGACTACTTTTTGGTTACTTTTAGATTATTTTTGACCCAACATCTATTTCAATATAGTCCATTCTTTATCAGCATCATGAAGTGCAATGATGTCAGTGATGTGCAAAATGTCAAATTAAACTCATTTAACTCATTTTAAAATAAAAACAATTAAAATAAAGCACTTTACCAGTAAAATATAAATATTTTATTTGTTTGCCTGCATGTTAATGTGACCATTGAATCACATCAGAGAACTGTGAACGTGTTACTAATGACTTTATGAATGTGAGTGGTTGTGTTTTTTGAGAAAGGACCATTTAAGAGTGAAAATTAGAATTATGGAGAATCAATAAATGATGAATCCGTGTTTTTTTTTTACTCTAAATAGTCTCTCTGACAGATGCAGACGCAACAGTGCACGTGAGAGAATGACAATAATGCAGTCAAAATAAAATGGCATAACAATGATGATGAAAAACAACTGATTAACACAATCCTGTTAACAACAGACCATTAACTAACCCTCCCAGATGCATCTTCATTTTGTAATAACGTTTCTTTTTGATTTGTAATATTGCATTAGGTGTTGTGTCAAGGTGAGCATGTTTATAATGTAGCAGCTGAATATAAAAGCGATGTAAGTCTATGGTATGTCTGCGTTTATAAAGCCGAGTTAACGCGCGCGTTAATGATGTGCGAGCGTGTAACAGAGAGTCCGATGAAACTGTGTTATCATATAAATATCGCTGCACTTTTGACTCCAGGAAGCAGCTTTCTGAACATCTGACTCACACTCTCCTGATTTACAGTAAATGAGCAGCAGGAGGGACGCGTCTCAACTTCCCTTCAGTGTCCGTCCTTGCAGGACACACGCACGCACGCAGATTTACATCTGTTTTCACAATCAGAAACCTTTCAAAAACTCTATCGAAGACAGATACAAAGACAAAGAACATGAATTTTTAAACCTCAAGAATTACAGACACTACACACATCAGGGAAAACATTTAATAATGCATTAATATAAAGCACAAAATTCACCCACAACCTCTTACAGTAACATTGTGTATACTGAAATCTGTATTTGAAGTACATGTACATACATTTTAATTTCAGACTGTCAAAATGTGGCCTAAATGACCCAAATCCACCCTGACAGAATTAAATCAAACAAATTCAAGGAAACACACACTAACACTTTATTTGACAGCGTCCTTCTTACACGTGACACAAACTCAACAGAAATGATGCATAATTACATGCAACTAATCTCAAAACAAATCTAATACTAACCTTAAAGTTATGCAGATGTTGTTGATAAATATTATTAGTATTACAGCAACTAAATACGCTTTCACTGATGTGCCTTGATGAACACTTTACACTGTAAAAAAAAAGAATCTACTGAAGTTGTAAATGATGATTATTAGAACACATTTTACAATAAAATAATTTCACATTAAGCTTAAAGTGTTTCTTGCTGTTTCTTTGTAATAATTTATGAAATTTGCAAGAAATCTCCCAGGGAAAAATAATTGTTTTAAAACAAATCCTACAAAAAATGTTTTGTGATTTTAATATTTTTTCATGTCGTTACCTTGTTTAGAGCATAAAACAAAAAAATATGTATTTTTAAAAAAATGTTATGCTATGTCCTATGTAGTAGATACTAGGGCTTTAAAAAGTCATATTTAAAAAAATAAATAAATAAAAATTTGTACCAAACTTTATATAAAGATGATTCTCAACTATGTTATGAAAGATATAACAGAATATACCAGTTTTGGCCATGAACGGGTTTTCCCATTATTAACAAAGTATCTATAAACTGTATCTAATTTGCATAATAATGTGTTTTAAATACATTTTAAATACATTTAAATAAATACTTTTAAATAATGATTTACTGAACTTGAGAAGTACAATTAAACCACTGTAGTGCCTGACTGAAGCTGATTTAGTTTTTCTACAGAAATATACTTGATTATTATGTCAACTATACAGTAGTTACTTGAGATTATAAATTTCAGACCAAATTATACAGACCACAGTATATACAGACTGTGCTTGTCAATACACTCTTCAGTGCACTTCTAAATGAAGCACCATTACATTTCAATTCCATTAGAAGCTGTTTCTCAAAATGTATACTCAGCTTTAAGTTTAGTAGTACTGAAGTGGGCCAAAAAAGCTCTCAAAACCCATTACTTTAATGTCACATAGGTTTCATTCTCTGCTGCTAATATTTTACAGATTAATTCTTCTTGAACCCTCATCCTGTCTGTCATTGGTTAGTCAAGCAATCACGTGACTGCCTGACATGTGGGGCGGCCAATTAAAGCTCAGTGTTAAACTGACACACACAAACTATGAACGTCTAAACATCACAACAACACTATAATGCAGGGTAACACAAAAGAAACCACACTGAAGAACAAACCCTGAAAGTGCAGGAAACTCATATTAAAATATGCCTTTAAAATACTTTTAGATTCAAACAACAAAAACAATCCTGTCAAGACGACATTCAGAAGAACGACACTGTGGACGGTTGTACAGACTCTAACACAAGCACGTCCATCTCTGATCGACTGAGCACTGTTAACCAGAGAACAAGCAGAATTTACACCCGTGAAACAAGTCGTCTTTGGCTCTTGTTAGCTGTGATGAAGCAGCCGAAGGGATTGCCTATTGTTCCTCGCGTAAAGCACGACGGCTCTTTCTCTGCCGAAATAATCTCCAGCTCCCATATGAGCCCGTCGCACGCTCATCCATCTCAGAACAATCCCGTATCACAGCAGCGCTGCCATTACATTAACACTGGACATATTCATTACAATCAGGATCCTCATTCTCACGTGCTGTAATTAGTGATTCGTCTAATGCGATTTCAATAATTGAGTGTGTGTGAAACTATAAGCGTGTGTATTTCACAGTAAAAATCCATAAGCGAAAGGGAACTGCTCTTCAGATGTTTGTGTGTGAGTAACCAGTCATTATTTCTAGTACTTTACTCAAACTCTCCTGGTTGCGACGGAGAGGTGGTTATCTATTAAACATCTCTGGAGGCATGAGCTCGTCGTCTGTCTCTCTGACACGTCTCAGGACAGCACATGCTGAGCTCAGCCCATTATTAGCAGCACAAGCGGTGACACCGCAGCCGTGCCGCACCAAATTGGCAGATGCTGGCAAACAGAGACGAGACAAACACAGAGAAAGAGAGAGAACAAAACCCCGGGACTCGCAGCAGCCGCTCCGATGGAAATGTTCCCACTTTATCAGCGAGTGTAATTGCTGTCTTGTTTGGTTAAGAGATTAGGAGGTTGAGTCTCTTTGTGTGGTCTTGCTGATTGTACAAACAGAGGGCAGAAATGCTTAAAAACCCACAGCGGCAGCGGCTCTCGACTCCAGACCCCGGGCACTGACGCTGGAGAGGGAAACAATCGACTGACTGAAGAGATTCCTTTCAAAGCGCTTCATGTCAAAAGCGAGCGCTCATGATAATAGCTAAGCACATATAAGGACGCTGGAAAACACTGCTGCAAACAGATCAGCATTCACACGGACAAAAATAGGGTTCATTTTTGCCAGAAATGCCATACATTCTGGGAAATGTGCAGATTCTTCCTCTTGAAGCTGAAATGACACGTGTTGGTGTGACTGTACTATGTACAGTACTGCTCAAAACACTGTTGAATGTTTCCCAAAGAAATATTATTAATTTGAAACAAATATCTGTAATTGATTGCTGTGATGCGCAGCATCATTACTCCAGTTTTCATTGTCACGTGATCCATCATAAATCATTCTGATATGCTGATTTGATGCTCAACAAACATTTCTGATTATTAGCAATGGTGAAAACGGCTGTGCTGCACAATATTTTTGTGGAAACTGGGATACATTTTATTTTTCAGGATTCACAGATGAATAGAAAGTTCAAAAGAACAGCCCTTACTTGAAATTGAAATCTTCTTTAACACTGAAAATGTCTTTACTGTCACTTTTTATGCATCCTTGATGAATTAAAGTATTAATTTATATATAAATAAAAAAAAAAATCTTACTGACCCCAAACTTTTGAATGGTTATGTATGTACACTGTAAAAATGATTTTTGAAGCTGTAAATAAAGATTAATGGAGTACATTTTACTAAAGTACATTTAATTCAGTAGGCCTATTGGTTCTTGTTGTTTCTTTGTAAGTGCTTGTGATATTTACTAGCAATTTTTGAGTGGGAATTGTTTCAAAGTGACATTTGTTCGGGTGTAGTACGTTCAGTCGTATTAAATAATATTTTCCTGGCAGTGGATGCAGCGGTGTGTTTCTGTATGCAGACAGCGGCTCACGCTGATGAAGTTAAAGCAGGACATCAGGCTGATCTACACACAGACCGGATCCTCTCGTCTCAGACAAAGCGGCGATCAGCGGCCCTCTTGTCACGGCGTCTCAAATCACTGTGACAAAGCTGGAGGATCATGTCTGATATCGTCAGATGGCCTGGAAAATTAAAAACCCAATTAAAGGAGCGGCGCGGGGGTCAGCTCTTCTGCATATCAAAAGACCTCCTCTAGCTATTCTCCTCAGATGATATTCGTTAACAGCTCACTTTGGCCGGCTGCAGCCGCGCAGCACTTAGAGAGTAATAAGTGCTTTCCAGCTCCGAGCCGCGCAAAGCTTCTCCTCGACCACCGGGTCATTATCAAACTGTCATTTTTAGCCCTTTTCTGCTCCGCGGAGCCGCACAAAGGTCTCGCGGACCCAGAATTAATTTGAGAATCTGATGACACCAGAAGTGGCGTAGAAGAAGTAGAAATGGAAACGCAAAGGCTTTGTTTGTTCTAACAGCACGAGAGTAGCGTTCAGAAAATGCCAGGTTTGTTTTGCGAGACTGAAGAATAACTGGCGCTGCCTCGCGCTTTGGCACGTTAAGCACGTTTCATTAATTCTTGTACAGTGGAGAGAAAAGACAGAAGAGCCGGGCTTAATGACATTCATCTCGCCGCGGAACATTAATATTCAGTCTAATGTTGCTGATAACAGGCTGCAGGTCATGAGGAATGGCCGGCGGGACAGATGAGCGAGGAATCAGACGCACAAACACATGACGCATCACGCTCCCGGCCCGTCTGCCATATTCTGACCACACAGTAAACACTGGTTTGCAGTTGCAGAGTTATTGTAGTATCAATACAAAATATACTATTCAAGTTTTTATTATTATTTTAAATCAGTTTCCATTTTAAGATGTTCTGTTTTAATATTAATTTAAGTTATATATTAGATATATAATAAAGAAAATAAGAAAAGTTTTTTTATATATATATATATATATATATATATATATTAATTTATCTTAACTTATTTGACTTGAAGTTTACTTTATTTCAAGTTACGAAAATGTTTTTGTTTTGGTTTTAGCTTTAGTTAATCCTCGTGTTAATAATAACAGAATGAAAATCAAACATTAAGAGGATGAAAAGACATAGGAGAATAAAATGTAAAACTGCAGGTAGATTTTTTTTGTTTTTTTTATTTGTTTTAAATTATTGTGTTGTGATTTATTGTATAGTTAAACTAAACGAAAAGTTGCCTAAGCAACCAGCTGAAATAAAATAGTTTAAGGTTTAAATAAAGTAACAACATGTTTTTCAAGTAACTTTTTTTTTTTTTTTACGGTTTTAGTTTTAGTTGACTATAACCCTGGTATCAGTCTGATTTTACTGTGCAGCTCTAAGAAAAGCAGACAGTGAGAGAATGAAAGGAATAAGAGAATAGGACGTGAAACTACAGGTATTAGAGAACGAGACGAGCGTTTTTCATCTGCAGCTCAAGCCGTGAACAGACGGATCGTCAGGCGATGCATTTGCTCACATAAGTGCCCTTTTTCATCCAAAGATTTGTTTTTTTCTCTTTTCAGCTTTTTTCCTTTATTCAAGCAATTGACAAGTCAGGTCTTTTAGCCTCATCTCATTTACATTTAATGGCATGATAATACACATTAGCAGACTATTTTAAATAATTACATCCTCACAACCCTCTCCCCCCCGCAACCTTTTTCTCCAAATGCGCCTTTCTCTCTCTGGTTTTTTTGAAACTTTCATATTTCAAAGTGCAATAATAGCAAGTGCTTCTGTCACGGAAACAATATCTAATACGTGAGCAGAAAAGGGAAGCAATTTTCAAACGGTGACTGGGGGTGAATAGGACATTAAGTCCTTTTCTGTGCTGCTGTTGAGTATTTTTCTGTCAGTTGACGGGGCCGGCTGTGAATGCTGCGAGTTAAAGACGGCCATTGAGCGGCAGGCGGTGACAGCTCACCTGTCAGAGCGCCCGAGCCCGGCTCATTCCGCCTGCAATTGGAAATATCCCAGCCGCATCAGAGACGGGAGAGGGCTGGAAAACCATCCGAACCGTTCAGGCTAAGAAGCGCATGCACACGCCTGCGTTAACAAGCCCAGAGACAGACTGAGATATACGGAGGGATGGAGGATGAACAGAGAGAGAGAGAGAGAGAGAGAGAGAGATACTGAAAGACAGCAGAGATAGAGGCTCGTTGGCAGAATGCAGACGAGCAAATACAAATCCTGCACCGTCAGCAGAAACACACGCACCATCAATTACCAAAACACCACAATCACCACCTTTGGCAGACTTACACATACAGAGCAAACTCTTACAATTTTATCATTCTTCTAAATTGTGTCTAAATTCTTCTAAAACCTATAATAGTATCTCCTTGATACATTTCTCAATTTCATTTAGTTTGACCCAATGTACTTACATAATAAAAACTGAAATGAAAACTATAGAGACATGTTTAAAAAACTAATAAGACTAAAATTAAAAACTGCCCTAGTAAAACAGTAACCAATTTAAAATGCATTTATTTTATACTTAGTTCAAGTCTATTTACATATTTACTGACATTAAAAATTGTAATTAAACTTTATTTGGAGTACTACTTGTACGCAATGCACATTTCTTAATATTAAGCCTAAAATGTGTTTTAATGTCACTATTGATGAGGACTGTATGCTTTTTGCATTTAAATGTCGATATTATCTAAAGTGTACCTAAAGTATACTTCAGCATATCTTAAGTTGGACTTCAGCACTACTTCGGCACAATTAAAGTGCATTAAGTACAAAATTTAGCTTTTTTAGACTTTAAATATACCAGTTTAGTACACTAAAAGTACAACTTAAGTGTATTTTTATTAAGTAAATAATATGTAAATGTATTTGTAGTATATTTAGCATGAAAAAGTTGTATTTTAAATACATTTCAGTATATTTATTTTTCACTATAGGGTAATTCAAAATATTATTAGAAATGATAATAGTACATCTTTAATTTAATGTTACCACTTATTTAGCAATGTAAAGCCCTTCAAGCTACTTCAATCTTGATTCTCGAATGGTAGCTGACAAACAACAGGAGATCAAGACGTTAGGACAACAATAGTCTCATGGTGTGACAAACCAATATGTAAAATGAGACATATTTCATTATTATGAGCTCATAAAGATTGAAAGGAAACTCTTGTCAGGACATGATGGCATTGATTGACGTGTCATGACAGCAGTGGACCACAAAGAGCATCTCACTCACATTCTGCAAACGCCAAATAATGCAACAACATGCAGCTCTACTTCAGCTCCACGTGTGTGTGTGTGTTTCGGTAAAAGGTTTTTATTCTGTCACTCATGTTTTCAGGAGCGAGTTGTTCATGTGGAAGAATAATCACGGCTCCCGCGCCTCTCTGAATCTCCTCCTGCCGGCTGCACTGTACTGGTCAAACAAATTAAATTACTGCTGCAGTATGTGAGTAATTTTATGTAAATTACAGTGTTAATGTTCTGCGTCGCGCCGCTGCCGGCTGTGGACGTTTTATTGTTGTGTTCTGCTGCCGTCCATCCATAATGAACATGTACTGTATATTTTGTAAGACTGCAGGTCTCCTCCTCCTCCTCTTTCACAACACAATCATATCTCACCGGCCCGCGGCTGACGCAATTAAAGCCGTCAGAGGATGTTATAGATGTGAGCTCGATCCTGTCAGGCCTCGTGTTCCTGCTTTTAGACCTGGGATCTCTTCGCTTGAGCCAAATGCTGCAAAAAAAAAAACATGTTTGTAATGAGCCGGATATTAAGGCTGCTTGTCAGTGAATAGATCCTGTGGTGTATTTCATCTCTGGCAGATTGTTAAATCGTTTCTGACTTAAAATATGAAGAACGTGACATTTTGAAAACTAAACAAAGATGATTACAGTAAATGACATTTAAGGCAAGACGCTATGGCGCAACATTTTTAATAGAAGAGGAAAACATACACTGGATTTTGGATTTCTCTTTTTATCACTGCATAAATAAGAAAATACTGTCAACAGACAGAAAACAAAGAAATCAAATGTATGAGGTTTTAAATGATATGTACTGGGCTTGAAATCTGCGGATGCAAATAGATAAAGCGCAATAAAATAAACAGCTCAATGTGTATTTTAATTGTTTTCTTTCCACCAGTCTGAGAAAAGACATGTAACACTGTAAGCAAAATAGACCAAAACGTACCATTGCTTTAAAAGCACTGGTTTTGCCTGTAGTGTCTCGTCTCACCAGTAACAACCTCTAAAGAAAAGCAGAGATTTAATTTGATGTAAGAGGTGAAAGAGACATTAATGAAATATAAATACGGCAGGTTAGAGCTGCCGCTATCATCACATGTAAGACAGAAAACTACGTTCACGTCAGAGTGGAGTTATATGTTACGGCAGCTCCTCTCCTCGCCGAGATGACAATTTATGTGCAAACGGGCGGCTGAAATTTACACCCGGTTGTTCTTGCGGTAATCTGTGGAATGAGGAAGTGTATCCTTGTATTTCATTAACTCCTGCCTAATGACATGAGCGCGTCTCCCCACAGGGGCTGCTGATGGAGACGTCGCCAGCGCCGAGCAGAAATTAATGCGCCGGGGTTAAACGCTGGAACTAACTCGTGTTTCAACAAAAGGCCAGCCATTACAGCCGGCCATAAAAACCATCAGATCCGTCTTGATTTCACGGGCCTCAAGTCTCTGCTTTTGCTCTTATTTTGTCTTTTCAGCACGTGTCCGGCTGCATTTGCCTCATCACAAAAAACAATCATGATTCGCTGTGAGTCACGGCCACGTTGGGTGGTTTTTAATGAATCGCCTCCGATATGACAACGCAGAGCTACATTTTTCTTTCCAAGTTCTGACAAAACACTACTTTGTGTCTGCAGGACCGCATATAGCATTAATGAGAAAAGCAGCTGAAAGGAGCTGGAGAGGCCCGCGCTGCTGCTAATTGGAGACGATTCTCATAAAGCCTCTGGAACGGCTGACAGCGTCTGTCCTTCACGTTCTCTCGCTTCCTCTCTTTCACGGGACACAAATGAAGTGGCGGAGCCGAGACTTTGCGGAAATTCGAGAGTCCACAGGTGTAATCGACTCATTTTCAAGCCGTGTTTGTCCCCCTAATTAGCTGCTCCCCCTTGAGCTGTAACAAGGGCCCTAACGAGAGTGTTTTTTGCAGTAATAATGGCTGCAGATACCTGCGGGGTGAGAGCGCGCTGCTGTTTCTCATCCTGTCAGGCAAACTGTGGAGCGCTGGGGCTTAATGATCCTGAAAACAAGACTGGGGGTGACGCGCCAGCCGGCCCGCGACTGTGTGTGTGTGTGTATGTGTGAGTTCGCCTCATCCAGATATTCTCAGGATTCTGCTGATGTTTCCCTGTGCAAACGTCTCATAGTGCTGCCGGTTTCCATTAGACCCGAATCAGAGCGCTCTGACCGGATCTGTCTGGAAGAGCTCCACAGTAAGGACAGGCCGGGGTCCTCGAGAAAGAGATTCGGGCAGTATGACAATACCCTCCTGATTTTGATGTTGGAGGAGAAAATGAGATGGGAGTTTTTCGGCATACCCTAACTGTCTTGAACTGGATTACACAGAGTTCGCATGCGCATGGCAGAGCTAGATAAGATGAGAATTTGAGGTTAAAAAGTATATAAATTGCAATTTTTTTTTAGAAAATGACCAATAGTTTCGCTAGATAAGACCCTTCCTCGGCTGGGATCGTTTAGAGCCTTTGAAGCTGCATTTAAAGTGCCCCTATTATGCCTTTTCAAATATGATCTTTCATGTAGTGTCATGTAGCTGTATGTGAACATAAACTATCTGCAAAGTTGTGAAGCCGACAGTGCACGATAAATAAAGTTATTGTTTATCAAAAAAAAGAGTCGGCTCACATTTGCCTGAACGAGTCGTCAGGATTTCGAATCTTTTTCTGTTACGGCCACACGTCACGAAGTAACACATTTGCATAATGTCCAACCACGTTCTGCGTCGCGAACAACTTGCCCGCCCATACATTTCCATGGGGTTTACATCACATGGAAATTTACACGTACATTATACGGAAGACGCTTTATTTTACGTTGTGAGTAAAATTGTTTTATATTCACTTCCAAAAGATGAATCTACAAAGATTGTATTTTCTAGCGATCGTTCAAAATAAGTAGTTGTGTATGTTATGTTGTGTAACAACCCTGCACATGTCTTGCTAACCGGCTAAATCACACTTGTGTAGTTCTGTTGTTCAGCTGTAGACCCACTGTAGTCTGACAATGTGTGACTGATGCAGCTTGACTGTCTGTCTGTCTCATTAGTTGGAGTAATGATAAAGGATGGCGCACGAAGCGGCTTTCACACCGAATGGAGAAAGCGCTGTGCTAAGAAACCCATTGATTTCAAATTCTTCCGGCCCGCGAGGACGGCTTGTTTCGGCCTCGACCAAAGCACACGCGCAGCGGAGCGCGTACGCCGGCAACAAAGTTCAAATGAGTTGTTCAAATGAACTTTTGCTGCTGTGCTCTGAAGGGCTGCACTGAACCCAGCGGCCAGCGCAGTGCTTTCCGCGTTCGGTGTGAAAGCCGCCTTAATGCATTATACATTGCTGAAGTTTACAACATAGAGGTGTGCCCGGTTCCCTTACATAAGCAAATTGCGAGCACTTTCCACCGTAGACCGTGCTAACTTGTCGATCAGCCACTTCAGCCGTTTCATCGTCAGACTCTGGCTGGAATTGTTATGGTAAAATCGATGCCATCTTTTCTATGTACTGACAAGTATCCAGGGCTGTCAGTCAGTTTTGGCAATGGGCGTTTCGTTTTCCGACACGCTGTACGCAGTAGACCAATCATAAAGGACTGCGCCATCTGACCAATCACAGCAGTGAGGGCTCACGGAAAGGAGGGGTTTAGAAAGACTGATTCTTCGAACTGCTTCGCATGAGTTGTTTATGAATCATTTAGAAATGGGGTAAAATTAAACCTATTTTTTTTTTTAGTGTTTTTTGACCTTGCATACAGGTAAACCTGTTTTGAGAGTCTATTAAAACAATATTAGCAACCTTTAAAATGGCATAATAGGAGCACTTTAAACTACATTCTGGAAGTTCAAACTCACGGGCACTATATCAGTCCATTATATGGAGAAAAATCCTGAAATGTTTTCCTCCAAAAACATAATTTCTTTACAACTGAAGAAAGAAAGACATGAACATTTGGATGACAAGGGTTAGTTAAATTATCTGTAAATTTTTGTTCTGGAAGTGGACTTCTCCTTTAAAACCAGAAAAATGTCTGTCAATGGGGTCAAAAAAATAATTCAAAGAGAAAACTAGATTGAAAACTATTGGCAAATTTCTTGTTTTAAGCATAAACTTACCAGGGTTACAACAGTTAACTAAAACAAAAAGCATAAAAACATTTGTTACTGGACAAAAATGACGACGGGGGGAAAAAAGATAATAGAAAAACTCCAACTAGTAATAAAAACAATAATAATATCTCATTGACACTAAATGCTGAAACTCACTTAATTTGATACATTTTTAGAAAACATATGTCATTTTGGTTCTCAAGTAAATGTATCTTGGTTTGAGGATGTTTAGATATTTGCACTGAAAATTTGCACTGGTTTTTAAATTAAATTAAATTTTATTTTATTTATTTATTATTTTTTTAAATAAATATTTTATATTCTTTTTATAATTTTATGTAACATTTCAAAATAATTTTATAAAAGCTTTTTTCTGTGAAATAGCCCTATAGTGAAAAATAATTATACTAAAATATATTTAAAATACATTTATTCCATGCTAAGTATACGGCAAATACATTTACATATTATGTACTTAATAAAAATTCCCTGCAGTTGTACTTTTAGTATACTAAACTGGTATATTTAAAGTTTGCAAAATTGGAACAACTAATTTTGTACTTAATGCACTTAAGTGCACCAAGTACATGTTCCTGGATCAACATCCTTGTTGATACTTGGAACAACATTCCAATCAACCAATCAGAATTAAGGGATAACTTTTCAGGAAATGTCAGTTTTAGGCTTATAATCAGGATTAGGTTCTTCTACACCCTTGCTGATCAGCTATCATTTCCCTCTGATTTTAGAAATAAATTATGGGTAAGATTAGGTTTAGGGGTAAGGAATGGGCTAAGTCTATATTTTTGGACAGTAATGTTGATCCAGGATCAACAAAAGACGTTGATCCAGGAACACTTCTTACTTGGCAAAATCATGGCGACCCTAAAGTTATACTGAAGTATATTTGACTGTGCTTAAGTGGAACTATTGCAAGTATTTGCATTTAGAGACCAATAATATTTAAAGATTACTCAATTCTCATCAATAGTGACAGTAAAACATATTTTAAACCTTTTTTTTTAATAATTTTTATATTAGTGAGTCTCAAATGATATGTCAGTAAACACGTTAATAGAACTGAACTATACTTAGTATAAAATAAATGCATTTTAAATCTATTACTTTTTTACTTGGGAAAATGTTTTTTGTTTTTTGTTCTTCAGCTCAAAGTATACTGCAAATGTACTTTTAATAATAATACCCGAAGAAGGGCAAATAAAAATCATAATGATCAGGAGAGCAGAATTTAAAAGTCCTTATTGTGGATGTGTTAACGGTGATGTTTGTGAATGTGCATCATGGGAATATGGCGGCGAGGACAGAGAGAGGGATGTGGACAGATAAAGCAGGAGGAGAGAGTCACAGATGTGCGTGAAGCCCGAGGCGTCATGAGTCTGATGAAGACTGCTGCTGAGAGAAGAATCTGGATGGGTCTCTGTCTGTCCCCTGACGCGGGCCGTCCCGAGCCACGGCTACAGAATAAAAGTGTGTGCTGTGCTGAGATGAAGCACTTTGGTAAACAGATGATGAGTTAAAAAGAGAATAAACGCTGAGCGCCGCCAATGGCCTCATCCACAGACAGTGAAGCAATGAAGACAAGTTAGTGTCGACAACGACAAGAACCAGCATGTAGATGCTTGTATCTGTGACATGTGACATATTATTAGGATTACTCTTTTGTGAATCTAAGTGCTCTAAACACATCACAGGAATCACACTGGGAACCAAACATTTTCACTAACAGCAGTGATGAACAATTAAAACGCATATATCTCTAATCCAAAATACCTCCACATCAACACTAATCAAACTAATTTTATGAGAAAGGACACGCATTAGTGCTTGTTATCAGATATGAACACAAAAAGTGAGCGCTAACTACCGACCATCTGGCTCCCACCCAAGCTAGCGGTCGCAGACCAGAACAATAGCGCTCATTAGGATCATTTATCATGCTAGTGAGCTCAATTTACTTTTGCTTCCATAAGACCTACTCATTAGGATTCTAAACAGCACTAGTGAGCATCGACACAACGACATCGGCTCAACGCAAGACGGCGAATAAGAGACTCCTCCAAAGCAGAGGGAAAGATTGAGTAGGTCGAGCGCTAGCTCTGAGCAATGCTAATGGAAGTGCAGCGGTTCGGCTGGAGCGAGCGACTGAACATCCTTGATAACTAAGCAGCAGATGTCTCGAACGGAGGCTCTTTGTTGGCAGAGCAGCGGGAACCTGCACTTCTGCTGGCGCGCTTCACACTGCATTCATTTGCCTGCCAGCTGCGAATTTAGCAGCAACTTTTCATCTCATCTGTCGGCGCAGACACCAACACAAAGTTTTCACAATTAGCCAGATTCAAAAAGCCACAGTAGAAAACTCTTGAGCGTTTGACGGTGGCTTGCGTGGGGAAAACTGGATCCTAAAACCATCTCAACCACTATCATACAATCACACTGTACATATACAGACACGAAGTTGGTTGGATGTTGAGTCGAAGTGTTCCAAATGGAGACTTAACAATAACTAAGAAACAAATGTTGCCCTATAGCTAGATTGTATTTATCACAGTCAACATCATGAACTGCTTTCGCTTACAAGTAGCTCACGCAAAAATTAACATTCTGTCATCACAAACCCATAAACCTTAATTTTTTGGTGAGAAATTTTCTCTGGCCAGTCTTTTTCATGCAATTATAAAGAATGGAAGCTTTAAAATGACAAAAACTGTCACAAATGCAGCACAGATATATTATAACAATGGCCCAATCCTGCGCTACACTGCAAGTGTCTGCAAATCAAACTGGAAAACTCAATCAGTCTGAAACATGCCTGAGTCATCTGGACTGTTTTCATGTGAATAAACAGAATCATTTGAGAAAACTGACACAATTCGCCACTGATCTCATGAACCGGTGTTTTCTGACATTTAAACAATTACAATCAATAAGAAGCACAATTAACCTGTGTCCTACATAGGGACTATGAACAGAAATGTATACGTTTGTTTAAAGCACATGTGTAAATAAAGCTCTGTAAAAACTTTACTTGCATTTTTACAACACAACTATGACTGTCCTATCGGATAATCAAGAGTTCTACACACTTTACGTCCACTTGAACAAATCAGCCAAATACAGGAAATATGTCACGTAAGTAGACAAGTAAGTCCGTAAGTCTGAGTATTGGGACGGACCTAAGTGAAATGACGCAAATGATGCCGATACATGACAATGACAGCATGGCAGATGTAGTATAACTGGATTACACTCATACTACACATATGCTCAAACTATACTGAGCTTTTTTAATGGTCATGAAGTAGGTATAGGATCTATTTTGTAAGTATGTGATTTTGGACTAGCAGTGGCATCTAACAGTGAAGTAGAACACAGTCTGCTACTGGCATTTTAATAAAGAAAGCCAAGTGTGTAGATACACAAACTCATGCACGTGTTTAAAAACATAACAAACATGGAGAAATTGCTTGGATAAGGGAAAAAGTATAGAAGCGATTAAATAGTTCCCTGGTAAAAAAAAAAAAAACTGCATATGCTGGTAGGTATGTTTTAATGCTGGTTTATGCTGGTCCTTGACCAGCAACATGAGCAGCAAAGGACCAGCATAAACCAGCAAAGGAGCAGCTTAAACCAGTATATGCTGTTTTTTTCACCAGGGTTTACCATTTTATTATTAGCCATTTCACACAGAAATTCAGGAAGACTTATGAAACAGAACTGTAACTGATTGTGATTTTATTTATTCACACTGCTAGAGCTTTTCCTTGTGGTTTCATTCACACACAAAGCTAGAGTAGCACCGCTATGACAGCTAATGTACTCACCAGAAGTTGCGTTCAGTCATTTCGTGTTGTCCTCTCGCCAAATATCGCATCCCGTCCGTCTGACGATTCCGCTGAGCTCACGGTTGATTTGGACGGATGGTAAGTAGGTTGCAGCGTCGCTCCCGTTCACAGTGATTGCTTAATTATTTGCTACATTAGCTGCAGCCACATTTACCAATGTTCGGTTAATTTTCGCGGGTAAAATCCAGTAGTTTTAGTAAGAATCCACACGACCTGGAATTTAGCTGCTTGAGAGCGAAAAATGCGGGTTTAAGTAGTTCGATCCCGGTTACTTGACTGTAACCGTGTTCCCTGAGAAAGCGGAACGAGATGCTGCGCTGCTCAGCGCATTGGGAACGTCTTTAGTCGTGACCAGCTGTGAATATTGTGTATAAAAACGTCGAAGACAGACCGGAAGGGATATATATAGCCTCGGCAGATGACGTCATAGGACGCACCTGTGCACGGGGCTATAAATAGATGACCCACAGGTGCATCATCAGGATATTTTGTCTGAAGAGCAGTCCCGGGACATCTTCAGCACGGCAAAATAGCGCAGCATCTCGTTCCGCTTTCTCAGGGAACACGGTTACAGTCAAGTAACCGGGATCGTTCCCTTTCGAAAGCTTCAGTCGATGCTGCGCTGCTCAGCGCATTGGGAACGAGAATACCCACGCCGCCGTGCTTGAGCATGTCTGGACCCCCACGGCTGTGCAGGTGTGTTTCACAAGAACGCAAGAAGGCCTAGACATTAACTTGATGTCGACTCAAGGACATGAGAGCCCGGAGTGGCATGAACATCCAAACTATAAAATCTTATGAATGTGTGCGGAGAGGACCAACCTGCCGCATCACAAACCTGTTGTAGGGGGGCGCCTCTCGCCAAAGCACTAGAAGAGGCGACTCCCCTGGTGGAGTGAGCTCTAAGACCTATAGGCGGAGCTTGACTGCGCGCCTCATAGGCAAGAGCAATAGCATCCCTGACCCAATGAGACATAGTCTGCTTGGTGGCAGCTGCTCCCCTGTTATGAACACCATAACAAACAAAGAGTTGCTTTGACTTACGCCACTGGCTAGTGCGGTGGACGTAGGCCTGAAGAACACGGACTGGACACAGTCTATGAGATTTCTCCTGCTCCGGCGTTATGAACGGTGGAGGACAGAAGGCTTCTAGAATGACCGGATGTGCAGCCGAGAATGGAACTTTGGGCAGGTAATCAGGGTGAGGATGCAGAATCACTTTAACCATCCCTGGGGCAAAGTCTAAGCAGGAAGGAGAGATAGACAGGGCCTGCATATCCCCAATTCTCTTCAAGGAAGTTATTGCCATGAGAAAAACCATTTTTAGAGTCAGAAGTTTATCAGATGCTGATTCTAAAGGTTCAAAGGGGGTTCCAACCAGACCCTCAAGAACTATAGCTAAGTCCCATGAAGGGATCTTGGTTTTCACTGGAGGCCTCAGTCTCCTAGCCCCACGAAGGAAGCGAGAGAGCAGAGGGTGACTCCCGAGTGGTGCCCCATCAATCAGGGCATGGCAAGCCGAAAGAGCGGCCACATAGCCCCTAAGAGTAGCAGGACACGTGCCTGTTGACAATTTCTCCTGCATGAAGTCCAGTACTGAAGCAATCTGGCAGTTAACCGGATCTACATTATGTTTAACACACCACCTTTCAAAAACACCCCATTTAGCGGCATAATTCTTCCTAGTGGAGGGAGCCCTAGCACTTAGGATGGTCTCAATAACAGCAGGCGAAAGCCCAGTGTCTCTCAGTTGGTTCCCCTCAGGGGCCAAACGTGAAGATTCCACAGATCGGGCCTGGGATGGAATATCGTTCCCTCCGCCTGAGACAGAAGGTCCCTCCTCTCCGGAATCGCCCACGGCGAGCCGTCGAGGAGAGATATTATCTCCGAGAACCATACTCTGTTCGGCCAACGCGGCGCTATCAGCAAGAGGCAAGACCCTTGTTGGCGAACCCTGGCTAGAACTCCCGGGAGCAGAGAGACTGGGGGAAACGCATACAGGCGCATATTGGGCCATGAGTGCGCCATCGCATCCAGACCCAACGGAGCTGGGTGACTCAGAGAGAAGTAGAGGGGACATTGCGCAGTCTGCTGGGAGGCGAAGAGGTCCACCTCCGCTTCGTAAAATCTGGTCCAGATCTGTTTCACTACCTCCGGGTGGAGTTTCCATTCCCCCGTCGGTAGTGTCTGTCTGGACAGTAAATCTGCTCCCACATTCCACTGCCCTGGAATGTATACTGCCCTGAGTGACAGGAACTTGTCCTGGGCCCAGAGAAAAATCTGCCTCGCTATTCTGTTCAGGTTGCGTGAGCGCAGACCTCCCTGGTGATTTAAATAAGAGACTGCCGCTGTATTGTCCACCCGCACCAAGACATGACAGCCTCTCAATTGGTGGAGAAAATATTTCAGAGCCAGAAATACAGCCATCAGCTCGAGGCAATTGATGTGCCAATCGAGCTGATGGCCCTCCCATTTCCCTTGAGCTGGACGGCCTTCCAAGACCGCTCCCCAGCCTACCAGGGAGGCGTCTGTCGTTAGCAGTCTGCGACGACACGGCGCCCCTAGAGTGGGACCCAAGGTGAGGAACCGGGGTCTGAGCCACGGAGATAGTGTACGAAGCCCGCGGCGCGTCACTTTTATTTGCCTTCGAGGATTGGCTCTTGGATGAAACCCTCTGGCTTTTAGCCACAACTGAAACGGTCTCATGTGCAACAGCCCCAGAGGGATCACCGTGGATGCTGATGCCATAAGACCTAGCATCTTCTGGTACTGATGAACAGAGTGCTCTTGGCCTAGCCTGACCTTGCTCATGGTCTGCCGAATGGTTTCGATCCGAGCGGGAGACAGTCGTGCCCGCATCGTGATCGAATCCCAAACGATCCCGAGATAAGTCGTTCTCTGGGCAGGAGAAAGAACACTCTTGCTGGTGTTGAGTCTCAGCCCTAGAGAAACCACATGAGCTAACACGATGTCTCTGTGTTGGAGCGCTATCTCTCGCGATTGTGCCAGTATCAGCCAATCGTCGATATAGTTCAAAACGCGAATGCCCTGGAGTCGTAACGGAGCCAGTGCTGCATCCATGCATTTTGTAAATGTGCGGGGTGACAAGGCTAGGCCGAATGGAAGAACCCGAAATTGGTACGCTTCGCCCCCGAAAGCGAACCTCAGGAATTTCCTGTGTTGTGGCAATATTTCTATGTGGAAATATGCATCCTTTAGATCGATCGTGACGAACCAATCGTGATGTTGAATCTGCGTCACGACCGTCTTGACAGTTAACATCTTGAACTTGAGCGCTTTGACTGAATGGTTTAAGCCTCGAAGGTCTAAGATTGGACGCAGCCCCCATCCTTTTTGGGAACCAGGAAGTATCTGCTGTAATAGCCCGACTCTCTCTCTGGAAGAGGAACATGTTCTATGGCCTCTTTGCTCAGAAGAGTTTGTAGCTCTTGTGACAGTACGTGCATCAGCTCCGGTTTCACGGAAGTGAAAACCACGCCGTTGAAATGCGGAGGACGACGGAAAAATTGGATTCTGTATCCTTTCTGTACTGTGCTTAATACCCACGCAGAGATGCCTGGCAGAAGTTTCCACGCTGCCAGACTCTCCGAGAGTGGTATTAATTTTAATACTTCCTTTTGAGGGGATGTTAGATGTTCCGCGTCCCGAACGACCGTCGGAAACAACGGTACATCTAACACTCCGCTGGAAACCGCTGCCCCCCGAGGCACGAGAGGTGGCGGGGATGGAGAGGTTTTGTGAGGGTATCGGGAAGGGGCGAAGAGATCTTGACCGCGCCCCATCCCGCGGGGGACTACCCCCACCAGATCGGGCGCCAGACCATCAGGACTTCCGCTTTCTGTTAATAATAGTCCTGAGGTCTGGCTTGGGAGGTTGCTGAGCGCGGCGAGCCTGTCCCCAGTCTCTACGAGGGGGAGCACGCTCAGCCACGCTCTGCTTTTTAACCTCCCTGGCTTTTGAAGGACCGGGGCGGGGCTGGGTGGCAGACGGCCCCTCCCCTTGAGTGCGGCGAGGAAGAAACTGGACGAACGCTTCCTCGTGTTTCTTCACCTCTTTGAATCTGGTGACTACGGTGCTCACCGAGTCACCAAACAAACCAGAGGGAGAAACAGGGGAATCTAACAGAAACACACGATCCTTCTCTTTAATGCCTGTTAGATTCAGCCACAGATGCCTCTCCGTGCTGACCAAAGCGCTCATAGAACGACCGATGGCACGGGCCGTTTGCTTGGTCGCACGAAGAGACAGATCTGTGGCTCGACGAAGCTCAGAAAATGCTTCCTCGTCGATGGTACTGCCCGCACTCAAATCCTTCAACAGGTCAGCCTGGTATGCCTGTAACACAGCCATAGTGTGCAGCGCAGCACCAGCCTGACCTGCAGCTTGATAAGCTTTACCCACTAAAGACGATGTCACACGACACGGTTTAGTGGGGAGGGTAGGTTTCTTTATCGAAGATGCGGATTCGGGCGAGAGATAGCTCGCGAGCGTCTCTTCAACCCGAGGCATCTCCGTATACCCCCGCGACTTTGCACCCACGATAGTCGAAAAAGTCGACGTCGAAGGCACAAAGATGCGAGAAGTATATGGTTTACTCCATGACTTAGGAAAAAACCCGTCCTTCGGATGAGACGTTAAACCGAGGTCCTGACTCTCTGTGGTCATTAAAAATCCCAGGATGTCTTTCGAAAAAAGAGTAGGGGTGTAACCCCGGCATCCTGGCCAAATTTGCCCATTGGCCTCTGACCATCATGGCCTCCTAATCATCCCCATATTCTGATTGGCTTCATCACTTACATCTCCTCTCCACCAATAAGCTGGTGTGTGGTGGGCGTTCTGGCGCAATATGGCTGCCGTCGCATCATCCAGGTGGATGCTGCGCACTGGTGGTGGTTGAGGAGATTCACCCTTCTATGTAAAGCGCTTTGAGTGCCCAGAAAAGCGCTATATAAATGTAAGGAATTATTATTATTATTACTTAGACAGCTCATCATGGAGGTCCTCGAAAAAGGGGAGAAACTGATGTTGTTGTTTCTCCCCCCTGCCACCGGACAGAAACCTATCCTCTAGCTTACTATGTTTGGGGGTCTCTTGTTCGCGTGGCCAGTCAAGCTGTAACCTGGCAACCGCGCGAGTAACCACCTCTAGCAATTCCTCAACAGATTTCTTCCCAAGGGAGGAATGCTCAGAGGCTGGCTGCTCGTGCTCCGAAGAGCCAAGAGATATGTCATCCCCCTCGTGAACCGAAGAAGCACCGGAGCGCGCTTCGTGTTCACGAGAACAGATGTTAGGATCTGATGACGCGACAAGCGAAAAGGACGGACCCGTCTCTTGCTCGTCATTCAGATCCATACGAGAGCCCCACGATGGTAATGCGGGTGCGGACTGGAAATAGTTCAGACGGGAGCGAAGCATCTTAACTGTGAGCTGGTCACAATGCTCGCACCCGCCTTTCTCTATAGCCAGAACCGCGTGCTCTTCCCCCAAACAAACAAAACAGTAATCGTGTGTATCCAGCTCAGACATGGGACGTGAGCATGGAGGAACACAACGCTTACTGATTTGTTGACTCATTCTTTACCTTTAAACTCCAAAAGATAGAGAGAAAGAAAGAGAGATTTTCTGCACACTGCCTGTAACAAACTAACTCCTAACAAAGAGAGTAGAGAGAGAGAGTTCAACGCACACATGCACAGAATGGTCTGAAGACAAAAGACCTGATGATGCACCTGTGGGTCATCTATTTATAGCCCCGTGCACAGGTGCGTCCTATGACGTCATCTGCCGAGGCTATATATATCCCTTCCGGTCTGTCTTCGACGTTTTTATACACAATATTCACAGCTGGTCACGACTAAAGACGTTCCCAATGCGCTGAGCAGCGCAGCATCGACTGAAGCTTTCGAAAGGGAACACGATGCTTCGACATATTTGATCGACACATTTGTGCTCTGAAAGTGACTTACTATGTTTCTTACATCTTTACACCTTTGGTAGTAGGTAATGGATCTTTTTAGCAAGCGAAACCCGTTTTCTCCCGGTCAAATAATCGCGCCATAACTAACGTCTTCTCTAAACACGCTAATCGGCTTAGGCTCCAGTTCCCATTCAAACAGAGAATTCTAGTTTAAGAGTTGAACACCGGCAGATTCAAGGAAAATATCCATAATCGAAGTCCAGTGC
The DNA here is from genome assembly GCA_012976165.1 of Labeo catla. NCBI lineage: Eukaryota > Metazoa > Chordata > Actinopteri > Cypriniformes > Cyprinidae > Labeo > Labeo catla. The sequence continues at coordinate 163,254 of VONZ01000477.1, read as the reverse complement.
AAGCCTAATCTTGTTTAAGAGGAAAAAAAGCTGCCTTACTACTATATATATATATATATATATATATATATAGAAATAACAACTAACCCCAGCCTATGTACAGAAACATGCAGGAAAAAAAACATAATATAAAATGGTAAAAAGGTAAGAAATCTCAGTTTTTATATATGGAGAGTTCAGATGCAAAACCAGCTAAATCCATCTGACGTCTTTCTTTAAAAAATGCATTTTTATCAGGCTCAGATGTATAGGTTTCTATGTAAGTACCGGTACTTCTGATTGGCCTGAGGCTGGTATTTTAGCGAGTTTGAAGAAAAAGTATTTGATAGACGTATAATATGTGTCAGGAGCATTCACTCAGTATCATTATCTCATTTTTGACCGAGATGGCTTTTAGCTGGATTTGCATCTGAACTCTTCATATATATATATATATATATATATATATGGGTGATTCTTATACTATGGGCACTTTTATGTTCTTTGATCATATTTTTAAAAATACATATAATTTTGGACAAATTCCTCTTTTTTTTGTCAAACTAAAAATAAAACCACCTTAAAAACTTTTTACTACCTTTCTGTTATGATTTTTTAAATACTTTTCAACCTCCTTACAGGTGTCAAAATCACTGTTTTCTCCTTGTCACACACCCAGACTTTTAAACTTCAACAATAAAAATACAGTTTAAAAATATGACTTATCTGCTAACTATTAATGTAACTGAATTAAGCACTAGTAAAAGAATTAAGATACATAATAGTATTTAATGTGAGACCACTATCAATAATAGTTTTTATACAAAATACAGCTGTCGCACAGTATTGGTGTCATTTTCACCACAACACTGTAATGTCCCTTTAAAAAGTTTGTGTGAAAGATTGTTTAGGTGGTTTCTGTGGAAATGTTCCATGTTAAAAAGCTAAAAATTTTAAGTTAAGTAAAAGTATTTTGCATACAATACAAGCTATCTTCCATTTTTTCACAAAAAAACTACAGAAATGTCACTTCCACCACACTTCCCACTGTGGTGGAAATGACATTTATGGTTACAAAGTACAATTGATATGGATTGCGAGAGTAGATTTGTGTAATACGTTTTGTATTATAATGTATTACAGTACTTTTTATATTATGTTTTTTTTTTTATTTCTAAACTATATTACTTTTATATTAATTGATTACATTTTTTATGCATCTTTAAGATGCCACCTAGGACAACAAAAGAAAGGTCACAGGCCTATAGGGACAAAATAAAAGCTGACCCTGACCTCTCACAGTTATATAGCCTCATAATTATCTCACAATGTTGAAATTTTGATGCATCATTTATTGCTTATATTTTTGCCTTGCCATCAGTTGTGTCAGTTATTTACAGTATGCACTTTAACCGTTCATCTGTGAGACGAATCAGTTTTACACATCAAACTCAGCACTACACTAAAAACAGGTGTGGTTTGTTTAATGACTTTGTGAATTGAGTTCAATGAGTGTGATGAGTTTAAGAATTTTTCTAATAGATATCTCTACTGTTTCTCTACATTCACGTTAATTCTCCATCATTTCCGTCACCACGCACGTTTTTAAAAAAGTATTTAAAAATTTCTCATCACACATTAAAAATGTATCCACAATTTATCAGATCACATAATATAAAAATTCAAGTTATTTATTATCTAATATTATCTTACACAAACCAGTATTTAATTTCGGAGTGTGACACATGTACAGTTCAGCATCTGGTCCTTATGGCAGTTAATTTATCTCATTGACAAATGTATAATTATTGTACATTGTAGAAACACTGGTAAAACTAGTTACAAAAATGATCTTAGACAATTCTTGAGTGGCCGAAGTTATTTTATTTTTTAAATAACAGCTGTATATCGAGATGTGGTGGAAATTACATTTATTCATTGCTGGTCAGAAAAATGTAAAATATTAACAATTTATTTTGTAATCTAAGTTTGTTCTCTTACAAACCTTAAAACTAGACAAATTATTTAAACTTATGAGACTGTTTCATGACTTCTGAACAAGTAGTTTTTATTCAACTTCACAAGGCTAAAAGTGCCCCTAGTTGAAGAAACGCCCACACACACACACACACACACACACACACACATATATATATATATATATATATATATATATATATAGCAGGGCTCAGGTTGTATTGCTACACCCATATGCTATTACTTGTTGTATGGATTGTGTGTTCACATTTGTTACCCCAGTTTTGTTTACTCGATTGTTGTTTAATATGTTGGGTTATAGAATTGCATTTATGTCACATTTCACATTTTGTCGCTGTGATGTGCAGGTAGTGATGATTATCACAAGCATTTCAAAATTTGCTAGATTTCTACTGGATTTAGTGCATACTATATTTCATTCTCTTCAAATGCAGTTTGGACACTGCTTGGTCATTGCTGCAGTGGACATGCACTGCACAATATATCTGACCTTTTTGATTAGGTACATGCATTTTAAACCTTGTCTAGTTTTCTTTGACATATTTGGTTGCGAAATCTGCTTATCAAATTTTAAACTTGCCAAATGGGTAAAATTATTAGCTGTTTTGTCAAAAACTGTATTAATGATGAGTGATAGTCATGGTAGCTTCAGTAAGAATGGGTTGAAATTATAAAGTCCGCAGTCCGCAGTGTTTTGCCATGTATTCCATTATTTTCCGCCAAAAGGATTTATGATTTTATCCCTGCCTTGAAGTTTCCCGTATCTGTATAATTTCTAGTTATTTGCAAAGTTCCTTTGTAAAGATGGCTCAACAGTTTTGAAAAAAAAAAAAGTAATGAAAAGAAATAATATTTTTAAAAATCATTTAACAATATTAAATATAAAGAAATAAAAAAATATTGAACTTGTTAATATATAAATGTTAAATATAATTTACCAATAAAGAAAATTGGAAAGTTAGCTGATCAAAAAGTATAATGTGAATATAAAATTATAAATTAATAAAAATCTATGAAAATGTATGGTTTCAGCAAAATGTTTCAATACGAGGGCTAACCAAAAACATTCTTGCTTCATAACAGAGCATATTCCTTAATACAGTGTCATTTTGGTGTGTGTGTGCAGTAAAGAGAGAATAGTATTTTCTATGCTGGAGATGATAAAAAGTTCTTGATTAAAGCAAGGATGTTGAGTTTGACTCTGAGGCAGAAGCGGCACGTGGAGCGAGAGGATTCATCTTGAGGGAGTGTTTTACTGTCTCTCAGCGCTGCTGTCGGCCTGTGCAAACGCTGCCCCGTGAATAATGGTATGTCCATCAGAGAGGATCTTGGGCCCTCGCTGGGATTTACTTGGGCGGTAATACATAAGCTGGGGACAATAAATGATTCATAATGTATAGTTTTGGCTCAGTAATTTCAGCTGTTGTACAAGGAACAGTATTAAAGCAATTCCACACTATGGGCTCCATACATGACAGCAGCTATTGTCATAGTGTGTCTCTGAGGAGAGCCGTCCTTCGCTTATACATATTCACATGACGTCTCTATAAGAAGCACAGAGCACTCGTCATGGGCGGGTTCTGTAATTGCTGCAAATCATGTGTTTCCAGCACTTCAGCAGACAGGATAGATGGACTAATGCTGCTCATAATACTAACAGAGTGTTTTTGTGTCTCTGTGTTTACTGTGAGTGGAGCTACAGAGCGTTTTCTTTACCGTCAGGGCAGATGCAGCTCTCTAGAGTTCAGATTGGACCTGGTTTCCAATTTCATTCTGAATTTTTTGCATATTGTTCCATCTCAGTCTAAAGCAGAATGTCTCATTCACATAAATCAATAGTTTTACCTGTAATTAATGTATTTGTACATTTACACGTGTAATGCACCATGTTTGTATGGCCAGCCTGTAAGTTTGCATCACCCTGGTTCCATCCACAAAGACCTAATAGGATTTTTTTTTCCATTGGCTTTTGGGTTTTTGCAGAAAATAAGCTCTGTGACCCACAAAAGTTTCTGATTCTTACATGTTTTGTCCATCATAACCATAATTTTGAAACCTAAATACAACTACCAGAAGTAAACCACAACTCCTAAAGTCTGTATTTAAAAACATTTCCCCAACAAGTTTGAGTTAGAATAGTTTGCAAGAGCGCAATTATAAACACAATGAAAGTGACTAGTGTGAGTAGAGAAGTTTACCTGTGTGGTGTGACGTTTAACCTCAGTAGTCCCATTTAGACACTTGTTAGAAAACTCCTTTATCAAGACAAGAAAAAGCTTTAAAAATCACTAGGGTGTACTACTGATGTGCTTTATGTCTTAGAATAAATGTGCACCAATATTGAATAGCATGCAGTTAACCTACAACACTAAAAAAAAAAAAAAAACAATAAAACCGGAAGTTCAGAAATGCTCATTTCTAGGGTTTGGCCTACAAAAATACATCATCCCTGTAGCGCTGTGTGTTCTCTAATGTAATTTTTTAAATCTGACGTCACATCGTTTATTATCGCCGTCTCTGTGTAACTCAACATTGAGCTCGATCAATTAACCGGCCGTTAATCAGCGGCTGCGATGACATCATGCAAGCGGTTTTGTATTTGCGTCGGTTACGGCTGGAAGGAATGATTCAGTAATGGCCGTTTTCCTGCAGCAATGCTTAGTTTTAACAAATAATTCTCTGCTAGTCTGTTTTTAATGGAATTTATAGCTTCATTCATTACCCTTTTTGTATTAGTAATTATTTCTAAAATACCAAAGAGCCATCTTTTGGGTCCCGGCCGTTTGGCGCTGCTGATTTATGGGGCTGATTGGGCTCTGATGCTGTCTCAGCGAGGTGTGACATTTCAAAATATTTATAGCTCTGGCACATTAAGGGCTTCCCTCTGAAGGTGACCGAACGCTCTTCCCTCAGCCCCTTAATTAATGCAATGCGCCGCTTGGGCCGCTGTCTAATTTATCCACTCCGTAGTGTCGGACATGCCCGGAACGGCACCGGACGCCGCAGAACACATCATAAACAGGCAGCGCTTCCAGAGCCAGATCCTCCGCCACGCGAAACCGGAGACGGTTCCACGCCGAAGCACTGAATCTTTAATATTTTATCGATCCGATCTAAACCTTCTGCCCAAAGTGGCAATTAAATTTCAATTAAACTGACTGAAAGCATCATATTAAATTTCAGCTCTTTACGAGCTCCCCGCTAATGCTTCAGGACAAATCTCAAATATAATCACACTCTTTTCAAATTATATGATCTCGCTCGCATGCTATAAAAGTGACACGTTTAGGTATACTTCCAATAATTCTTTAACTATGACCCTCTAATGAATACTATTTTATAGCCTTTAAATCAGTTATTATTGGGCATTTTAATAAAGCTAACCGAGTGCTATTGTTTTACATGCTGCAAGAGAAATTATTTTAATTTTGCGCTACCGTTCCATCGAAATCCTCTTTCGAATTCCGAAGAAGAATTGTTTTGATCTGAACTACGGTGTTAATATGCTTCAGCAGAATTACAGAGAGATTCGAGTCTAGAAATAATTGATGAGTCTGTTGGTCGCAGGCGCCGCTCGAGCAGTAAACTTCAGAACGTCGTTTGTCATCTGAAGCTCAACGTGTGCTGAAATCCTTTTCCGTACAAGATAGTGATCAGTTTTGAACAAATAAACAAAACTCTCCATTTGCAAACAAAATATGACTGCTCTTCACTCCACAGGGTTTCTAGGGTGTTCTGGGTGGTTGCTAAGGTATTATGTGTGGTTGTTAGGTGTGTTCTTCCTGGCTGGAGTTCAGGAATCAGAAGATCTTCTGGTCTTTAGATGTGTCTCGGTTCCTCCTTCAGCTCCTTCAAATCTGTGCTGAACGAAACAAAACGCCTGTGCTCAGATGCTATGTTTGTTATTTACAGAAAAAAATCTGACATTCTTTTGATCTTAAACTGATTAATTAGCAGAAGTTACCAGCTTGATGTCATTAATGACAGTCCTTTCTAACGTGGTTCAAATGATGGAGGTGTGACAAAGGTCCTGTGCTTTTGGAAAACAGTCATGACTAGCTAGTTAGTTTCTCCAGCAATGCATCGTCAAGGTGTGACTTACCATGTTGTTGGGGAATTGACCCCTGTTTATATTGTCAAGCAATGTTTTGCATTCAGTTTCATAAACAAGCATTAATTACACGCAATTCTGGAAGTATCTGGACAACAATTGCAAGAAGAACGAGGAGGAAAGTCCTGAAAGACCTGTGCTGAACAAAACATAACACCTGTTTGGAAGTGCATGCATGGTTTAGTGGAGACGTGTGCTGTTTGTCATTGCGCTCCAGACGTGTGAATGAAACGCATGGCCTGCAGCTCTCTCTCTCTCTCTCTCTCTCTCTCTAAATGAGATGCATGGCTCTTCTGCAGCCCGGTGTCTCGCCTCCTTTTAATTCTGTTTGAGTACATGCCTCAGTCATCTTGTCTTTTATTGACTCAATCTCGGAAAGCAACGTCGCTCTCCATAACACGCGCATCAGGCCGGTCCTCCATACCGTACTCGGTAATTTAAAGCCTTTATAGAATTGCAATTTCAGGGCTGGCTGCTTGTTTTTCTAAAATGTACTCAAGGAATTAGTTACTCCAGCCACAAATCAGACAAATTTATGCGCGGTTGTAATGCGGTTTATGGCCTCACGGTACATTGCTTCAAAAACAGCAGATGTGAAATTGTAACAAATATAATGAGGCTTTTTTTTTCTGCCGTGTTCTCTCTCTACCGGCCTGATACGGAGGAGTCGTGGAGCGTGTTTACTCCCCATATACAATACATTTAATGTGATGGTCGGGGCTTTCGATTAATGCTCGGCTCGCTTTCATTACAGATAAGAGTGGCGCTGCGGTCAAGAGATAGAACGTGCGCTGTAAATCTGCTCAAATGAGCAGTAAAATGAACAGCCATCACAAGTGAAATCCACACGCATTAGCGTTGGCCTGCGGTGAAGAGGGTGAGCGGGGTGAGCTTGAGGGTGTCGTTCAGCGGTGACATGTGGCCTCAAACTCAACCAATGATCACCTGAGCCGCAGATGTCACGTGACGTCCTGCCTTGAGAACACAGTGCTTCACTAATGATATGATATTGCTGCATGCAAAAAAAAAGGCCAGTATACATACTTTTACATGGGCTTTTATAAGTAAAGTTGCTTTTTTCAGCCAGATGATACAGTTAGCAGTCAGCAGGGGCTAAACACGGGGTGACTTACAAAGATGTAGAACGTGTTACAACAAAGTTGCCATATTTACATTACTATGCACATGATACATGTATCTACAAGTAAGTTCTAAAATGGGTGTCATGAATTAATGAATAGCTTTTTCACACATTCGTCCATATTGGTTAATGTTAATTCATGAGTATCGCCATTGTTAAATCATGTTAGTTTTAAACACTGCTACATATTTTATTTCAGTGTTTCAGATATTGTTGTTGATAAATCTCAGCAATCTTTTTCATTTATCAAAAAATAAATACGGTAATTGCAATTTTTTTCTTTTGTTTAATCTAAAAATGTGGACCTTTTCTCATAATTCTCTTAAACTCACAATTCTGCGAAATTGCATCAGAAATGGACTCTGAATTGTGAGATAAAAAGTTGCAATTACCTTTCTTTCTTTCTTTTTCTTTTTTATCCTTTAGCTCGAGTAATAACTCCAAAAGTTCAACCAAACATCATTCAGTCTTTTTTCTCAAGATCACCACATACAGTTTTGTCTCATTTTCAACATAGCAAATTGTATGTCCGCAAAGCAAGACAAAAATATCAGTAATGTGTACCTTCTAGAGAACATGACAGACATTCTGCTAACTATCTGTCAACTAGCAGTCATTACTAGAGTATTAGTCGACTGTCTGCTTCACATCTGCTAACACTATTTTGACGGCTATTCTACTGACTATAAGTAAGTGTACATGTACATGTCAGCTTATTCCACTAACCCTAACCTAACAATCTACTAATATGCTAAAGAGAGTTAGTTGGGATGTTGTAAAGTTATAGTTAGTGGAATGTCTACAGCCGACTCTCAAAATAAAATGTAGCCATTATCTGCAATAAATACATGTACATATTTTTTATGTTCCTGAGTGAAATGAAAGCCCCTGGAAGAGCAGCTCCACATGGCTGGTTATTGCTGGAATCTCTCAGTAAAGCGTGTCACGGGTCGCTTCACGAGCTGCGTCCGCTCAGGGGGCCGAAGGGCCTGACCAATAGAAATAGCTTTTGCTCAGCAAGAACAAAAATTAGAGGGCCCATCAGCCGTCATCATTACAGCCTGAGAGATGGGCTGAGACGGGTAATAGTCTCGACAGAAGGACATATTCCTGATCCATTCTCACCATGAATCAATCCGTGTATTAGGCAGTGACAGGGCGAATCCGGCCGCCTCAGACAGGCCGATTTTTCACGCTGTACGGTATGGCTCTGGGGCCGGACCGAACCCGCCGACAGACTCCAGCCTTCCTCCCCGGACGCTCGGCGCGGGCGCGAGCGCGAGCGTATGAGTGACGATAATAGGCCGTGGAAATGCACGAATGTGATAATGTTCTGCAGTCTTTATCTCGCACACATATATGCACGGCAGAAGTCATTTCTCGGCGCGTGTAGATAGAGTCCTCCCGCCGTAGCGCGCGCTGGCATATGCCGCGATAAAACATGCATGGGAAATTAAAAATAAACACATAGTTTGATTGCTCTTTGTTTTGCAGCTAAGGGGGAACAATTATATCTTCATAGCGGAATGGAGCGTTTTCAAACAGATCGTCTTCCTCACGCTGCTCGGCAGATGGCGGGAGGATGTACAGCTATCTTACTCACGGAAATGAAAAGAAATGGAGTCGGAACTCTTCATAAACGTCACACGCAATTAGAGTCAGTGTTGAGACAAAGAGGCCATCAAGCGCACGTCTGACAGTAGGGCTCCAACTTTCTTCTTTCTTAAATTATTCCGTTCTTGTAAATGACTCACAGCAAAGGAAGCCGGTCTGATGTGACTGTCTGTGATGTGTCACGCTTTATTCTTAGTGAAAAGAGCGCCGGTCGCCTTGCTTTAATGGTAGTTTCCTCCTAGCCATCACGTACTGCAGCATATTAAATGTTGTTTTGTCTTGTGATTATCCACTGGGTCACTGATCGTAACTAGCAAACATTAACTATAGGTCCATGCGACTATCACGGACAACACCGTGTACGATGTAAATACCATCCAGCCATCGTTCAGTACCATGGTGTATTTCAAAGAACCATCTAATAGGACACAACAAGGAATAGACATTAAAGCTGCTGCGTGTGACGTTCAGATGTTCAGCTAGCTGGTTTTGTGTCAGTTCCCAGCTCATCACATATTGACTCCGAACCCCCCGGCGTTACTTTTTAACACGCTGGGTTCCCCTTAAGAGTGTTTTTTTCAACGTACAGGGAACCCCATTGAAGGGCATTTATATAGTCAAGAAAGAAATGGTTGGTGCAATAATTTTATTTACACTATTTAGACATTTCTGAGCCCCTGACCCAGACCCACCCCTAAACCTAACCATTTCTCAATATAAAGCAATAGCAAACTTAGGATATAACAGGCAGATACAACTACATTAACAATTTATTAAAAAATGACAAATATTTCAAGTCTTCGGAAGCCAAAAGATTGATTTATGAGGAAGAGACTCAGAGGTGATCACTGTCTCCATCTGCCATAATGGTCAAATCACAAACACATTCAAAAGTCGCTTACTGAACAAGCATCATGTCAGCTTTGATTGTGAGATGCGACTGGTTCTTGTGTATCTTGTGACCGGTTACATCATGCTAAAGTTTGCATTTATCTTTTGCATGAGATATAACTGTGATCAGCTATTAAACGCTGAAGTTTCACTCTGCTCTTCAAACTGTAAAAAAAAAAAAAATCTGTAAAATTTATGAGGGAAAAAACAGCAGCTGTGGTAGCAATGCTTTTGGTTTTACATTTAAATACTGTAACTTCATTAACTGATATAATGTTAATATATCAACCTATTGAAGTACTGAAATCTGTTTTGTACCTTTCTAACACACTGATAACTACCAAAAGCAGGTGGTGATGTGAAAGTCACATGATGAGCCAAAGCCCATCACAAGCAGCTTTTAAATATTAACAAGTGCACAGTGTCATTCACACAAACACTAAACACCATCTTGTGTATCTCATGGTAAAACACATGAAACTGATATAATGCAATAAAGATTCATTTAATAACATTAGATGTAACATACAACCCTAACACGCAAAACTGATAAGAAAAAACTAAGGAGAAACATAGTTATTTCAACAAAAAAAATCATCAAATTTGAAATGTAATGCAGGGAATTCTGGGAATGTCAATTTATGGTTATTCACCATAAATTATACATTCTTTTTCACTTCCAAAAACGGTATACTACCATAAAATTACTTGCAATGTCCAATACACTTTTTCACTGTATATAGCAGGGGAACTTGCCATTAACCATTTAACAGTTTTTTACTGTAGCATTTTTACAGTCTTTTACCGTTAAAGTCACAGTCATTTGTACTGCTTCAGAAGCCTTGGAATACAACTTGCAACGTTTGTAATACTTCTGAACTACATAGTTAGATGTGTCTGAATCTGATGCATCTGGTGTGTTAAGGAGTGATGCCGAGGGTCCTGACCGAGTGTCCATATGTGATGAGCTGGAGCGAGAACATGCTGCAGCTCCATGTTCAGAGTCACTGTCAGTCCATCACTGATTGTTTGACATCCTTGGTAGTTGATGAGTGAAACACTGACTCTGTGACACTTTCACATCCTCTGCGAGATCTGAGATGCTCTTCCAGTACAACAATGTAAGTCACTGCTCAACCTCTGTAGCACAATACATTGTTGGAGAAGTTAACTGTTTGGTCACAACTGTTACTCAAAACTGCAGTAACGTGATCTCATCACTTTGGCTCAAATGTCAATAATGAAGCCTTGTACCATAGAGTGGAGCAGTAACTCAATTCAAGATGTCACATTTTTATAGTTTATATACTAAGAAAACAGAAAGCCCTTTTTTTTGCATATATGTTTGGCATACACTTTACTCCTGTATCATGCAGTTTCCTCCACAATGTAACTTTTCTGCTGTGACAAACATGGCATCTGAGGACTACTTCAGTATTTTTGTTGTTCGTCATTTGCTTTATTTGTTTCATTTTCTTCACTTAGTTCACTTGTGCATTTACATGCCCATTCTTCAATATCTGAAATATATCGTTTGAAATATTCAAATGAATTACAGGTATAGTATGCCCTGCAGCTTATTTTGCTCACTATCGGCATGATCCTTGTCAACCTGTCATACTAACAGTAAACTGTTAACACAGGTTGTTCATTGGAACTATGGTTTTGGGAATTGTTTTAACTATCGCTGGCTGCACCCCCGAACGATCAGGGGGCGTGGCCTGATGCGAGGCTTGTCGCCAACATCCAAAAGTCCTCTATTGTGTGGTGTAATTACGATTATTTAACTGCTCCCGATCGAGACGAAGCGTCCCCAAACTCGAATCGTAAGTATCAAACATGTTCCTACAATCAGCAAGTTCCTAGCAGTCTGGTTGAATTGTCTAGTCTGTGTGTTCAGAGGATTATAAGGCTAAAAATCGTCTTCATGCCTGTGGTCTCCCGTGGTTTTAAAATCAGATTTGAAAAATCGTCTAGTGTGCAGCCAGCCTATGTTGGTTTGTTTAACTGGCCTGACGCGTCATCTTCTGGTCCAACCAATGACGGGAGTTTGGGGCGGGACTGTCTGACTGACTGACTGGCCAATGACAGAGAGGAGGAGAGTGTTCAGGAAAAGCAGCAATGACACACTTCACCTATAAACTGCTAAATGCAGGCAAAATCCACAATACTCACTGTTTGACTGCCCATCCATCCATTCTCCAAAACACTTGTCTTCTGTAGGGTTGCAGGAGAATATCTCAGCATCTCAGACCTGGATAATCCATCACAGTGATTGACTCAAATCATCTAATCATTGTGCTGTAGAGCAGTCTGTAGCCAGTTGCATAAAATGCTTAGACCAGTCCTACAAGTTAGTGACCTGATTTTTTCTTTAAGGTCATTTTGGTCAAGTCAAGGTCAAGTCGATTACCTAAAAATGTATATTGGTCTAATTACCTGCTAATTGGTTAGATTAGTTCTTAAGACACTGATTAAGATTCTTACCTTGATCTCAGTGGAAGACAAAAGTGTGTGTGTATGTGTATGTGTGTGTAAGAGAGAGACAGGAAGTGGCAGTGAGGAAGATCTTTGAGGTGTTACTGTGTGTGTATGTTTCATGAAGCTTGAGGAAACATTGAGTGTGCTGTCAGGAGTCATCAATCATCCATCACAAACACACTCCCTCCATAAACATGTTCAAACATTCAGGAGTTTAAATACAAAATGACACGTTTCCATCAGGTGTAAACACAGATCCAGTGCTGTTGTTCAGCAGGAGCTGTAGATGTGTAATCAGTTGGTTATGAGTTATGATCGGCTCATGGGATCTTCACAGGTTCCTACTGACTGACCGAAGCTGGACGACTCCCATGGCAATTCAGAACTATTTTATATACATCTTATTTGTACATTTTTATACTTGAACTTTTATTTATTTTTTGCCCATATATACACTTCCCTCCAAAAGTTTGGAAACGCCCTAGAAAAGTGGGGTTTTGGACAATATTGGCATGAATCCTTTTTCATTTGTGATAATTTTGCACTGATAAGGGACAACACAAACTACGAAAACATATTTTATTACATAAACAGTTTTTACATAGAATGTTTTTTTATTTTGACTGGGCCTAAATTCATTGTATTCTAAACTTAATTGGGAATCTATTGTTGAAGCTATTAATGTGTGCTGACCCAAAAATCTTTTAAAAACCTGGACCAAGTTTAAACCAGTAACCAGGCATCACAGCTGGCAAAGGGGCATGTCTGACTTTGACATGTATATATTGCCTTTATTATGTCATCAAAATGAAACTTATTATTGCTGCTCTTCAATGATAATGTCAAGTTACTTTAATGTATTTGCACCAAAAAAAGGATAAGGATTTATGCTGATATCGTCCAAAACCACACTTTGCCAGGGGTGTTTCCAAACTTTTGGAGGCCAATGTATATATGGGCAAAAAAAATATATATATATATATATATATATATATATATATTTTTTTTACTAAAAATGATACATTTGTAGAATTTCGAACAAAATTGCCAACTTGTAAATTAGTCTTTCTTTTCTAGTAATTGACTAATAAATCTGGTATCATTGTGTATTACAAATGTTGCTGCCTTTTTTACAAATTGCTTTTGTTCCTCTTTTGTAAGCTGCTTTGGATAGATACATAAATGTAAATGTTTAACTTTGATTTTACATTGCTGTTGCTATACCACAGTCAATGTCCTGCCTCATTTCTAAAAGTGTGATGGGGGTGAGGTTTACACCATATTCTGTTCCTGGTGTATTACAGACAATGTATTACAGACAATTTGGAGGAGCTAGGGTTGAATGTGCACAAACCAGCACAGGAAAGTGTAGAAAGGAAGCATTTGTCTGCATTCTCTTACAGTGATTCCCGTAACTGGGCTTGATTTCCAGAGAACCTGATAAAATCTTTAGACAGAATGCACTCTTAGTTGCTTTGGATAAAAGTGCCTGTCAGATATATAACTATAATAACCTAAGAAACATGTGTTTAATGCAAATAGTACGTAGGCTAATGGCATGGCACACATTTAATAAAACAGCACGCATATTGCTAAGACTTTGACCCAGTTTGAACCTGTCCAGCCAGCAGAACAATCCAGTCTCTAATCAACCAAGCCCAGCACTAATGCCCTATCCATTGGTGCTTTCATTACATTTAAAGACATAAAACGGATGGATGTTCTGGTGGAGGTTACAAACAGTATCACACTGCTTTTACTTCAGATGTCATCAATCACTGCATGAAAGCTTTGAAAGAGAAGCGTCGCACAAATGGAAAGGGAATGTGAACTGCTTGAAGGAGGTGAGAAAGACTTGCAGGAATATAGGGAAAAATATTTTTTTAAAAAAAGGCGAGCGGCAAGCGAGAGAGCGAAGACGAAAAAGCTAGCTTTGGAGAGAACAAAGTTTCCTTCAACAGAGCAGAAAAAGGCACCTGAATTTATTATTTCATCTTGGCATTTGACAGTTACTGCAGTGCCATCTTCTTATTCTGAGCGTGTCGTATTTTATTCATAAATCCAGGGGTGGAAGAGAAGATGGTCGAGCGGAGGAGAGGGAGTCGGACCGGAGAGACAGAGAGAGAGAGAGAAGAGAGCCAAAAGTTCTTTGTTTCGGCTGGGTCTGCAGGGCCGCGTGCGGCCTGCGAGCGGCGTCGTTCCTGACACGCCTAATGATGTACGGTAATGCGCGCTACGCCGGATGACTGCTGACACGCGGCAGGCCGCGCGCTGGAAGCGCCATCAGCTTTCCGAGGAGAGTGTCTGGAATTCTGGGACACGGTGAAGAAAGCGATTCATTAAATGTAAGACAGGTATGACATCCCACTTCAAGGCAGCGGCAGCAGCTATATGTATGGAGGGGAGTTTTTTTGTGGTCATAGCGGGGAGGAGATGGCAAGTACAAAGGAATGCCTGGCTGTTTTTGGAGATGACATAAAACTAGGAGGCAGGGAAATGGAGGCAGGAGACTGGAAAATAATGGCTAATGGAGGAATTTAGCCTCAGGCGCTATGCCTGCTTTGCCTACTTCTGTATAACTAGTATATTTATAATTCAAATACATACCTTTAATAATTAACTACCACTGACTATTAAAGGAGAATACAAGATTCGGTGAAGAGACGCGGCTCAGTTCTGACTGCATCAAGGAACAAAAGGACGATTCCATCAGTTCTGCCGGACCGTTGACAGCCACTCCATAAACCGTCAGCTGAACACGGCTTGACGGATCGCTGCCCGTCCCGACGAATCGTGCTTATTTCGTGTGGTCCAATCGACCGATACGTCCACTTGGTAGTTCGGTTATCCGCTTAGGCCTGGAGTCTGTTGCTCTACAGTTTATTCCAATATCCAAATGACAGACTCTGGTAATGGAATGATTTCACAACACTCATGATGTGTGAAGGCCGCTGGACTTCAAAAGACGTCATCTGACCTCATACTAATATTTGTTATTGATGGCTTATTTATAATATTAGGCTGCCCCTGGAATGATATGAGCTCTCCAACTTATGTCAGTATCTTTAAGTATTACCAGTGGCGTTTAGGCAGATGTCTAAGGTTATTGGTTGTGATCTGTCACAAGCAATCAGTTAACCACAAGCAGTTTATTAAAAGCCTCCTCAAGTTACACTGTGAATATAGGTCATTTCTTTCAGTTTTGAGCTATGCATACAGTACAACATCTATAATGCTTGTAATAAAATGGAATAAAAGTAAACATCACAGGAGATCTGAACGATTTTCAAGAGACACGTTTAGAAAACGAATGATATTCATAAATCTGACAGTTGAGCTCATAATAAAACATACTTTCCTCTTTGAATTTAATTCAGCACTGTATGCTTTTGTGTTAACATTGTAGAAAAGCCTGCACTGTTATTGTACTCGCATCAGGAGATTTTTATTCACCTTTAAATGACCCATAAAAATGTGAAAGTAATGAAAGAATACGGTATAAAAAAGAAACACGGTGAGTATCGGAATAAGACATCATCAGTGCTTTCATTTATTTATTTGCAGCATGTCTTCAAGGGTTTGTATTACAGATCACACACAAAACCACTTCATAATTATCATAGGAAATGACATATGATGTATCTTCAGAGTTGATCAGAGAAAATGAGCTTGATGTACAAGAAACAACAAAAATGCATGCAGGTAGCGGTCACTGGATATCATCAATAGTGTTTCTAACTATCACCTGCATTTTCCACAGCGGTTCCACAAACAGAGAGCAACAAAAATGGCAAACATTTGCATATATGTGATAATAAGCTTGATCATTTGGAGGTGCCACATGTCAGGATATTCCTCTTTGATGTTGCTCATACATATTAAAAGTCCTCTGAGACATCAGGACCACTTGTGAATTGTGTCTGCTTAGTGCCTCGGTGTGTGTGTGTGTGTGTGTGTGTGTGTGTGAGAGAGAGAGAGACACTTCTGCGTGCTGTTAAATTGCTAATAGACTTTTAGTTCACTCGCACAATTATAGGACAGTAATTCACAATTACTTAATAGTAGTATGGGGATTAGGAAGCCTTGTGCTTCACTGGGATACTTCATTAGAGTCATGCATTTCTGCATTTCCAATGGTGAGGTCATGCAGTAAACAGAGAATCTTAATGTTCACAAGGTTTGAGAATGCATATTATATTAGCAATGCACAATTATTGCAAGATCATAATTACACCGTACATAAACACTGAAAAGCATTCAGTGTCATGCATCACATTTGAGTGTGTTCAAAAACACAATAATCACAGTCTTCCATTAGTTCTGCTATGTTCTGAGTGTTACCTGTTTGATAATAAAGAACGGAGTGGTGAATCGACCACAGAAATGAACGGCTTTCTAGTGCCTGCGCTCATATCCCATCAGCTCCTGACAGTCTGTCAAGTGTTCAGCCACAGGCCAGAACACAACAAAGACGAGAACAGCCAGAATTCAGCCCAACTCACTTCAGCGGGAAACTTTGCCAAGTTTTGACGCGTGACTTGTGTAGATTCATATATAGGCCTGCACACACACACACACACACACACCCCTATGGATGTGCCTCTATACATGTGTGTGTGGTGATTTAAAATAACCATAGGCTTAGCTTTATTTCATCATCTCCCAATTACCTCTTCTTATGGATAATTCACTCTCTTCCTGTCCATTTTGAGCTTGAACACAGAGACATTTTACTTCTTTACAGCGCTCAATAATTCATGGCCTGCTCTTTGGCTGTGTGAATATTTACATGTAAAGTATCCCTCTGAGCTGGAGGAGAGGGGCATGTTTATAATGTTAAACACTCAAATGTCCCTCCAGACTGGATTTAGATTCCAACAGTTTTGCACACCAACTGGGCCATTGCATTTTTTATTTTATTTTTTTCCAAACTTGCCTGATCATTTAAATTTGACTAAATAAATTACAGTTCCTTGGGATGCAGCTGAGTGAAATAATTTCATGATGCAATTGAGGAAAATGTGGCAACATTTATTTTTGGTGGAATAAGTCACACTTTGGATACTTACGATTAGAACAGCTGCAGTACCTGTGAGCGGAAATGCGTCATCATACGTACGTTTACATTACTCGTTACGATCTGAATGTAAATATACACTAAAAAAAATTGTAAATTAACCGGTTTTACTGAAGTCACAAAGTACTCGCCGATTCAGCCTAAATATACGAATTTATATAAACAAAACTAGTTATGGGTTAAATAAGGCAGAAATAAGGAAATTAAGGTAGCAACTGCATGGTTTGTTTTTCAGCGTAGACAGTATCATAATTAATGCGCCTCTAAAATTGACTTCGTTTTTTTTACGGTTTTACGCCATGCCGGGAATAGTGAGGCTTTGTGAGAGTGCGGGATTGGAGGGCAACAGTACGTACAGAGGCAAACGTTCCCATGCAGGCCTGTAATGTAAGTGCTGTCACATCCTCACGGTGTCCCTGTGGCAGTCGTCTCGCCAGCGTCTCCTATGTAGATCTGGGGCCGCCTGCAAAGGGAACGCTCCTCTTTGATACTTCACTCTGCATTTGAATCACTGGTCCCTGTGTTTGACAGTGTGTGGTAATTACCTGGCTCCCCTGCTTGATCATGTAAACTCTTCCAGAACCAAGGGAGATACAGTCAAATGGGAAGATGTAAGAAAAACAAAACAACAACAAAGATGGCAACGGCACTTATTTGAACACATTGCGAACAGCTATGTGGATTTTACACCTTTAATTTGAACAGTGGAAATGGAAAACAATTCCTGTATGCCGGGTATTTGTTTAAATAGCGGGAAATCAGCAGTCCTGAGGGGGCCGCGATTCCTGGAGCTGCATAATGAGTGAACCTGTGGAAAGTGGCGGCTTGTTATAGTTTTGTGTATGAACACACAGTACACTTGGAGCACCTGCACTGCAACGAATTACCAATAAGCCATTAACGACATAATTTTGTCCTCTAGCCTGAAAGCAAATGATTAGCGCTAATGAGTTGCCAGTGACGTAAGCGGGCGTGGCTCGTGTTTCATTACTGTTTTGACACGCAGACACTAAAACTCTTATCTATGTGCAAAACTTTAACCCCTTGTACTGCTAACCGCAATTCTTCAGAAATATTGATCATGTTTTTGAGTTTTTTTTCTTCTCTAAGATGCACATTAATTACAAAGACGTACTCTCTCCGCATATTGGTCTACATTATAATAAAAAACAATGCCCACAAAAAAAGTAAATAAAATAAATAATAATAATTACAAAAAAATAATAATATATATATATATATATATATATATATATATATGATCTAATCGAAGAAAATACTTAAAATATGTGCCGCGATGACTTCCTTCTTGTTGCGGTATGTGAGAGTAAATTAAAGGTGTTGGGTGAATTGAATATAAAGGTGTCAGAGCTTTAAGCCTCTTAACGCACACGAGACGAGCGACACACAGCCGTGAGTGCAGCAACACAAATAACACATTAGCCTATTATCCCAAGATCATTAATAATCGAGCATTTCTTTCTTTTAATATTCTTCTCGTGCTCACGGAGAGCTTTTGACATATATAGGCCTATTTCAAGATACATGTCACAGTAGATATTTTACAAGAGTTGCTCGGGCGCTGTGATGACTTTTATTTAGCTATGTATTGTTTATTTATTTTTTTTTTATTTATTTTTTAATGCTTCGTTTATTAGTCATGTTGTGTTCGATTAATATAGGCTACTATTTTATTTAGTACCGTAAGGATTATTTATTCCCATTTTCTCCCCCTTTTTAATCTTAGATATCATCAGATATGTTTGCACTTCCAAACTATTGCGAAAGGGATCATTTATAACAATAATAACAAAGCGTAAAGGGCTCGTACACCTTTTGCAGTGTGTGATATATTTTAATACACTTATTTTTAAGAAAATAACTATAGACGTTTTGACCTATCAGTGATGAAAAAAATGCAGGCTGTTTTTCCACATTTAACATTTATTAATTTAACCCGAGGGAAAACTGACGCGTGAAAAATAATCGCGTAATTCTAAAATGAAAGTTCTCTAATTGTAGAAGATAGTGTGGAGCACTCAACAACAACAAAAGATAGTTTTAACATTGCAATTTGCCAAACAAAAACGAATAAAAACAAACAAAAAATGCATCGTATGCGCAAACTCTTGGTAGTCTATTTACTTCGTTCCTCGCAATTGGCTCACAGCAAGCTATGTTCAAATAAATATAATTTATTCAAAACAAATTTCGTTGATTTCTGTATTTTTTCTCTCTTACGATATCAGTGTTTCTTTTATTCTATTTAACTAGAGTTTTACAATGGATGCAGCGAGGCGCATCATTGATCCGGCAGGTGTCGCTAAAGAGCTGCAGACTCGCATTGAGGACAGAAACACACACACACACACACACACACACACACACACACTCAGCGTCTCACAGTGCCGTGAGAATAATGCCACTGAAGGAAAATACGCCTTTCACACACAAGAATTTACAGTTACTCACGAAACTTCTACAAACATTGGAGTTCCACAGCTTTACTTCAGGGACTAGAATGACATTTTCCCTGAGGTCAGAGAGAGTTTAAACGGAGCTAAAGCAGTAAACAGAGAAAAGATTATCCTAACATAAATATTCACTAAACAACAGAACCTCTATGCGTATCAGAGCTTGAAATGATGGAACATTTACAAATAATCTAGAAATCATAATTAACCTTTTATTAGATGAATTATTTATAGTTGAGCAAATATAGGAGTGAACAGCACAAAGCGTGTTTTTCTCTGGGCGCGTGAACTCCCGCGTTGGCGACCTGTTGTTCTGTAAAAATCTGTTTATAGGTCGCCTATATAGTAATAGTTAAATTTTTAGGACGAAACTATTAGAGTTAAATAGGATCAAATAGTTAGACATTTAGAGAACGTCCTGAAGCCTTAAACAATGAAGATTTAGATTTTTTTTGTTTCCAGGATAAAGCTGTTTACGCAAAGTTATTTCACAGAAATCGATATGCCTCCGACTGATGGTTTACAGCGCGATTATATTTTTATGGTTATTATACATGATATTTGTTTCATAAATTTTGAGTTTAAAATTGTGAGAGTTTATGTAAAAGTGTAATGGATTCTCAGCCGCAGCTGGGCAGAGACATCGAGAGCTTTAACCCTAAAATGACCTCAATTTGACACCAGCAGATGAAATTTTACCGCCTGTTAATGCCATCTTCTCTTAGCCACGGTTCCCGTTCACAGCACAGATTTTAGCTTCTTCTTTTTTAATTAAAGTGTCTACGCATGAGTTTATTTACTCGGTAGGTTATTTTTAATTGGATATTTTATTTCTTACAAAGACGAAGCGGGTATGGTGTTTCAAACATTTTAGAAACCGAAAGCGTGTTTGTCTATGTTAGTATAAAGTTTGAGTCGTTGTGTCGGAAAACTGCGGTTTTTATATGGTAAAAGCGCTGTGATTATTCCGGTGTTGCATTAACAAAGTGAAAAGTAAACCAATACGCATCACAGGCTGCTCTAACGCGTCACAAAAATCTTTTTATTTATTCAACCGAAAACGTTAACAGAGTATTTTTTAAGGTACTGATTTGTTGTATGACTTTGTAGATTCATTACATTGGTATGCATTATTTGTAAAGTTACAGCTGTGCCAAATGAAATAAAATCGTTTGTGTTATTTTGCTGTGATGGTGTGGATCAGCAGTAGCACTGTTCGTGCGCCGCGGCAGGCTCAATTCTATAAGGTGATGCGATGGACTTACCACGTTTGTCCGATCACGCGTTTCTATAGAAATGGTCCTGGTCCTCAGGCGGACTCTTCCTCGCGATGAAGCAGTGGTCAGACAGCGCGTTCTCTGTGTCCACTGCAGTCGCTATTGCACAGTGAACCCTTCACTTCTACTTTCTCCTCGTGGTCTTCCCTCCCCTCTGTCATAAACAGAGCAGTTGTTGCATTTATGAAATCCGTTTTAATTGCTTGCTTCATTAGAACTGGAGACCGTGTCTCGGGCGTCTGCGGAGCAGTTTATTGACCTTGTTTGTTGAGATCCCGCACGAGTTCGGCTGCACTAAGCCATGAATTGTTAATTTCAAGAACAAAACAAGTCGGGGAGCTCTAAATGTAGACATTTATGTAAAAAGCGATCGATACGGCGATGATGTCACATGTGCCGCGATCTAGGCTATATGATCATTGATGAGGAGTAGTATTTTAAGGGTCTGTTTGTGGTATTAGGGGCCATCTGTAGCACAATCAATATCATTGCTCCTCCTCTGAAACTTCAGGCCTTCCTAATGATTGATGATCTTGGGGCTCTTTGATAATTGAGGAGCGCGATGCACGGCTCACATTTCGATCTTCAAATGCTATTGGACTAAAGACGGTTTCCAAACATAAACCTCTTTTTTTCTTCTTCTTCTGGCGTGTGGAAAAGTTCACTTTATTCTAACAGGGGCCCGTCTAAATACCCATTAAAAAACCTTGTTGTGCCTCGCACAGAAAAAAAAACAAAACAAAACAAAACAAAAAAAACAAAACAAAACAAAAAAAAAAACAGGGGGGACATGTGTGACACTCGATATCGGTTGTATCGCATCGCTCAGTTATGCATTAAGCAAAGTCGGGCTGAAATGATTTTCCTTTGTCCAATAAAGATACTAATAGCGCTATTTGAACGTTTGGACGCCTGCCCAACGCGCCGCGACGTCTCTCCTCAGCGTATGTGAGTGGGATCTGCGGTGCGCGGAGTTACGTGGCTCCCCCCTCGCGCACTGGACGCTCGCCTCTCGCGCAGGGTTTGGCGTGGAGCTCGTGCAGGACTGGCTGTGCTCAGCGCCACTTCCGGCTTCCGTCATTTCATTCTCCCGCCGATGCGCGCAGCTCAACTCACTGTGTTCTATAAGCGAGCGAGCGGCCGACCTGCCAACACTCACTGACACTCACTCATCTCAGACCGCGCGAGAGATCGCCGCCGCCGCCGCGTTTTTTACAAACTCTCTTCTCTTTTCCTTTTTTTACAGTAGTAATAAAACAAGAAAGCGGACCGGAGGCATAAAGGAGACAGGGACTTGTGGGATGAAAACGGGGCTAAAAAGATTCATCCTCTCTTGAACATCATCACCAACCATCATTCATTCATTACCTTGACAACCCCTGGCTTTGATTGACAGCTGGAGTGGCAAAAAGCCATGAGACACGACAGTTTAGTTACATGCAGGTTGTTGATGGGCCGGCTGTAACCTTCAGTTTGGCGCTTGACTTTTTTTTCCCCCTTTCTTTTCTGGGGGGCAAAGAGGAAAAGAAGAATAATTGCAAAACTCTTCCTGATGCCTGCGCTCGTTCTCGGCCGTACTGGAGAATAGGAGAATTCGGCAAGTTGCTCGAAAAAGGGATCTTTCGCAGCGCATGAGTTTGTGAGCGGACTGGGAAATTAAATCGACGACACAGATCCAGAGGTTTATTGGAGCGCAGGCTGATGGCGCAAAGGGTAGGTTTAAAATCTCCAACACTCACCTCCACTAATACACTATCTATCACAGGCCTCGAGTGTCGCCGCACACGCAAAACTCCTTCAGTCTGACGCACTTGATTGGGAATACTCGCCGCGTCTGAGCGCCCGAGCTCCGCCGACGGGCTCCTGCTGCCGCTTTACAGACACGCTTTACTCCCTTCGGGAAGCACAACTTTACCATGTTTTTGGTAATTACGGGCAAATGCGCCCGCAAACTTTAGTTTCGCTCGACACTTTTTCTCCTTTTTCTCCCTAACGCTAGCCCTCTTTTTCTCTGCAGCCTTGTGTTTCTTGTGTGTTTTTGTGTGTGCTCTTTCTGACTTTCTGCTTCTCTTGCAGTACGATGAGTTGGCTCATTACGGCGGCATGGACGGGGTCGGTATGTACGGGGATCCTCACGCGCCTCGGCCGCTCCCGCAGGTCCATCATCTGAATCACGGACCGCCGCTCCACGCCAGCCAGCACTACGGCACACATGCCCCCCATCCCAATGTCATGCCCACCAGCATGGGCTCAGCTGTCAACGACGTGTTAAAGAGGGATAAAGATCAAATTTACGGGTGAGTTACGTATTAATATCGGATCCTTCAGTCGGGCTTCTCTTTCCCCTAATAGTTTTATTTTTCCCTCACAGACTTCTGAAACTTTAAGTAGTTAGTATTTAGTATTTCTGTACGGCTGTTTTGCAAGCATTGTTATAGTACACTTGCTTTGCACGTTCATTTATTTCTATTTACCCGACAAAGAAGCTTGCAAACTTCAACCTTACGTTCATACTTAAAAATAATTTTAGCTTGCAGCTTTAATTCCATTTCTGTTCAAAATCACTGCAGCTCAAAACAAAGTTGCAAAACCCGATTCTGGTCGAGTGTAAAATGTAATTGATTTTTAAATCACTTTCTGAACTGGAGCATCTGAATGTTTGCCATTTTTGTTTTGTTTCGGGACGCGGCGTTATTCCCCGCCGTGCTCGGACTATCAAACACTCTTCCTCATTTTATTCGTCAGTTGATCGCCAGTTAATCTGAACTGAGCGCTCTAAAGGTTAGTGTGTTGCTGTTGTTTCTGCAGTCATCCTCTGTTTCCTCTGCTGGCTCTGGTCTTTGAGAAGTGTGAGCTGGCCACATGCACTCCCCGCGAGCCCGGGGTGGCGGGAGGAGACGTGTGCTCCTCCGACTCCTTCAACGAGGACATCGCTGTCTTTGCCAAACAGGTCACTCACGACCCAGCACAACCAGCCTTTTCATACGTATTTAAAACATTTCAACAAACAAAGACAAAATTAATAGATTACTTAAAAGCGTCCTTTTCATTTAAGACCGCTAATTATATTTCCATCAATGCACTTGGATGTTACATTAAACTACTGTTTTTCTACTTTAAACAGATTAGTGACGATTGCAATTTATTATTATTATTATTATTATTATTATTATTATTATTATCATTATTATTATTATTATTATTATTTTTTTTTTTGCTATATCATTAACGACTGAATTGCTGCACATATCTTCGTCGATTGCTATTAACCCTCATTCTGGTGTGTTTTAGGTCCGCGCAGAAAAACCTTTATTTTCTTCAAATCCAGAATTGGATAATTTGGTAAGAAAACACTTCAGCACTGATTGGCTTCAGAATATCCGCACACTTGAGTTCTTTAAAATGAGTGTGACTCATTTTTTTTTTTGCAAGACTTTTTTTTTTCTTCATTGCATCTGGAGATAGTGAAAGTAAATACGAGGGGGCTGTTTGAAGTGAGCAGGAGAGCCGCTCAAAGCGGTCTAGAGTGGAGGGTATTAGTGTGAAATAAGTCACTCATTATAGGGCTGATATCACCATCAACCCCCTTAACACTTCACACAGGCCAGTCATTCCACGTGCAATTTTTAAATATCGAAAATAATTGCTTTTTTTTTTTTTCTCAAGCATATTATTTTATTATTTATTCTTATTTATTTATTTATTTATTTTGTACTGGAATAGGAGGTTTTTGTTCACTGCTAAATATTATGCAACGAATATTAAAATTAAATTGCAAAGAAGGGATAAAGCTAACGACGTCCAATTCTCTTTACAGATGATACAAGCCATACAAGTATTACGGTTTCATCTTTTGGAGTTAGAAAAGGTAATCTTTTACTGATTTGTATTAATTTAATTTTAGAAATAATCTGGGTGGATGTACTACTCTCGTCACCAACTTGTGAAATCAATTTTGGCTAATGTATTTTTTCAATTAATAATTCATGTTTTGTATTACTTGGTGTAATAAAAAGAAAATAAATATTATTTGACAAAATTACCCCGAACATAATTTGATATGAAAACCATGTTACTAATTTACCATGTTACGTTCCGTAGAAACTGCTTTAAAAGGAAGGTGACATAGAACAATTCTTATTTATTACACAAATAAATATTTTCACGGACAAGTTATAGTTTCTGCGTAATGATGTTCGTCTCAAGCTTTTATTTTTGTCGATTAACTTGTTGCATGGGTCTCTGGAGAATAATAAGCATTGCTACAATTTCTCTATTGTTTCCCTGTCTTTGCTCATAATGGACTTTAATCGTGCTTCTTTCTGGAGCGGCTGTTGACAGAGCTTTTCTTTTCTCTGCTCAAGGTGCACGAACTCTGCGACAATTTCTGCCATCGGTACATCAGTTGTTTGAAAGGAAAAATGCCCATAGATTTAGTGATTGATGAACGGGATGGCAGCTCAAAATCAGACCACGAGGAACTCTCGGGATCTTCAACTAACTTAGCCGATCATGTAAGTAACAGGATGGTTTAATTGTTTCTATCTGCGTTGGATTGCTGTGTGTAGCCTTCCCTAAAATAGTAACGTGCATGATCCAAATGGCTGATAATATATAATATAAGATACGATGTTCTAAATTCAGATTGAATGGTCTCTTGGCTGAAAGTTTTAGGCGATTTTTCTTAACTTGTGGCTTGTGAGCAAATACGGAATGTGTACGGAAATATCTCTTTTTTGTTGTTCATTTGGTGCTGCTAGCTGATGTAGACTGTATTGTTTTGGGTTTTGTATTTTAATATGACTGTATCTTGGGCTGTTGCAAGAGCGCATTGTACATGACTGCTTTAAAACAAATTAATAATTGAGACGTGGATATATGTGATGGCGTTATAATCTAAGTGTTATGTGAGCGTGCACACTGTTTTGTTTAAAGTATTGGAGAGTCAAGCTTATAATGTGCTTCTCTATAGTTTGCCAGGATGATGATGTTGTTGTTAATGTGTTTAATTGTCTCTTATTGATTTTTGTTGTGGTTTAAGCCCGGTTTACAGGCCCGATGCTCCATTATAGTGAATTCAATGGCGACTCAGAAGCTTTACATTTAAATGACATCGGCTGTGTTTAAACGTGTTGATTTCGCTGTTGTGAATTAAATGTTGGGGGAAAGAAAGTTTTCCGCGTCCTGTAGTTCATATCGAGCGTCCTGCAGTGAGTCTCGTTCATGTGTTGAGGAGCTCTATATATGGAGTTTACAGCAGCAGATCAAGCCTGCTAAGAATTAAAGCAGATTTGAGGCTTCTGAGCATCTGTTAGGCTCATCCCAAACTATACGGAATTAAAGTGAATCAACTGAATAGATCGTTTAAAAACCGGGAAAACATTAACAACTTAACAACTAGCTCGTAGTGTAAAATATGTCGTTGTAAGTATAGAAGTAAGACACGCTGTTTCTGTGCTGTTTGTTATTGGGTTAATTTTGCTAATGACAAAATGAGAAATGTCAGTAGAGTTCAGAACGACACTTCATTCGACAGGACATGTGAGCGCTGACCGCGATTCGAAATTGCTTTTAGTAGTGTGTGGATTGTGTGTTTTCTCTCGGCATATCGTTTAAAACACGGTGATATCTTGTGCGTGTTACATCGCCATTGCCTTACAAGATTAACGCTGGAAATGTTTGTCTGACAAGATGAGTTTTGTAGCTTAATGTACACTCTGATCTTTAGTCGCTAGCGAAGGAATATTTTTTATCTTTTGTTTGTATAAATATCTATAACTGCGTGAGCATTAGTTGGTATGTGCAGCAGAGTGCTTTGTGTGTGTGTGTGTGTGTGTGTGTGTGTTTTGAGGTCCAAACGTCACATTTGCATAGTGTGCTTGTGCGGCTGTTTGTTAATGAGAATAAATGATTGCAGGCCTGTTGCTGCCCCACATACTGAGAAACACACAACTTCATAAGCGACACACTGGCCTGATGTTCAGCTCAGCACAAAACACAAAGCACACAACTGCTCCGATTATATGACACATCTAAATTAAGGGCCTTAGATTCGTTAATTTTATTTTGCTCTTGCAGTTTATTATTTGGCGTTTCTACCCGTGTGTTTGAGGACAGCATTTTGATAGTTGGATATGCAAATTTATTTAGGTTGTACCTATCTCATCCATTTTTTTTTTCTGCTTTGATATGCATTTTTAATATATTTTGCCTGGGGCTACATCATTTGGTGAAAGTTGCTTTGCTGGGGATGAAGGACATGCCTTGTGCTCTCTCTCTCTCTCTCTCTCTCTCTCTCTCTCTCTCTCTCTCTTTCTACCTGCTGTAGGCTGTGAATATAGGCACTTTTATTTACTATTGAATGCTACATTGTCTTTGAGTGTGGTTTATAGTGCTGTCAGAGTATACAAGGCCTTCGTCAGGATGTCATTATATTTTTGATTTGCCCTCTGTTACTGTCCAGCCCTTTAAAACATTCATCCTGCAGTAATTCAGAAATAAGCTTACAAATTAAATCAAAGCATCCACATTATTCAACACAGCTGTACTATAGAGATGTGCACAATATGTTTAATTCCTTTTAAATAATAGAAACCACATCTACCTCCTCTGTTATGTAATAAGCTGTTAATAACCAGCTAATAATATAGATACTAATTTCAATTTTGTATGAAATTTGTTTTTGTAAATTCTCTTGTAGTTGCACATTAAAGTGCAGTATATGTTGATTGTGTTTTTGCCTCAGTGTCATCATTTTGATTTGGCTGTGACGTTATGAAACATTGTGACGTGCCTTTGGCACCCACATTTCTCCTAATTGTTTGTGACTGTCAGTGGTTTGAATGATGATAATAAATAAGTCATCTAAGTCACATATAAAAGTATCTAAAGCACTAGAGTCATTTTTAAACAGGAATATTCTCTGTGAGTGTGCTGTGGAGATCTCTCTCAAATATATTATGGCTAGTCACAGGTAGTAAGCTTAGAGACCAGTTTTCTTTTTGAAATGTTTTTGTTGTTTTTTTTTTTTTGTTTGTTTTTTTTTAAAGCGGTGATTTGACCTGACAAACTGTTTACATGACCACAGCTTACAGGTCATGTAGTCAGTGCATTCATGCAGATCATCAGCCTGTCTTAATGAAGCAGCACGTGTTATGAGATGCTGCACTGGTCTGATCTGTTTGATCAGGGTTTGACTGCTCTCGTCTGGACACACACTCACTTGTTGCCGTGCTTCTGTAGTGCTGCAGGCTTCTGCTTGGTGCTTCAACACAAGTGTGTGTTTGGGGTTTGTTCTCTTCAGAATGATTTGGATTGGTTTTTAGTGTTCCAGTTTAATAAATTCACGGATCTTATCAACACGCAAAAACCCGCAATTGTACCTAATCCCAGTCTATAAAATATTTAAAGTTTTGTTGGTTTAAATTGATGCACGTAGGAGGATTTGGAGATGTTAAATAATATTTGAATTCAGATGATACCATTTGAATTTTTTTCAAGTGTTTCCAGGTGAGGTGTGTCAAACAGGAGAGCATTAAAAACCTTCAGTCACGTCTCTTAAAATTCTGGGCTGTCAATTACTCGAGCTCAGCGAAGGCTCCTTTCTCATTCTTGTCAGATAATTGGCAGTTTCGCTTTGAATAGTCATTCTGAGATGCTTCAGACCGTCCCTTTAGCATGTTTTCGGAGCGCTTGTGTAATTACATGTTAAATGCAACCCGAAGCGCGCGTGGATGTGACGCGCAGGAGGCACGGCGAAAGGTCAGGGGCTGAAGGTGCGCTCGCCTGCGTTTCGCATGTGTCAGCGGGATCATTTTTACGTGTTCGCAGCCATTCCCGATCCGACATACATTTTTCTGTAAGTGCGTGGTATCTAGTGGCGACTGTGAATGAAAGTTGAGCGAGCTCTTTGACGGGCAGGGCAGGTGCGGGTCAGCAAGACGCGGCGGCGGCGGCGGCGGCCAGCGGCGGATCGTCCGCTCTCCTTCCGCCATTGTTTCCGGCTTTTATATTAATTACATCTTGCATTATCAGCGTCGAGTCCGTGACCCCGTGCGACCGGTGAAAGGCTGCCCCCGGAGACACGGCGACCCTCTATCTTATTCTTGATCTGCTCTATTGTGCCGGCGCTGTGTTTGCGGCCTGGTAACGGCGCTCTTTAACACAATTAGAGGAGAGCGCGCAGCGGCTGCGTTTGACTCCTAATTATCTGCAGCAATGGGGAATAGTCACATGCTCGCTGCTTTCTTTCCTGGGTGGGGTGGAGGCTCTCTCAGCCGTTTGGGTCACACGATGTCTCTCACTCGCTTTCTTTACAGCTTGTTTGAACTTTAATGGACTCTTGGGAGCCCTGACAACTGTTTTGTTGTGATGTGAGGCCTGAGAGAGAGAGAGAGCAAGAAAGAGAGAGAGTGAGAGAGGAGCGGCTGCATTATTCATAAGTGGGAAAAGGGCTGTTGCTTTTTTGCTGCCGAGTGGCGTGAGGAAACTGGATATCAGCTGCAAAACTCTGGGAAGCGCGCTTGGATGTGTGCTGGTGAAACATGTAGCCGTCAGCACATACGCTTCGTGGTTGAGGAGCGGTGCTGGGCTTTTGCGGCCGTGTTCGAGTGGAACTACAGGAGAGCGTGTGTGTGTGTGTGTGTGCTTTTAGGCCTGTCTTGCGGCAGTGGGCGTCTCGGCTACAGGAAATAGAACCCAGTCATTTTCATGGCTTGGAACAACACGAGCTCGTTCTCAGTGGATGAAGCTTAAGCTGAACTGCATTACACAGACGGCTGTTTTTCCGTCCACTCTTCTCTAAAGACGTGCCGTAAATGTTCTGACAGAGCCCACGTCATTTTCACTGCGATCATACGAAACAACTACATGAACAACAGCTGATACTCATCTCAGATAAACACTGCAGCTACAGCCTTCCACTCACAGTTTGGGGAACGTTATTAAAAATGGCATTAATCATACTCTCCGTGATCTTTTGGAATAGAATAGTTTGATCTCATATGAAAACATACTGCAGATATTTCTGATGAATCCCAGCAGCTCAAGTGTTTTTTCCACAAGAACAATGATCTTCTGATCTGAAGAGTTTGAGCAGCACAGGTTGTTTTTTTTTTTTGTTTTTTTTTATCGTGATGCAGCTTCACACCAAGAGCTATAATCATAACTATTAAAGAAGTTTACTGCCAGAACAAAAATTTACAGATAATTTACTCACCGCCTTGTCATCCAAGATGTCTTTCTTCAGTCCATAAGAAGTGATGTTTCTTAAGGGAAAAATTGTCTCTATATAGTGGACTTCAATGGTGCCCACAAGTTTGAACTTTCAAAATACAGTTTAAATGCAGCTTCAGATGTCTCTAAATGATCCCAGTCACGGAAGAAGGATCTTATCTAATAAAACGATCTGTCATTTTCTAAACAAATTGACAATTTATATACTTTTTAACCTAAATTTAAAATGCTTGTCTCGTCTAAGTCTGTGTGAACTCAGTTTGTTTTTTTTTCCTGATTCAATACGGTCAAGACAGTTAGGGTATGTCGAAAAACTCCCATCTCGTTTCCCCAATTTCAAAATCATCCTACATGGCTGCAGAAGTACTGACCCAGTGTTTACAAAGTGAACATGCAAAGAAGATCAGATGTCCTTTACAAAAAATTGTAAAACAGCGATGTAGGATGATTTTGATGTTGAAGAAGAAAACGAGACGTTTTTCGACATACCCTAACTGTATTGACCCGGATTACACAGTCTATGCATGTGGGTCGCAGAGACGAGACAAGACGAGCGTTTGAGGTTATAAAGTATAGAAATTGTCAATTTGTTTGAAATGACCGATCGTTTCGCTAGAAAAGACCCTTCTTCCGCGGCTGGGATCGTTTAGAGACATTTGAAGCTGTGTTAAAATTATATTTTGGAAGTTCAAACTCACAGGCACAGTAGAAATCCACTATATGGAGAGCATTCCAGAAATGTTTTCCTCAAGAAACATAATTTCTTTACAGCTGAAGAAAGATAGACATTAACATACCCTTTAAAATAATTCCATTAGCGTCCACACTAATGAACGATATCTTTCTGTTTACTATAAGTGGCACTATAATTTTGTCATCTGCTGCTCAAACTTTTTAATATCAGATGGATTCTGATTTGCTGTTGTTGGTGTTTTTGTCTTTCTGATAGTGATTCCAATGATAATCATTAACATTATAGCATGGACTTTCCTGTTCTCATAGAGTTGGAATGATCATTAAAACTTTATAGTTATTGTTATAGTTAACGTACCTGGTGTGAACAGGCCTTTACTGCTGGATTGTGTAGCTAGAACTAGATTGTGAGTAAGAATCGTACCTTATTTCCTATGTAAAGACCCAACTAGCATAATACTATATCATTAATAATAATATAATTCATTATAATTATGGTTTATATTGAATAAAATTATATGTCCGTGGTAGAGCTCTGTGAGTGTGAGTGTGTCTGTAGACTGTGTGGATTGACTCGGTTCTAGTGTAGTGAACTAACAGCATTAACAGCAGACATACACCGCTGAGACTCGTAAGAACACTTAAGTCTGTGTGTGTGTGTGTTACTGCACATACTCAATTGCTCTCAGATTAAGACTTGAGCTTTGTCTCTAATGAGCTTACAGCAAATGCTCACTGTCGTTCTGCAGATATTTGTGTCTCTGGTGTGTGAGTTTAATGCGTTTGTTTGGACGGGGCTCTGTTGCATCAGACGCACACATCACACTCGTGAGTGACAGACGACCTGCAGTTGTTGCCTTAAGGAGCTATTCCTACCTGATTTAACTGTACAAATGACCTTTGCTGGTGTAAATTAATTTAGGTTGATTCGGCAATGTTAAATAATATTTTTGACTTCAATAAAACTAGCTCATTTCATTGTTGCCATTTTTAGGTTGCAATTTTTCACAGTGTACATGCAGGTGACTCACTGAGTGTGTGTGAGGCGGGATTGTAAAGACTTCTTCTCGCTGGAGTGGCAAAGGAAATTCCTCCTCTTGCTCGTCTATGTGTAACACAGATAAAGCTCTTCCTGTACAGTACAAATCCTGTTTCCCCCGCGGCCCGATCGGACCCTGAGAAACCTCAGGAAGGGTGAGGAGGAGATGCCCTCTTACAAATGACAAACGGCCCTCATGGACCAGCCCAACGCTGGGTGTGTGTGTGCGATTAGATAGTGTGTTTGTTGTTTGTGACAGTGGAAATGGTGAACTGCAGCTCAAAACACAAACGTTCGGGTTAACTCTTAGAATTCAGCCAAGTTTTGGCAAATTTGTGACTTTCCTTCTTCTGATTAACACAACAGAAGATGTTTTGCAGAATGTCCAAGCTGCTGTTTTCCATATAATGAAAGTCAGTGAAGGAGTTTGCTGTTGAGCTCTAAAAATAAGAAAAATATGTCATGTTCTGCTTTGTATGAGGAACAGACAAACACTTCATTCCCTGACAGCCTTTCTTGACAGCTGTGGTTTTCATTCAGACATTCTGCTAAACATTTCTTTGGGTTTCAGAGAAGAAGGTTATGCTGATTTAAAACAACGTGTTTTAATGAAGTTTCTGTTGCGTTAAAGATGCTGTGTAGTTGTGTTGTTTATATTGTCACAAATGTATACTATATTATCACACAGCTCTATGCGTAAAGTCAGATACATAAGTATACCAGTATTATCTGGATACATACAGTATGCTCACGTAAAGCAATATATGTGGTATAACAACAAATCTCTGCTGGATCGTTTATTTTGTTGCAAAATCAAACTATATTATTGTCCAGTTTGGTCTTCTAAGGTGACAATAAGGCATGAAGATATTAAGATATTATGAACTTAAACTGATGTTCTGTAAAGCTGCTTTGAAATAATGTGTGTTGTGAAATGCGCTATACAAAAAATTTGCTTGGTGTTTAGATGTGCATCTGAATCTTTAGGATGGTGAAGGGTTTGTCCAGCTCATTCATGAGATCTCTCTTTCTGTTTTGTCCTGTGGATGGGGAACGTGAACGGATGGATCCGCTCTGACCATCTCCAGAATCCAGCGTCCTGGAGAGATCACGACGACGCCACGTCCACACACTCGGCCGGCACGCCGGGACCCTCCAGCGGAGGACATGCGTCGCAGAGCGGAGACAACAGCAGCGAACAAGGTGAGTCCCGTGACGTACCTGTGCTTTCGTTACTGAACCATAACAGATATGACGTAAACACCGTTTACTGCACATGCAGCCCTGTGTGTGTGTAACCTCCATTAGGATAGCAAAACTTCTTGTCAGCTACACTGTTTAATATCATCCTACAGTCCCCATGAGGAAAACAGATTAATAAAGTTTTAATTAAAATGTAAAACTGCAAATGTTTTCTGTGAGGGTTGGGTTAGAGGTAGAGTTGAGGCCCGTTCATGCCAAGAACAATAACTATAATGATAACTATATTTGCAGCCA
Organism: Labeo catla; assembly: GCA_012976165.1. Lineage (NCBI taxonomy): Eukaryota > Metazoa > Chordata > Actinopteri > Cypriniformes > Cyprinidae > Labeo > Labeo catla. The sequence goes on along the minus strand of VONZ01000477.1, from coordinate 129,748 downwards.
CAACAGCATAACATAACATTCTGTTTTTTCCAAGCTTTCTGCAGCCTTAAATCCTGTCAGTGTTTTTATCATTCATCAGCTGGAAAAAAAATTGTTTTGAAAGTGATTCCAGTGACATCATCCCCCGTGTCGTTATCATTGTGGTGTGGACTCGCTGTTCTCTTTGAGTTACAGCAATTATTAACATTTTTATAGTTATCATTGTAGTTATCATTCTTGGTGTGAACAGGCCCTTTAGGGTTAGGAGATAAAAAATATCATTAGCTCAGTATAAAAACTGTATAGTCCACTAATGATATAGCAATATATAATATGTAATAGAAATATAATATAGTGTATGATCCATTGTGCAGCTGTGTGTGATGAAGCAGAGGAGAGTGTTATTGATCATGCTGAAGTCATAAGTACCAGTGAGCTGTTCTTCCACTGCAGTTATCGACTCTCTCACACTGGATCCAGTAACGGCTGGTCGATACGGGCTAACACACTTACGGTACGGCACGCAGAACTGCCTCCAAGTGATCCGGTCAAGCCCTGGCCCAAACTAAACCAACCAGAGAGTGAGACCGGACACAGAGAGAGACAAGAGAGAGATAGGACAGAGAGGGAGACAGAGTGGACAGAGACATGACGGAATGAGAGAGTGGACAGACAGAGACCGGATAGAGAGGAGCAGGATAGCAGTCATGAGGAGGCAGAGCAGCGGTGCTCTGGTGCAGTAATGCAGCCGTCCTGCAGCGCACAGTGACCTTTCACCCCGGCTAGCAGAACAGACGCCTCATTTCTCACATTCTTGCAATTACGTTCACGCTTGAAGCGCTCGTTCACTCTCAGCAACCAGTCCACACATTCACATGAGACAGGACAAGCGTTAGTTCCTAAAAGAACGCTTTTGGGACTTGACTTAAAATCAGTCGTTACAGAAGGATCCATCTGTCTCTGTCTGTGTGCAATCACTGCTAACTGACGACAGCAGCGTGTCTGTCCAGTGTTAATGAGTTAATGAAGCCATCAGACCATCATATATCTTCACACACATGAGTGTGTTCAGTGTCATCCGGTCAAACACACTCTTTCTGTTCGACATCAGTTCACTGTGCTGGAAGCGGCTGAGAGATTTCATTTAACTGACTGCGGTGAGCGGGAATCTTCTGCCCTTTTCCAGAGCAGTTTTTTAGGAAAATGAAATATCAGTTGTGGCCCTCAGGCACTGAGACGCTCCACACACACACACACACACATGAGGTTTGGGTGTGTGTGTTGTTGTAGGTGTGGCCTCAGACTTTCTCCTCTTCAGACTTTCTTTTCTATAATGTTTAAGTTTATGCCATAGACAGAAAGACAAAAAAGTAGAAGCTAGAATCTGCATCATACACAGACAGAATGGACGTGGTCATGATCAAATACTGTTGGTGACAGTTGCAGCCAAATAACAAACACGGTAAAGCTCACAGACAGAAGAGAAATGAGATCAGTAAAAGCAAGGGAATACCAGCTCAATTCTAGCGGCTTTATTTGCACTGCGCTGGCCCTTTAAACGAGGACGCTGTGATGTTGAGTGTTTTTTCGGGCTCTTGTTTTAGCACGCTGTGCCTGAGGGGGTCAGCCAAGAAGTCACCCTTAAGAGGTGATAATCCCATCACACTAGTCTCCAGCGCTGTTTTTCCCGGATGGCATGAGCGGTTCAGTTCTCATGAGAGTCTGACCCGTGTTTCTGTGCCGGCGAGGGGTTACTGAGGCCAGTGCTGTCTAAAGCAGTGCTTCTTAACCGGTGCAATGTGTCTCTGGTCTGTTCCGACGGGTCTCAGACTGCAGGAATAAAACAATGATAGACGAACATAGTATACTGTAAATAATCATGCATACTTAGGATAGCAAAACAAGTAGACTTAAAAGGGAGGAGAAAACGCTTATCTTTAATTGTTGAAATTCACCTTAGGTTTGATGGAAAACATCAGACAAATCAACATGGACAGACTGTCTGACAGCCTCGTCCTCAAAAACCATCGATAAAACTACACATTGTCAAAGACAATACAACTCTGATGTTAAGTACAGGTTTAAACTAAAAGCCAATGTGTGTTAATACTTACTATTGTTAATTCATATTATTGGGTTCATGCAGTTCATATAAATTCCAATGCACCATCTTAAAGACATTTTTGTTTCCGTCATTGTTGAGAAGCAGTCCTGCGGGACCTTCACTGCCAGGCCCACCTGCTCATTTTGCCTATTGAAGGTGTACTTATTTGGGCATTAACCACTTCTCCTGCAGTATCGGTCCCCTCGCCCCTATTGTGTTTGTCCAACGGGTCTTACGCCCCTCCGTTCCCTAATCCCACCCGCCTCCTCCTCCCTCCAAACACCCAGAATGCTCGTGAAGGGCTTGCGCTCGGGAGTGTGGTCTCTGAAGCGCGTCACAGCTCCGATGCCCTACAGGTATCTTTGGAACGAGTGGGCGGATGAGAAAGAGATGCTGCCTTCCCGAGCACCGCTAACGTATTTATGCAAATCTTTTTGGGCATTATTGCAGATAAGCTCATTTTATAGTCTGATTTCCGCTCCCTCGTGTGCCATAATGAGTCGTCGAGCACGGGGGAGCGTGTCGGGGAAGAGTGCCAGTCCGTCCGTCCGTCTGTCCGTGCGCCGAACGCGCCGTCCTGGCGTTCCGTTTGAGGAGACGGGGATGGAGGGGTTTGACGCCGGTTAGTGCTATTAGCTCTCGTTATTGGAGGCAGCCGTCTAATAATTTCTAATTACCCTAAGGAGGTATTAGGAGTGTTAGTCAGCAAGGATAATTTCTTATTTGCACGCCTGGAGCGGTGAGCTCTCTAGAAGAACGGAGGCTAATGTGCAACAAAACAAATCAACGTGCCACGCAGGGCTGCGGGCTTCAGGGAGGAGGCCGAGATAACGCTCATTATGCATCATGATAATTCATTTAGAATGTTATCAATTTCAGAATAGAGGCCCGTGCACGCACACACAAACACACATGAACCATTAAAAAAGGATGAGGAAATGAGGCTGCTGTTCAAACACTGCCTCCTGGTCTGTTCAGGTAGCTCCAATTACACACTTCCCATGTTTTAAGGCTGTTGAATGCTAAACGCTGCCTCCTCTCTTCATTTCCTCTGATCTTAAACCCCCTGAAAATGTATTTCGTAGTGAAGCGCGAAATAAATGTTATTCCTCTGGAACTGAGTGGGTGTTTCATAGCAGAGTTTGTGGAGGACTCGACTGTGAAACTTAACTGACCCGGCTGATTGTTTCAGAGGCACATGTTGGTGTTTCTTCTTTGTGTGCTGATGACTCATTCCAAATAATTCCAGAAGCATGAATTAAGACACTAGAGTTAATGTGATTTTCTCACTTTTGAGACGCATTTTCCCACGAGGACCGTTCTCGGTTCCATTCGGTTTTAATTGCAGCAGCGAAGCAGTACTCGTCTTTCTCCTCGCGAAGTTAGTCTGTCCACCGTTTCCCTCTTTTTCTTCTCGAAAGCATCTTTCCTCGTGCCTTCAGAACTAGAATGACTTAATCTCTTGAAACAATTGGAGGAAGTTTAAGGAGAGACCGTTTAGATGTCTGAAATGTAATACCAAACAATGGCATCTCGCGATAGCAACCGATTTTCCACATTCGACATCCTCCAGTGGAAAAGCTTTACTAGTCATGTGGGAAAACACAAGTGTAGACAAAGCACAAAACCAAACGAGACAAAAAAAAAGAAAAACATGTTGTGTTTAGCGGTGTTGCGGGGTCAGGCCTGCATTGTGTGTTTCTCGCTGGGCCGCGGTCCTCAGACAACCGACTGTCTGCGGGAGACATCTGCGAATCCGACCCTCCGACCCTCAGAAGCGCTCTGAAGTGAGGGAATGCTGCCTTTAGCCCTCACACGGCCCGCAGGACAAACTCCAGCGCTATTAAGAAACAGAGAGAGAGACAGAACAAGAGGGAGACAGGCAGAGCCGGCCGAAGCGCGTCAGAACGGTTTTGTTTCTTCCTCAAAGGCCTCGCGGTCTGCGTTCCTCAGATGCCCATGAGATCATTTTCCTTCTTTATGAGTAAAGAGCAGCTCGGTGCTGCAGAGGTTACGCTGGCCTGATGAGGAGCCGCTGTTCGCAGCACCTGCTGTTGGGTGGGCCGGCGTCCAAGCGCATCATTGTGCGGTAAATGAGTCGCGTTCCCCGCAGCTCCGGAGGCGGCGGCTGCGGCTAGAGCGACCTTTGGCTGGAGATCTTTGGCGCCTCGTCTCGGTTCGTCTCGTGCTCCGTCGGGCCGCTTACGCCTCGCTGGGGTCGCTGGGTCCGTTTCCACCGAATCCGCCTCTTTCCTCGATGCGTGCAACGCGTGCATTACACCGAAGAGAAGCTGTTGTTGCTCTCTCTTTCTCGCTGCCTTTGATTTTCCTGATGGTTGAAGTCGTTGCCTCCGCTCAGGAGCTTTAGGGGAACGGCTGCATCTGCTGTTGAGATTTTACAGGAAGAGAAAATTGAAAAATCAATAAAAAGCCAAAAAAGAGTGAGACGGAAAAAAAAATACACAGAGGGCGAAAAGCAAAGCACATAACAGCTTTGAAGAAGCAGACAGACATGAAGCTGCACGTAGATTTGAGACGTGTTTTTGGACTAATTCAGGGGCATGGCGAATTCATTTAAACACCGTAGTATAGCTGCGCCACATGCGTACACCACATCCGTGTCAGGCAAGCGTTTTCCAAAATGTCTTTGTTTTATAATGACCAACGGAGGACTCAAGCGATGTAAGACAATGAATGTTAGTGGACACTGGAGTGGCAGTGATCTGAACCTGCTCCTGTTTGGTTCGAATGCAGCGCTGTTGAGCCTCTCGAATGAGTATAAGGAAGGTGAATTCAGCTCACTTTCTTGGCATTAAGATAAACTTCACCTAAATTCACCCAGCCCAAACGGAATGAGTTTCGAGTTTACCTAAAACACAGGAGACAGTCAATAGAAAACTCATCACCGACTGATTAACAGAAGCCTCTCTCTCTCTGCGTTAATGCAGTTCTGCTCATTATTTTTACATTTGTGGAAGAGTGCTTGAACACTGGGAATGACTGTGGGAAGGACAGCGGGCCGCGGTTATTGACTTGTAAAAGAGCCGGTAGAAGTGTCTGGATAAGACACGAGCTTCTCCTGCTCTTGTAAAGCAGTATCTGATTTCTCTGCTAGTTGGGTCCCCAGAGGGGCCGCTGGGCTGATGGGAGCTCACAGCTGCTGCAGAGAAGAACGCACACGTGAACTCTGGAGGTGCTCCCTACGGTGAACGGTGTCTCTGAACTACACAAGGACGCTTGTGTTCGTGCATGTCGACGTATCCTGATGCATTTGCTCACTAAATCGGGATAGATATTAATATGAATAAGATCTTGTACATTTTTTTCAGTCACAGTCCAATTTTCGGAACGTTATACCTTGTATCGTGTCAAGGCGATAGTTGCCGATACCCAGCCCTAGACAGCGGAACAGCGCAGCACCGGACAGCTGCAGCCAACAGCACGCTGACTAATTTATGAGCGCAAACTGCACATGTGCATGCGAGAGAGAATCAGAGGAAGTTTTCATTGACTCTGCAATGAGGTATCCGAGGCCCATGGGGGGGGGCTCTTCGCAGTTTGAACTTCATCAGGGGCTGCGCTTAATCAATACGCTATCGGAAAAAGAATTAATTACCAAAGCAGAATAAAACAGCTGCATTTTAAACGGAGGCTTCATCAATGCTTTAATCTCCTGCTTTCAGCTCAGGTGCCCTGAGGAATCGCTCTGACCGCGTGTAATGAGGAACTCAGGGACTTTACGCCCCACACACCCCTTTCTCTCTCTCACACACACACACACACACATCTGCCTTCCTAAACTGTATCTCCATCTGCGCAGAACCCCTTCGCCCGTCCAGCGTCCCCTCCGCTGCATTCCCTTCCCACCGAATTCCAGTCTTCCCAGGGATGAGGAAGGGTATTAATGTGGAAATCTCTGCTGTAGGGCCGCTGGAGAGAGACACACATTCCTAAAGTGAAAGGGACTGAACTGTCGCCCGTCCGTGGCCCTCCCCGTCACCGACAACCCCCCTCCACCCTTGAGCACTCCTCCGAACTGCATTTCAAGTAGGGTTGAGAAGGGGTTATGGGTGATGAATTGGGTTTTTAGTGAGCTCATTAGGAAGCCAAACAGAGTCGAGACGCAGCGGAACGGAGTGGGGCCACGGTGCAGCAATCAGTTCTGCTTGCTTTGTTCCGTGCCTCCAGGACATTTGTGAGCGAAAGTTCAGGGCAGACGGCTGATGAGAGAGGCCTGCCGATTGGAGCCCACGATCTGATGGTTGACTTGTTGGTGTAGAACCTTTAATTCGGTGGCCTCTTCGCGTCTCGTGTCCTAAAGGCCGCGGCGCGCCCTCGTAAGCCGAAGGCGGAGCGGAGCGCACGTAATAACTCCAAGGTGTCTGCCGAGTCTGTGTTAGTCCGAAGTGCAATTGAGGGTGGAGAATCTCCGTAAATACAGGTTTTTGTGTGGTGACGTGTAGAATCGGACTCTCGACAATCTCATGGTTCGGGGCAGGACTTTGATCCCTTCTCTTTGAGGTGAATGAAGCCGGATCCAGCGCAGCTTTTTTTTTTAGCCTTTCAGTCGTGTGGTTTATAATGGCGCGCTCATAGGCCGTAGAAATCCTGTTTTGGTGAAAATTGATGTAATTTGCTATAGTAATTATCTTAGTAATTAACTCTCTAATGACTGCGGTGTGAAAGTGCTGCAGCTCCTCCAGTGGCTCTCATGTGCGCAGTCATTATACGCTCTCCATCGTAATAGAAGCTTCAAAGTGTGCTGATACTGACTGGAGAGAGAGAGAATAGACTTGGATGCACCTCAGTAACCTCTGGGGCCAATTGTTGTAATTTGATTTGGAAGACAGGCTGCAGGAAGAGTGTAGGGTGTGTGTTGTGGGGCATGTAGCATGTGTTGGGGTGTGTTTAGGGGCCATTGGAGTGTGCTTGGTCTCTAGACGTTCAGTTTTATCACCAGACATTCATAGGCATCACAACAAAAGTGCTTATTTAATGAGCTCCATCACACATTGACCGGGATCAGTCCGGCCGTATGGCAGTGGTTCCCAACCACGTTCCTAAAGGTTCCTTTCTCTCACGCACCCATTTCATGTCTTGGAGTCTCTTCTAATGAGCTGATGAGTTGTATCAGGTGTGACTGTTTAAGAAGACATGCAAAATGTGCAGTGTTGATGGTACTCTGGGAATGTGGTTGGGAACTACAGGCAGCAGAGCTCCTGCCCCGCATCTGTGCTTGTTTTTGCATTAGTGTTGAATTAGTTGTCCTTACAGCATAGGTTCATGTGCAGCTTCCTTAAACCGTCTCTCGGGATGTTGTTTCCCTGTGATTGTCTTTCGCACGGGCCAGAAGCTCAGAGATGCAGGAAACAGCCGCAGCACTTAATGTCTCATAAACTCATCAGAGTGATTAGCGGACTAATGAAGAGACGAGATGAGGGGCGGCAGGAATGCAGCGTTACGATCAGGCGCCGTCCCTCCAAGGCCCTGTTTATGATGTAATGAGATAATTGCCGTTACAGGTAGCAGGTTAATTACACGTGTAATTACTCAAGCGCTTCGCACAGGCTCTTCTGAAGCACTATTGGCGTATGATTATCATCTTCAACCTTTGAATGCCGACGCTCCTTTTGCTTTGTCCTGTCATTTGCGAGGCCGTTGTGTTAAAGGTTTTAAACATTGTTTCCCCATAATGCCTCATGAGCCAAACATTTTCATTCTCTCAGCACAGGGTTTGGAGATTCAGTAATCCATAGCATTCCTGGGATGACACTGACGTGACTCTGTGTGTGTGTGTGTGTGTGTGTGTTATTAAGCCGCTTCCTTATACAGACGTCTAATTAAAGCGTTTTATTCCACTTCATTTACAACCAAAAGAGAAGCTTTAGTTCTTCAGCGCAAACAACCGCACATTACATCTGCAGGAAAACAACATGGCGAGAGTGACTGTGAGAGCGCAGCTGTCCGAGGACACGAGTGTTTGTGCAGATGTGTGCGTGAAGGTTATTTAGAGCTAAATGTTTAAACTGTTGCTCGTGTATGTTTTTGGAGCAGCGGTTGACTAGTCTATTAGTTCTGCTGCTAGTCTGTGTTGACTATATTGTGAAAATGTACAACATACTAAAGTACAACTTTGAATTTAACCAGTGATGAAGAAAATGAAGCTGAAACTCATGAGCGGATGAGTCATTAGCATAAGGTAAACACTGACCCACCGACTGCTGTTCTGGATGAGAGGACTAGTGAATGTGAGTAGTCATGTTGGGAGCAGGGCTGAGGTGTGCGGTCTGTGTTTGCGGGTGAGTGCAGCGGTCTGGATCACTGCTCTCCACCACGAGCAGCCTCAGCTCACTCTGTGAGGAGCAGGAGCGCTCCTGTGGACGCCGTCTCAGCAGGAGGCTGTAATTAGTGTCTTTAAGCTCAGCCTGTGACGGCACTGCCTCCGCGTTCATGCCCCATTAGCCTGAAACAAATGTCCGAGCCAAACAAATCGGTGACTGCAACACTCTCTTCGAGACAAAGGGTGGAAAATGTGAAGCGCTTCAGCCCACTTGATTTGCCTTTTTACTCTTTTCCCATTGCAGTTGTTGTGATTACATGTGCTGTATAATAACACGCTCTTATCGTCAGCACAGCGTCAATCTACTGCTCAACTCTCAACGAAGTGTTCTGCTCCAGTGTCCACAGAACATTTCACATCCTGCAATTATTACATTGAAAAGCTATTACTACCTAATGTTTTGTTGATACAAATCAATGTATTTAGGTTGATTCAGCAATATTAAATAATATATTTTAAATAATAATTTAAGTGCACTGGAACACTCGACTGACCAGTTGCCAGGAACACAGGCTGATGTGCAGATCCATTTTTAATAATCTTTAATGGTGAGAAACATTAGTCTGAGTTTTACAGTCATTTTTGCTATTGTCTATTTTATGCGGGTCAGTGGGATCCAGTTTAATATGGACACACACACTGTCTCACTCCAGTGCACATGTACACAGTGGTCACGTTTAAGCCAGAAAGAGGCAGAGAGAGAGAGAGTGAGAGAGAGAGAGAGGGCATGTTTTTTCCTTCTCCAAGGGTACTGCTTTTCCAAAAGTGCCTGGGGCGAGACTGCAGCACCTCGTCTCCCGGAGGCCTTTGGGCGTCTCCTAATAGCCACCCCCCCCCTCATCTGCCCCCATCTCAGAGGTGCATGATGGGATACTTCCCCTTCCCCCTCTCCTCTTCTCCTCGTGTCGTCCTCATGTTTTGTGCTGGAGTTCACATCCGCACAGGTTCAAATGGCAGAGTTGCCAGGGAACAGTCAGAGGCCATTAGCGTTTGGGACGATTCGCCCTGCGGCGCTGCAGCGCTAACCAGTGAGCGGGGGGGCCATGTAGATTAGCAGCTTCACATGTAATGAGCAAGTTTGCCCTTTCTTTTCTTTTCTTTTCTTTTCTTTTCTTTTTCTTTTCTTTTCTTTAATCCCGTCGCATCATTTTTTTGATTATTTCCACTCCTTTGACTCACTGTCATGTGTGTGTGAGCATATTTTCAATAGTGATAGAGTGATATATACCGACCAGTTTATTGGCTGATTTTTGGACAGAATATTGGTATCAGCTAAAAACACACTCTGTTATCAATGCCCGAATGTACCAACAGGATAATTGTGTAAAAGCAGTGTCCACTGCATTTCTACAATTTTGTGTACATTTCATTCTCTGCATTATGTCCTTGATTTACTCTGATCTAGATCTGTTGGACACACACTGATCTCCAGACGTTAGTGTGTGTTCAGTTTGTGTACATATAGATTTGGTTATCAGTGAGTGCCTGTGTGTGTATGAGGGGCGTCTGGTTTCACCCCGAGCGGTCAGGGGCCGTAGGGTAATGAAGCGACGGGTCGGTCTGTAAATACACGTGGGTCGCTCTGGCCGCTGTGAGCAGTAGGCTATCGTGTTGCAGTGAAAATGGAAACGTCAATAAAATTAATCTGGCCACCTTTTGGCCTGGACTGCTCGCTGTGGTCCACTCATAACACACCACAACAAGACAAGTTTACACTCCCAAACACACACACCTCCTCCGGTGTTGTCATTAGAGCAAATGAGTGAACGTTTGACCACCGCACGCGGGCAAGCGGTAGCTACGGCGCAGGTCCGGTGTTGTTCTGAGCGTTTCTGAACGTGCAGTTTGAATGAGTGTGGCTTTTGGGCGTTTGATGCTTACGAGAGTACAAACCCCTACACGCCCTTCGTCCATCTGTGAGGTCACATCTTTAGCACAGGTCCACACGGCGAGGGTGATAAAACAGCACTAGAGAGAAAAATAATAGATTAAAACAGAGAGGGGAAGGAAAGGCTTTCAACTGTCCTTGTATTCTTCATGTATTTTGCATTTGATTACGCCACCCATCGGATCTGTTCTCTTTCCTCCTTTTTAAAGTGATTAGTTGAAATATTAATGCGTGATTATTGCTTATATAGGTGCGCGTGATTGATGTCTCCCCAAAAACAGAGAGACGTGCAAGTGTAAATTTGTAGAATATCGCAGCGTAGTGCAGGAGTTTTTCAGATACATAATTTAAATGCCCTGAAGGAAGGCTTTCAAGGCATTTTCGCCCAAGGCCAAGAAAAAATAACTGACTTTTAAAAGTAAATCATTTTTGCTAATGCACAATTAATGGCAGAGGAGAAAGAAAGTAAGTCTGGGAAGTAGGTTACGAAGAGACCCGACCTGCCCTCACACGTGCAGAAGACGGACATCGGCGTAGGAGCCTAAGACGTGCTTGTTATATGCAAATGAGGCGCAGGAAGGGGAGGGGCTGCAGGGTCATGCGTTTGTGTTTATCACATTGTAGCTTTTGTCTTTGCACCAGTCCTTAGTATTCCTGCATGGTGTCGCGCAAAATAAGGATTTGACGTAAGGGTGTCTCTGTTTTTTAGGGTTTATGTATGTTAATGTGCATGAATGTGGGCCACGTTTCTAAAAAGCTCTCCTTTTGTCCAGGAGATGGTTTAGACAACAGCGTGGCCTCACCCGGCACAGGCGACGATGACGATCCAGACAAGGACAAAAAGCGTCAGAAAAAGCGGGGCATCTTCCCCAAAGTCGCCACTAACATCATGCGGGCATGGCTCTTCCAGCATCTCACAGTAAGTCTCATTTTTTCTCTTTGTGAACTCTTTCAATCTGTGATTGGGGAAATGTGAGCTGAGACCTCACAGTGAACTCTTATTGAAACTCTTATAAACTAGAATCAATGCAAATCAATACAAATCAATACAAATGTCATCGACATTTGTACAGCAGGTAGATCCGGCCCTCAAATCTGATTGGACGTTGAAAGAATGCAAACAGCACTGGAACTTTTCACTGTTTGTTTCACTCCACCTGACTGTTACTCAGCGACACGCAACGGCTGATCCTGATTTGTCTCCATTTGGAACGGTTTTCATTGGAGTGGCAGAAATAAATTATTTAGCTATATTGTGTGTGTAATGTCATTCAATATTAATTTCAGTATCAGAATATAAGCAATTTCACACTTGCAGTAAGTGCTGCCTTGTGTATACAGCTAAATCACAGCTGCAGTGCTGCTCACAACAAATGCGAGTGTGCTGTTACTAATTAACTGATTAAGTGATTGACCACTCTAGCTCTGATAATGCTGTTTTTCATCAATTCTTCCCAAAGAACATTAGTAGGGTTCAGGTCTCTGCCGGTCCAAACGCTAGTTGTTGTAGCACAAGGAGAGTGCGTTGCGTGTGTGTCAGTTTGGAGAGGTGGCACGTGGGGTCGTGTTCCATCGGCCTCTCTGATGTCACGACATCATCCGCGGCTCAGGATATATCGATCAGGACAGGAAGGGTCGGGTTTCTGAGGGAGGTGCTGCCGTCCCTGAGCACGTGAATGCAGCGTGTGCTCCACAGGAAACTGAAAACGGCCGCTGTGTTAGGGCTGCGTGTGTGAGGGACGTGCCCTATAACGGCCCAGACGCCCAACTGCGGTCCGAGTCTGGACCCGGTGATCTAGCCCGAGCCAAAATAATAACGCTGCTTAAATACAGCTAATGCAAAAGGCTGTAAATCCATTAGAAACTGCTGCGGGATAGCGCTGAACTCTGCCATGCGCTTATAACTCTCATCATCATCAGAATGACTCCACCGCAGCCCAATTTGACAGACAGACAAAGACGCTTCGCTTTTCTCTGCTTTATTCCTGCGCTCTTTTCATTTGTCGTCCCCTTCACACTCTCAGAACCGCTTGGCGCGCTTGTGTGTAAAGCAGCGAAGAGGGAGGCATCAACCCACCACCTACCTCGCCGCTTTTACCCACAAACGCCTCTCGCTTCATTCACTCGGCTCCATATCACGCAGGAATTTCGCGCTTTTTTCAGAGATCATTAGGCGTCTTTACTGGCAGCTCAGGAGATCCCCATTCATGCCATTCACGAGAGACGCACTCCTGCTTCCTTTAGAATTGTTTTAAACGACAAGAAAACACAAATTCCACAAGGAGTGGAATTGCAGAAGTTTCCGTCGTCCTTTTAGACGTTTCTCTCATTTCGGAGTCTTTTATGAGCACAAGCAATAATCCATCCTTTTTAACCCACCTTTCTGTTTTTTTCCATCCTTTTCCGACCAAAGAGACTTAATTGAATTATCCCGAAGTAGCGACCGCAGCCCCCCGCGCAATCCTTTACACGGCACGGCCGTGCCACACACTAACACATCAGGCCTTTTATTTTAATTTGTTAAGCAAATGTATTTTCCAGTTCAGGATGCATTTGTGTGCGGGTGAATTCATGGGGACTTTGGCCCTGAATGGCCCGTAGCGGCAGCTCTCCATTCAACCATTCATTGGAGGGGGCAAAAGAAAAGCGGCGAGGTTGTATTTTCTCAACCGCGGGGCCAAAGCGGAGCTGCTCTTCCATGAGCGGTGGGGGTCCCTTTACATATGTTCTCAACATTGAGCCATTGTCACCTATTCTAAGGGGCTCAAAAGGACGTAACCCCTTCCCTCCCCCCTGTTTCCATCCCCCGCACTCACAGAAAAAAACGCGCCGCCTAACAGTTGCAATTGTGGGCTGAAATCGATGGCCTCCTCTCCCAAGGAACAGTCTCCCTCTCTGATGCCCTCTCTGAGTCCAAGGGTGAAGTCTCTCTGAGCCAGTCCCACAGGGGTGTGAAGGACGGACCCGCAGGAGATGCGTGTGGCACATTCAGCTCATGCAGAACTCGAGAGTTTGGGTCAGAATGCGCTGCAATTGAAGCCCCAGAGATGTGCTCTTCCTCCTGGAGCTCTCTGGATCTTTTCCAGTGCCATTAGTGGGAGGAAATCCCAGCTGGCTGCTGTAAGCTTTCCCATACGGCACAGAGCTTATGTTATCGGAAAGATAAACTCCACTGTGGGGTGTATTGCTCTATTAGGCTTCATATTTAATGAACAAGACAGAGAAGAACCTTCTACGCGGCTCACAGAGAGAGAGAAGCGGCGCGGCGGTGAAGTGTAGTTTGCACTGACATCGCTGCGGGGTCACCCAACAGTTTAATGGAGACAAACTTTGAATCCTCCCAATTAGTCCGTTGGCGCCCTCAGCGTGTCTCCTGCTAAGATGAGGGTCAGCCTGCAATGAAAACAGGAAGCACTCAGATACAAAGATAGCACTCCAAGCCTGTGCTGTCCTTTCACTTGGGTAAACCTTCAAAAAGCTGTGAAAATAAATAGGGTGGTTTCAGCAGGGCGGCCTGAAATGCGACTCAACCAGTGGCATGAGTTTGGGGCGGGACTGTCGGGGGAAAACTGAATATTTGTTTGAAAATAAAGTAGGGCAGGACTAATTCAGAAATCCACCCGATCTTTATCCTTTTATCAATCTGGATTAGATTTGCTCATGAAAAGTGAGCTGTAATATTATTGGCTAAGGTTATTTTTACCCAATAACACAGACTTTACGTCAGCTGAAGAGTCATTTCAGTGGTGCAGAAAGTAACTGCGTAATGTGTTCTACAGTTATTAAACATAGGGGCGTTTAATAAAGAGGGCTGATTTGTCGATGGAAACATCCTCAAGCAGTGACGTAGCAGCAATCGCATCACGTTAATTTCTCATCTGCCGCCTTTGATTCACCAGTGAAAAACCTCATCAGATAAATGTGTAAACAAATAAACAGGATCAGCCAGTGATCAGCCTGCAGAGTCAAAGCAAACAGATTCGTTCTTGAGGCCCGTCTCAGACTAAACATTTGGGCTTATTTGCTCTGACTGCAGCTGTTTGCATGTCTGATTCATGTCAGTGTTGATTTCTACTGCAGCACATCTGACAGTAGTTTCAAACAATGGACATACACGCACAAACACAAAAAGCACACTTAAAAACCTCAGTCAAATTCTTCCTCTCTCTGTCTCTCTCTCTCTCACACACACAGAAACTTGAAATGTGGTCAGTAGGTCCTCTTCACCCCTGCCGCATGTAAGCTCGGGGTTTCCTCAGGAGAGGTTTCCTCTCTCGCTGTGTGCTGTAATGCAGGGCATTCTTAAAGCAGCGGTTTCATTTAAGGCCCAGCGAGGTTGTTTTGTGACGCTCCGGGGGGTTGCAGTGGGGCAACACTAATCTATCATGGGCTTGTTTGTCCTCTGTCACCAGTGAAGCCTATATACTAGATCTGTTTAGTGTGAAGAACCTGAAGAACAAGAACATAAATTACCCTGATGAAACTTCAAATGTGTGTACTATTAAACCTGATGTGTTATTGAGCAAGTAACTAGCTTTTAACATTACGACAGTTTTGCTAACTTTAACTGTGCTGATCAGCAATATTCTTAGCATATGTGAAAGTGAAAACTGGCCATAGAAGAAGCCATTTTACACGAATGTGTGCTTTTGCACCCCTTGTGGCAATGCTGAGAATGTGATGCACTATTCTGTGTACTGGATAGTGACCCTACAGTAAGGACACATTGTGGCTGCTGTCTGCCATTTGTTCTCTTGATTCCTTCTAGTTGTAAATCAGGTATGTCACTGTAAACAGCACACTGCTGCAGTCAGAACCTCTGAATCAGAGTGGCTGAAGGTTCATTTGTCCACATCACTATTTCGTTCTTGCAGGTTGGGGAATTAAAAGAGAAGCTACATCCACCTTCCTCTGACTTAAAGGGGTCCCATTATGCCTTTTTTACTTTTAAATCTCAAAGTCCACTCCAAAGGGAGATATTTCGTTTTTAAAAAATCCCTTTACAACGAATGGCTCCTTTGGACTACAGCAATGTTTTCTGGGTGCTGTGATGTCCACAACACGGCCCATTAGAATATCATTAAAATAAATCCCGCCCATGGAAATTTGAATGGGGGATTGGCCTAACTTTAGTGATGCAGCGCGGACATGACGCAGACGTGTGCAGAACAGGGGGTCAAAACACATTCCGAGCCGTGGCTGTTATAAACACAAGCACTGGTTAGAGTGGCTGCGATCAGCTCTGGTGGCCGTGTCAGAGCCATAACACGCCGCAGATGTGCACTGTGTGGTTAGAGATTTATTCATAATACAGTGTAGGTAGCTTCACTTGTAACAAGTGTTTTTTTAAAATGCATAAACTTGCATTAGAATAGGCTACGCTAATCAGTGATGATGTTCTTTGATAATGTTAATGTTCTTTGCTCATTTTCTGTAGCTGGTTTTTGAATAACTAAGGAAATGTAAGCATTATAATTAGTATATTACAATGTTTTTATTTAATTGTTGTCATGTTAAATGCAAATTAAGTCATATTAAAAACATTAGGCTACGTTTAGCATTATGCTGGAGCTGATTTCGGGCAATGAAATTAAGTATGTAAATAAATAAATTAGCATGATAATATCATGTGTCGGTGACGATAGGACCCTACACTGCTGTAGCGTCAACTATACCTTAATATATCCTCTTAACTATAATGGAGCCAGGGTTGCCAGGGTTGCCAGGTTTTCACAACAAAACCCGCCCAATTGGTACTATAGTTTTTTTGCTGGGGTTCCCCTGGTAAATTCGTATTTCAGGGGCTACATATGACATTTGGGGTCGCTTCAACCCACGGACATCAAAAACAACCTGCGGCAACAGTGTTAAAGTAGCTCAATTGGCAACACTGAATGGAGCAGATGGAACTTGCTGCTTTGGCAAGGGATGTGGCAGTACTGAAACACCGTCTAAGCTGTTCGCCAATCACAGTGCACTGGGACAGCTAACCAATCACAACACATTTCATTTTTTGGAAGGCGGGCTTTCATTAAACCCGGAACTAATCAAGCCATTTGTGCCAGTCTGGGGAAAAAGGTATTGTAATAATAATGCGTTTTTTTTTTTAACCACCAAGCATGAGAGCATGTTTTAGTACACCCCCAAAACAAAATCAAGACTTTGTAAAAGAGCATAATAGGACCCCTTTAACAATAGCTGCTGTCCATGTGTGTTTGCAAATCTTGATTATCAGAGTGGCTGGGAAGAGGCTTTGGCATCAACTAGCATTTATCATTATATTGTTCAGCATCAACATTCACTTTGCCCATTAAATTCATGTCTGTTGTAGGTGAGATTTAAAGCTCTGCAGCACACACTAACTTGCTTCAGCATTCATAGGTGCAGTTTAGGCAGCAATGGCAATGAAAGTAAATTTGATTGTTCTCTGATTTTAGGCACTTCCTTTAATGGAATTTTCTTTCAGATCTCTGTGTGTCCTTGTTTAGAACTGTTGCAGCTGAATATGGCAGTTTGCAATAGCATTTTGAACCTAAAAGCAATTGCTCTGTCTTTATCTTGTCTTTGAGCATCATCCTGTATGTCGTGTAAGTTATGGCATGTTTATCATGTTTTGATGCTTTTCAGAGATAAATGAGTCTCTCTGAACCTCAGAGACAGAGCGAAATCTTTCAGTTGAGGGATGACCTTGCTGACACTTGGAATGTTCCTACATACCCAGACTGAGTCGGTATTAATAAAGATGGCTTGAACAGGCTGGAACATGCTGTTCCGTGCATGTGTGTGTGAGGGGAATGCATCTGCTCTGACCTGAAGATACACATAAACAGTGAGGAGAACAAGAACTTCAGTTTACTAACTCTAGATCTCACTGGACAGCTCAAACTGACCTCAACCCAGACAAGTACACAAGCGAAGGTGCCAATGCCTGTTGATTGCGATCGTGTGGTGAAGATTTGTTGTTATTCAGGAAGCTGTTATAAAGAGTTCATGTTAACGTTTAAATGTTATAAACCTGTGATAGCAGAAGACACTCATTCCCTCTATAAGCTATAAGTAATAAATTACGTTTGTGTGAAATCAATGCTTACATAGAGTATGTCTCAGGCTGAAAAGAGGGAGGATCTAGGGGTGTGGCCAAAGAAACAACTCAGACGTAGAAGCGGAAAACTAAGAAAGGTTTGTTGTGTGTGTGGAGCAAAAATCAAAACCAGACTGCGTTTCTCTGTTTAGTTTGTCAGGGGACTGGCGCTCCTCTGAATCCCAGAGCTCTATTTCTGCTCTGTGATCTTCCCGCCCATTCTCTGCTGCTGTTTTTATTCTGTTTTGTTTTTCCAGCACTTCTCCTCACGGGCCTCCCTCTGAGCTCTGTCTGCACCTCCTTTCTATTTCGTAATGAGACAGAGCACTGTGACTGCACAATATCAGTTCATATCTTGAATGGTGCATGATAGGCAACAAACAAAACGCACCAATTTGCTGTGGTTTCCGTTGAGCCTCCCAAGACGTTGGCAAACTGAGGCCTTCCAAGGCCTGTGCCACCACATCGTGCTGCCTCTATCTGATCCTCACAGCTCATAAAGGAGTTTTTCACAATGACTTAAACTGGTGAGCAGTATCAAAAATATCCGCAACATGCCCAAGAAAGAAGGCTAAACGAAAGACAGATATCCTAATCAAACCGGAGCGTTTTGGCTCCAGATTTGAATGCATGTGAATATTGATCAGATCGTAGTAGTTGTAATGTCCCCGGGGCACGACAGTCCCTGCTCAAATCTACAGCGATTTAGATAAAGAGACTTGGCGAGACATTGCGGATTTCAGCAAGCAGAACCTCCTCCTTCTTTCTCCTCCTCCTCTCCCTCTTCAACTGGGGTGCAGAAGAAAAGCAGGGAAAACCTGTAATTACACACACTCTTCTGAATCTCCCTTAATGTTCATTATTTAAAACCGGCGGCAATTACAAGTTCAAAGGGGCTTAGAGGGCCAGCAACCCGCATAATCGCCAGCAAATGAAGTATAGCATGTTCATGGCAGCGGAGCACGCTGCTAAGGGGGTGAATCATACATTTCCATACAGGCACAAATCTCTGCCACCTCGGGGCCCCGGCGTGGACTATCCCTGCCTCGCAATCCTCTTAGCCACGGCTTTTTGTCTGTCTTCACCCACCAGCAACCCTCCGACATAGAAAACGTATCGAACTTCACCCTGGCTTATGTCGTACAATCACTGCTGTTTGTCTTTATGTTTATGGCTGCCAGGCCGCCCACCCTCTCCTCCAGATTACTCTGCTCTGCTTCTCTTTCTCTTGCTCCCACCTGACGACACATCCACGTGATGCATGCGCAGGAGTGAGCGTGTCCCGGCAGGTGTGTCTCGGTTACCTTCGGAGACGGTCGCAGCGGCTAATTCTGTCCACAGGTGACTCTTTGCACATCGAGAGGAGGGCTCGTGAGCCCAGCAGTTAGCTCTGGTTTCAGAGCTGCCCAACCGGCGGTCATTGTATACATCCTCCTCTACATCTACACCTCCACACAAGGGGCTCTCCATGCTCTCTCTGTGCCGTGTTTATCTGCTTCCTCTGTCCTGGTTCAGTGCTGCAGGTCACCTTTCTTTCTTTTCGGCTTTCGTGCGCCACCCCCGGTCAGCTGTGCTGCTGTTTGCATTAGGGATCTTTGATAAAATCTCCATAGGGACCTGCTCTAGTGCTCACACCATTTCCTGCCTTCTGCTCTCATTGTTTGTCTCGCTTGCACAGGGAACGTACAACTCCCACCTGAATTCAATAAAACGTCGACGCTCCTTGGCGTGGCAAACAGCAGACAGTTCATTTTTCATTCAGCAAAATCTCCTCAAAAGGAAGCGAAGGCTGGCTGTTTCATTAAGTGGCCCATCCAGGCAGACACGTGCACCACAGCAGAGCCCGTGTTTGCCCAAGCAAGTGTGCATATTAGAACGGAATCCATGGGGAGATTAATGGGCTACTGCCTCTGTACCATTGATTATCTCCACGCCATTTTTCCCTCTTCCTGCACACATATTAAAAAGTAATGAAGCCTATGGAGGAAAGGAAGGCAAGACTTCACGCATCATTTTACGTTATCTGGACTCTAACAGCGAGGAATCTCTTTAAGGCATGGTTTGAGCAGAATTAAGTAAACAAATGTGGAATATGCCTTTGAAACAAGCTGTGGCGACTGGAAAAAAATGTGCTTAAGCAAAGACAAGCCCCTGACACATGGAGGGAACTCTGCAGATGTTAGCAATTTTGTTGTGCAGCTTTCCTAACCTTACAACGAGACCTCAATTGCTGCATTGGATTTAGTAACCGATGACAGTAATGGAAATGTTGAAGAACATCAGAAGCACCCAGGATTAGAGTGATCTACAAAGCCAGTTTAATAGTCTGTTGTAGGTCTGTGGATAAATGGCAGTCTATGCTTTGCTTTCTGTTTGCGAAACATGGATGCTTGAGCCAGCGCCGTGCATCTCCATTCTGTTCTCCTCTGTCATGGCCCTGCTGGGGTGGGGGGGTGCAGGGTTGCCTCTTTCAGGAAAATAACTTCCTGAGACATTACGTGAATCAGCAGACAGCCCTATGGCCCAGACCTTCCCAAGAGTCTAAACTCTGGAGTTAAAGGTGAGGAACCACATTGAAAACCTGATGGGAAACAGTTTTTCCTGCCCTGCAGAGCTTTATTTTGAATGCTCTTGGCTTCATTTGGTTTTAGTATGTGGTAATGACTTCTGCACTAGATCTTCCTCTACAGAGCCCAACCCTCAATGGCATAGCCATTACTGAAGCACTTTTACCATTATAGATTCCCGTCAGTCCAGGTTGACCGTACCGCACTTGAATCTGCAATGGATCATGAATTATTGTGCAGGGGCAAGGCAAGGGATCGAGTAAGGGAAAAAAGGGAAGAGTTAGAAGCAACTGCATAGAAAATACGTAAACACACAATGGAAGGGACACAACAACAGCTGTCTTACACCTCAAGCAGGCTTCTCTGCAAAATGATTGGAGGGGAGCGGGGCTTGGGTTACATTCCTGAGATGGGGATGGCTGGTGTTGGTTTCAGAGGTGGGGGCAGGTGGTGGGGGTGGAGACAGCTCAACAAGTTGTTGAAAAGAACACAGACGCTTGTCATCAGCCTCCAGAGCAGGGAGCCATCTGAGTGCATTTTAGCTGCAGAGGTTAATGACCTCCCTTTGCTCTTCCGTCCTGCTGGAGTCCAGTGCACCAGCAGCACTCTGCTGTGTTTGAGCTCGCAGTTCTTGCTTGTGGCCTGGATCAGTCCAAAAAGCTGTAAGTGGATCCTGACAATCCCTTTTTATCTCTCCCTCTAGGGCAGCGCATAAACTTTCAGAGTAACGACGGTGTTTGGATTACTGTAGCTCCCTTTGATGCCTCGGTACGCTCCATGCAAAGTGCAGAAAGACAGAGCCAGCACTGATATGCACTTTTTTTTTTTTTATTTGCTGGCTTAGTGGACCTACTACATCTACTACAGGGACAGTCCACCTCGAGCAATGTGGGGTCAAGTTCCTTGCCCAAAGGCACAGTGATAGGGAAACTCAATCCTGTCATGAATCGCTCCTTTTGGGGTTTGAACAACCCTGCAGTTATTGCACAACTACCATTAGAGTTGTTAATCTGCTCCGATATTCGAGGTTGCGGTTCTCACCAACCTTTCAGGTTTCAAGCGTTCTTTCGACCTATGCAGTTTCATCAGGTAGGAAACGGTTAGCTAAAAAAAGAAGAAAGCAGGCTACATTTCTTATTTGTGCTGCCTGTTGACCCCCATCCACTCATAAACGGTAAGCTGAGCAAGCTGTTGGTCATCCTCTCATGGGATTGTTGGGTAGCTGCCAGTTTCCTGCTTGCTTTGTCAGTGGATAAAGTCGGTAACAAACGAGAAGCCTACAGCCAAGCCGGTCAGTCAGGTCAGAGGTCAGCAGGCCTCAGGGCAGGATTGAGCAGAGGAGCACTATGGGGAGAGCGCAGGCGGCTGGAATGTGCCTAAAAGAGGCCCTTTGCTCTGTTCCTTAGCTCTGCTGCTCTTAGAGCCATTAAAACTCTTCATACATCCCTTAGACTAAAACATCAAGAGTGGAGAGTCCCCAGGGCTCACAGCAATCCACTGCCTGAGTGTGCACCGCTGACGGGAGGTCTTGATTTTCTTTCAAAGGTAACAAAGCCCTGTGTAAAGAACAGTATTTCTGAAAGGTCATAAACGACGAAAGCAGTAAGCACAACAGGTACGATTTGAGGTCTGCTTGGGCTCCGTCAGTTGTCAGCTCGTAAGGATTTTGCCATCGTGACCGCGAGAGGTCTTTGGCTTACTCTGTCCCACTTCAGTCGGCTTGATCATTTCAGCAAGGCAGAGTTTACCGAAATCCTCCGTGACAGCCTCTCTATGGCGATACTTTGTTTAGTCCTCTCGGAGAGCCAGCTAAATGGGCGCCATGCTTGACTTATACATTTTTAGCATCATTAACCTACAGGAAATTGCCCCTGCAGCTGTTTGCCGGCTGCTTGGTTGCTCCACATTCCAAGCTAATGGCTAAACATCGAGGTTTCCTCTACTGTGAGTTTGGACTCCAAAGTAGATTTGACAACGTGAAGTGTAACAAATGAAACGTGACATTGTGGGTTCAGAGCTCTGGATTATTCTTTTGCGACTACCGGTAAAAGATGCTAAAATGCAAATTAATTGCTGCTCCCAAACCAAACACAGAGGCAACGTGTAAAAAAACCATCTCCTCATTAAGTAGACATAGGCTAACTAGATTTAAAAGCTTGCTACATTAAATTATATGTGCTATGTATATCTTAGATTATCCGGTGCTATCGCCTTGTCCTTCAGGAGTCTTACAATACTGCGTGCTGCCAAGACCTGCGCACATAAAAGGCTTTGGCTGGAACATTGAGGGGTTGCTGAACTACTTTGTTGCCTGCGAGGAGAACGACCCTGTTGTTCTTTGGCTGCGCAGTGGCCTTTTGGACAACATTTGTGTTCTCCAGCCCAGTCCATGTACCCCACGAGCAATAAACATCCTTTTCTCTCTCATGCAGGCAAAATTTATTAAAGAATAGCGTAAGTAAGTCTTGCCCTGTGGGAAGGTGGGGGCAAGACAGCAGTAAGCATAGGTAGTAGCCCAGTGGCCTAATGAACGTGACCCGAGAGGTCTCGGCTTCGTTGCTCACGGGTGCCATCTAGACTAATCAAGTCATTACGGACCGGTGAAGGCAGCGACAAGAGAGAATTCTTGTTAGGCCAGATTTTTTTTTTTTTTTTTCCCAGTTGTGAATCTGTTCCGAGGCCAGCAGGTTGTTTGCCTCATTTCACAGGCTTTCATTTTACAGTGTGAACTCAGGTCATGTTTATCTACTTGATTTGCCAATTTGCCTCTGAGCATGAGTGGTCACATGACTTTATGACAGCCAGTAGTGTCAACTGACAAGACTCTTTCCCTTCCACTTCTGCAATGCATTTGTTTGAAAACTGCTGTTAAGACAGAACATGGAATAATCCTGCATGTGCATGTAGTAACAATTAAAAAGTTGCCCCAGAAGAGATTGCCTGATCAGGTGGAAAGAGAAATTCTAGGGCTGTTGTGGTGAGACTTTAATTTGGTCAAATGTACACCCTAAAGCCAGAGGGTTAAGAGGATGAGAAGAGATTCAGTCTATCTTCTGTTCCCCTTTCCCTACGCAAGGACATGGAGATCAGGTTCCTCCCCTTGAAAGAGCCGGCTGGCCGCGTCTGTAAGAGAAGCCATGAACCTGATCTGATGATTAACTAGCCTCATCACTATGGCTGTGGGCCACATCCAGACACACACACATAGAAGAGGGGTTTTTTTTGTGTGTGTCCAAGTTACAAGGTCTACACAAACCTTCATGCTCATTCTTATTCGAGGGGTTTACAGTGCTACACCTCGTCAGGGTTAGCGATTTGAATGATCCCCAAACACCAACTTCAGCACATAACCGTTTGTGCTAGAGTTCCCTCTGAAGAGGCACAGGACCCACGTTCAGTGCTCTTAGCTTCATTTAGCCATTGTTTTTGTTTTCACGAGCAGAATGCAAGCATTATAACAGAGAGAGCACATGTCAGTTGCTGGAGCAGTTAGAGCTAACAACAGCCGCTAAAGAGCAAAACTTTCTCTAATCGTTCATATCTCTCGGTGTGCGTTTCGTTTCACGCGTGTGTGTGTGTGTGTGTGTGTGTGTACCCCTGTTTGTTCCCCTGCGTGATTCTCTCTGACGGCCTTGAGAATGGGAGTGATTGATTTTTAGCGCTAATGCTTGTTTACCCTCAGCAACTGCGTTCCAGGCCAACCTCACGGGGGTGCCCACCTCCTCCTCACACCCCTCCCAGCATCCCCCTCCGCCCGGCCTTGCCAATCCATGTTTTTGCGGGGCAACAGTTTGCTTGGCAGGCAAATTGATAGCTAGAGTCGCTCTAGAACCTTGCACCATCTTCAGTGAACATAAATTATTGGTGTAGAGCAAACAGGGGGGCTGGCAGCGGTCCAGCGGCTCCGAGCCCAGCCCAGCCAGCAATTGTTGTGGGGGCACAGAGAGAGGAAGAATGAGAGAGAGAGAGACACATGAAGAGAGGGAGTCTAGCTGCTCTCCTCAATAGCTTTTCATGGCGCACTGGGCTCCAGGTGCCCCTTTGAAGCCACATAAATTGAAACTGTTTTACCTTTGAAAAAAGCCAGCGTGGCAGTCACGACTGAATCCCATCCCAGAGCTGTACGAAGACAGTTTGTTCACATGTGTGCATGTAGACAAGCACAATGAGTGCTGGCATGCATGCATCGCTCGAGCATCGGGGGGTGTATTTGCGATGGTGCATTTCATAAAACCGAGGACGTGTTCTCTTTTGTGTGAGCGAGTTGGGTTGCATTCTTGCCGGCTTCCTCCTTGTTGTCTGGATGCAGCGTAGTGCTGAAGAAAATCAAAAGCACACAAAACACAACCTAAGAACACACATTTAACCTTAGACACACACACACAAGCTAGAGTATATAGAAGCAAGCTGCTTTTGTCCATCTTTCAAACAAAACAGTCTTTTAGCTTCTGTTCTGCTGACCCACATCATGAGTCAAAGTTAATTTCTTATTACAAATACAACAAACACACCGTGTTACAATTATTCATGAATTTGCCTTTTAAAATGGAACATATATATATTATATTCAAATCAGTCTTATCAAAATAAACCTGCAGCCTTCATTTGGTTAGAATATCAGTTTTGCAGAAACACACGTATGTAAATGCATTATTAACAGCCTCTCTAAATTTAAAATGTGCCAATCTTTCTGCAGATTTCTCTGTAGCAGATATTAAAATGTCATTCTGGGCTTTGATTGATTTTATTGGGAGTCTGTGTTATCTTGCTGCGCTCAGTTTGATTAAACATACAGAAACGATCACAGTCAATTTGAGCTGCGCGTCACGGGGAAACTCAAATGCTTCAGCGATGATGGAGTAGTTTGAGAATAATTGAAATGGTTGGCAAGAGACAATGGAGTATATTGAGAATTCCACAGACCTCCAAAACAATACAGTAGTGCCTTTATCACGAGCTGTTTGCGCTAGCACGTTAGCATCCAGCTAAATGCATTGCATTTAGGTTTGTGCATTTAAAAACTGCTGTAATTCCTGCTTGCCATTTGTCTACAATGCATTAGTGAACAGATCCATTGCACAATGGATTGTGGGTTGCAGTAGCCAAAAAAAGAATGCACTGATGCACACTTCATTCAGCCCACTGTTTTTAACATACTACTCCCTTGCACTAATTCTTATTTTGCCTAGTATTTGGGATGGATGGCATGTGAATTGGGCTGCAGCAGCGGCGGAGAGGCGTTCAGCAGTTCAGTCGAGGGATGTGCTGGGTTTCATTAGGCTGCAGGACTCTTTAATTCATTGCAGTCTGGCCTCGTACTGATGAAGTCATTCATCAAGCGCACGGTCAGCCGCTCCGCTGGGGAGTGTGTGTGTGTGTGTGTGTGCGTGAAGGGGGGTTGATGTGTGTTCGGGGGCACTGGGGGTTCAGGCTCGACGTTACATGGAGTTGCGGTGAAGAGCACATCACACCCTGTAATTTAGCCAATAGAGTGCAAACACACATGCACACACATGCACTCTGGGAAATAAAATCGGCCCACATGCACTTGCTGCGGACTGTATGATGCACTGACACATCCCAGAGGACTCCTTTCCCGACCGCGTGTGTGCGCTCAGAACGGCGCGAGCAGCAAAAAGCCGGTGCCATTAACAGGCTGCAGCGTAATTAACAGTTGATTCGATCGCAGGCTAGCGCTGGCATCTGCAATAAAATAAGCTGCTCATTTTTCTGTCTAATAATTTATAGACTGCACCTCTTCACATTCTGCGGTCAGTCCGTTTCTCAGGATATTGCTCCGGCTCTTAGTAATTCACTCTATTGATTGAGTTTAAAGCGACAGGAACGCTTTCAATCTTTCTCTGATCTCTCATGCTAAGTTTACTCTTCGTCATGTTGTTAGCGTGTCATGCACACCGCTGGACGAGATTAATAATTCATATTAAGGTAGTGCTCTGTTCAGGTTTCACTTGTTTTGTCATTCGCTGCTTTATTTTACAGCGCTGGACTCGACCCGCGATGTCGCTCGGACAGCTGTACTTACAGAAGGCAAAAATGTCAAATGCTGACAGAGAGAATCGGGGGCCTCGTGTACAATCGTTTGCATAGGTTTCACATTATGCATAACCTGCATCATTTCTCTGTGCATGACCTGCGTGCACGTTTCCGTTCGTGTTATAGCACACCTGCCACCACCAAGTTTATTTTTTATAAATCCTGACGTGTGCACGGGACATCACGTACGCATTTCCATGGCCGTGTGCAGCGTTTATCAGACCCAAGGTGGTCTGTATTTACAGTGATTTGTGGAGCAGAGCTCAATGAAACTGGATCTGTTGTATATTGTGTGTCTGCGGTCAGGATATCTTAAGCTGGGTTTTAAGCGCTTTCTGTTTTTTTCCTGGCGGGGGCGAAAAGATATAATGTCATCTCGCTCCTTGAAACGCGTCTCTGGTTTGTTGAAATCGTTGGGTTTGTGGTGGCTGGACTATTTATCACCGATGTGGGATTGTTTTAATGATGCAGAAGAGACCGGCACATGCCTGCAATAACACTGATGCATGTAATGCACTTTAAAGACAGCACATGAGATTAAATTAACACTTACATTCAGAATGAAGCACTTTTGATTTATCAGCGATACGATGTGGGTAGATTTTGATGATATTTGGCTGACAGCACATGATGACCTGCGGCGGGATGCATTCACACTATAAGACTGAATCCGGCGTGTGTGTTCAGTGCAGGACTCCAGTGAGGGAGAATCTGCTGCTGTCTGTGAGAGAGTGTATGTGTGCTTCACAGAAAAACAGACCTTGTCTTGCCAAGCATATGTCAGCACTTAGCAATCAAAAAATGTATTTCTGTGTGCCCATTATCATATTTCTTTGTTAATGATTTTAGCATATTAAAAGCTCCAGTGTGCACAAGTAGAAATCTGATTCATGCGTCTCTTTTTCCTTCATTATTTGTTCAGTCTTACAATTGTTTTCTGATTAATTGGACACATTCCTGAAATGTTCCCTCCTCCCACTCTTTAATTAAACCTCGGCCGTTCGTGAGCGCTCAGGGTCAAAATTCAGCTGAGCTTATTTTATGCTTTTGCTCCTGGTGACTTTCGTACAATTTGTAAGATTGACCTACTAGAAGATAGATGTGCCACCTACACCTACTGCAGACAGCCTGGTTTATCCTCACGTGTGTGTGTGTGTGTGTGTGGGCGCACATGTGTGGCGAGGGCTGAATAAAAGCGGAGCGTGAGGTTTGTTTGGTTCTTAATCTGCCTCTTAAAGACATCTGTCAGTGCGCATCACTATTGTTTGTCATGCTTGAGACGCGCACAGCACAAATTCAATCCTGCCATTTCTATCATGTCACATTTGGCAGATCAGCAGTGACACAAATTGTATCATTGCATCCCGCGCGGGGATTGTGTTTGCAGGTGCAACTTCTGGCAATAAGAGACCTTTGCAGAAACGTCTTGCTTTAGCGCTTGGCCTGCGTTCAGCAGCGGCACGAGGGACGAGCTCAAGTCGTTTCTCTAACCGTCGAGGAAAGGAGGATGTTTTCCGTCTTTCCGCTCCGAGCGATGCGTTTAATCTGACTGGAGAATTCACCGCGGTGCCGTACGGATCTGCGTGTTTAGCGTGCGGGATTTTCTGTGGCTGTTTTTACACATGCTTCTGTTAATTGATCCAATCCTGATTCATCCGCACCCCTCACCCCACTGATCTCTGATCATATTGTTGTTTGCATCATACAAGCAGCAGCACTTTACCACTGTTACTAGGCAAAGACTCCAGCTACAGTGTTTCCCTCAGACATACTGCAAAAGATGCAACAAATGCAGACTGCCGTCAGACTGGCTCATCCTACAGGCCCTGCACTGCACACTCCACATCTCCCTTATTTAGCACAGCGGATTCAAGCTGTTAGAGTAATCTCTCCACTAAAGATCAGCGAAACACTTGACATGTGCAGGACTGGATTCACAACCACATATAGGACATTTACCCTCATTGCTAGTGCCATGACTTCAACACTGGGGGGATAGAACCTTTTTTTTTTTTTCAATAATTAAAAGATTTTCAGGGAATAAATAACAGGTTGTACTTTATTTTGATGGCATCCTTTAGCAAATCAGTTCACTTCAAGTAAATTTGCAGCTACAAGTCAGCTGACTCTTATTAGAGTATTAGTAGACCATTAGGTTAGGGTTGGTAGAATAAGTTTACATGTACTTGTTACATATAGTTAGTAGAGTGTGTGTAGGGGAACCTTCAAAATAAAATCCCAATTAATCCCACATTTTTACCAGACATGAAAATATCCAAATGATGTGTCATTAGTAACCTTTCTATAATAATCAATAACTTTTTTTTTATGTGTGAAAAATTGTCACCAGTTGTGGCCAGAGGGATAATGTGTGTAAACTTATACAACATTGATAGGAATACTGAGATAAAATACAAAAAAATGTAATTATCAATGTCTTTCAAAATTGTTACTTTTTTGTAACATATATCATTAAATGATTATAATATTAGTGCTACCAGTATAACAACATCAATATTGTAACTTAGTTGTAACATTTGAACTTTTAATTTAGTGTAGTATTTTGTCATTGCAACATTTTAGCGCAATCTTTAGCCACTAACAACAGCAACTGGATTTAAATGTCTAGCTAAATTCACTGTTATCCCACCCATCACTATTGTGACCATCAACATGTTTACTCATTCTATGACCACACTCAACAAAACTGAACATAAACCTATAAATATAAACCTTAAAGATAATGTGTACCAAATATCTTTGTCATATTGTTATGTTAACATATTTTACTAGCCTTTTGTTTTGGAGTTTTGATGCAGCCATCCTTCTTCTCAAAGTGCAAACAGGAATTAAACTGCTTTGGTCATGTGACAATTTTCACTAACCATGTGAAACTGCACATATTTAATTGAATTTTTAATTGATTTTTTTTTTTTTTCCATATTTGCAGGAAGTGCACTAAAACATCAGCCAGGAAGATTTTTAGTAGATGCCAGTAGATGACATTGTTATTGTAGTTGACAAGTTATAGTTCGTAGAATGTCTATAGTGGATTATCAAAATAAACTGTTACCAAAAATAGGGAAAATGCATTAAAATTTTAATTGAATGTAAGTGTAAAGTAATCCATTTGATCTATTTGCATTTTATTAAATACACACACATTAACTCTTGATTGTATGCGTAATGTTCAGAGTACATTAATGTGTTTTGTCCTGTCATACTTAGTTATGAATTACATTAAAACAATCAAAGTCTACATATTTAGTTCAAAATGGCATGAATTGACAAAAATGCTGAGTAGTTTGCCTGACATTGCTATCATGAAACAGTTATCAAATATTAAACGTTTACCTACTTGCATCTTACCTCTAAACGCTTTCACCATTAAAACTGATGTGTCACGATGGAATTCATGTTTGGATTCTGTAAGAAACCCTGCCCTGAAGAAACCCTGATGAGACAGACAAGTCTAAAGTGTCATTTTTGTTAGTACATTAGTACATGGCCTTGGTCCTCACCACCATTTCCAGAGGTTGCACAGCTATTTGTTTAATGCTACTAGTTGACTAGTTGTTTGTCTGTGAGTCATTTGTGTAACGTTTACCCCATGAATATGACTGGCAGCGCACTGTTTGTTGATTCTGTGTTGTTTGTCGTGATCCTGACGGAGCGTCTCTCTCTTGTGTTCTCTTGCAGCACCCGTATCCTTCAGAAGAACAGAAAAAGCAGCTCGCTCAAGACACGGGCCTCACCATCTTACAAGTAAACAACTGGTGAGTCAAGTCACTTTTCATCTCTATCGCCAGCAGCGTTGGCCGTCGGAAGCGGCTCGGGCCCCGTGGCGCAGCGTGCGAGCGTCGTTATCGCCGCGACTCTTTGCGGCTCGACGCACGTTTGCGTTCCCTTTGATGAATTAAGGGGAAGAGGACAGCGGTGCACCTCCTCCAAAGGAACCGAACGCCTCCCCGCCCCCGATCGGCGCTCCGTGCGGATTAGAGCCGCGGCGCTCTGGCCGGCAGCGTCTTTGTAGATGGCTTAGCTCATAACTGGAGGTGGTGGATTAAATAAAATGATCACAGAGCCAAAGAAATGATACAGGAATGATTTATCAAAATACTCGGCCGGGCTCTTTTTTTATCGCTGGCTTAATTTCGTTCGCTACATTCTCCGGCCGATGTTCAGATTAATTGAGCTGACAGCTTCTTTTCAAAACACCGGGAAGGTATTTGCACGGATTTTCTGGCCTTACACAAACTTAATTATACGGAGCGCTATTTTATCAGTCTAATTCCGTGTAGTGGAGCTTCTATTTACAAATGAGAAGTCCCTGCCTTTTATTCACAGCTTCCCTTAATGTATTTATCAAAGCGGACTCATTTACGCGCTGCTCTATCTGTCGGGTACAGGCGGCGGCTCTCGGCTTTATCGGCCCACGGGCCCGCGCGCCCCCCCGGGGTCAATTGATTTTTTTGCTTTTGTGATTAATTTTTCCCCTACACCTCATTCTGGTGCCGGCTCACAATGAGCAACACGCCCGGAGAATGAGCTCGATTTGTCTGCCGGATCTGGCCAGGTACTTAAATTGGCCACAGGAAGCGCCGTTATCAGCCTTTCACGCGCCCGGCGGCGCGGATGCCGTTTCAATTACGGCGGTAACCGAGCTTTCGTGCCGTCACACACCTACGGCAGCAGAAAATTGAGTTGCTTTGCCTGTTTCATGCTGATTAATGCTGAAATAACCCGCAAAACCCCTCAGAACCTCCAAGAGAGAATGAGCGAGTGAGGTTGGATGAACGCTCTGAATGCTTTAGACTCCAGATACTGAAAGACCTGAGTCTATCTATCTATCTATCTATCTATCTGTCTGAGGTCAGGTTGTATTTGCGGTAGCGTTCGCTCAGGTCTCAGATCCTCCTGACATTCCTGCTGACGGGCCAGAACGGTCCCGGATTCCTCCTGTGATGGTCATTGTGTGGATCCTGCCTTTGATATAGAGCACAGGGGAGAGAGACAGGCAGGATGAGGTTTGCATGGACGTCCTGAATCGGGTCTTTGTTCGGAGGCACAATCAGACCTGGAGGAGGTACAAGGGCGCTCTGTGTAACGTGTCAATAGACAGCACGTCTCCTGCTCTGACAAGCCCGTCTACCTGTCCATCTCTCTCTGTGCCGTGGATCTGATCTTCTGCTCTGCATGTGTGTGACGGTCACTGGTGTTGGTGGTTCGCTATGATGGGTAATTAAATCGGAGACTGCACTGCAATCCCGTCTGACCAGAGAGACGCTTTACACGCCACACCATAAGTGCAGCTGTGTGTGTGTGTGTGTGTGTGTGTTATTCTATCTGTCTAAATGAGGCCTGATCACATGCTGACAGCAACACGCCTCTGCTAAACACACACACACACACACACACACACAGTGTTATGAAAGCGAGACAGGCTTGTCTCATTATTGGTTGCTCTTGTAGCCATATCTGGGTGTTTCTTCAACTTCAGGAACTTTAATGTCCCAGGGCTTAATTTTTATTAAAACGGTCTTGGAATCATTTCACCATCCCTTCATCATTTTTTTTTTTAGCTAACTCAGACCAAGAGTTAACTCAAAAAATACTTTATAAAAAACATAATTTCCATCACATTTTTCAAAGGTTCATGCACTTGAATATTTTCGTTCGTTCGTCTCTCTTTCTGTATTGTCACTCATGCAAACTCATTTGACTAATGAGCTGACAAATGAGTGGAATAGGTGACTTATGAACGACCTTTGACATCTGTGTGATTGTGTGCACCTGATCTTACCTGATGCCCACAGACACACAAACATCTCTGTAATTGTTTCTTTATTGGTTGTGTGTTTCCTAACATCTAAAGCTGAGGTGTCTCAGACTGAGCCATCTCTGCCGGTGTCCGATCTGTGGCTCTTTTTTCTTCTTGATATGAATAATCGTCAAGAAGGATTCTAGTCTGCTTATATTGAGCGACCGGAGAAAGAGTTTCATAACTCTTCTCCCTCTCCGAACTCAAATGAGTCACGAACAAACAGATCAGCTTTATGTTTTTTATGACCCTTTTCACTTGGCACGGCCAGCTGTTATGAAATTCAAAATAATGGCTTAATATTTTCCAAATGTAATGTAAAAAGTATAAACCGGCCTGTGAAGATGTTTGATTTTCCTCCTCAGAGCATGGGAGAGTTGGGAGGCATTGAGTTGAAACACACGGAGTCTTCAGATCTGCACTCGCACACACCGTCTGTCTGTCTCCGTCTTACACGCTGGCAGAATCATGACTGAAGTTGCTGGTTATCCATTTAACTTTGACCTAGATGAGAGCGGCCAGTCTTTTTTTGGCGTCTCACGGGAGACATCGCGGGCCGTTCTTTCTAAATATACCGCGCGAGAGGACGAGTGGAGATGGGCGGCGGCGGCGCGAGCTGCTGGCAGAGAATGTCGTCAGCATTGCTTGCATTTAGGGACCGCTAATTGGCAGTTAATTAGCAGAATTGACTCAGTTGTAGGTTCCCAAGTGCCACCCTCACCCCCCCCTCCAGCTTCATTTGATCTGATGTCTCTCATAGCGCCAAAGTGCTGATCCGCTTTTGGCATACCGGTCTGCATCTGGCTGACGGACGCCGCTCATTTAGGCCAATTCAGAAGGACCCTCGTCTCGGGAACCCTCTCAGCTCTCTGCCGTTCAGCTGTGAGAGGAAAACTCCTGCAGGACAGAGACCGAGAACCAGAAACGACTGCGCTTACAGCCAGAGAGAAAGTCAAACGGCAGGACAAACCATAATATACACCGCTGCAATGGAGCTGTGAATGTTCACTGCAAAAATGATGTTGTTCCTCAGTATTGCTGTCTTGTTTTGCAGGACAAATATCTAAACATACTGGAGAATCATAATGACTGGTGATTTAGCAAAATTAACTGTTTATAAGGTCTCATTCGTTAGCATTAGCTATCAGTGAACAATTCATGTTTTTTACAGCATTTATTAACCATTGTTAATGTTAGTTTATGAAAATTTCTTTGTGTTAAGTCTAATGATAACAGATTTGACCATCACATTAAGATAAATAAATACTTTATTTTAAGTATTATTCATCGTTAGTTCATGTTAACTAATGAAGCACTTTACTGTAAGCGTTACCATTTTGAGTTTATACTTATTTTATATGTATGTTGCTCTATGTGTGTTATGCATTAATTACCTTCTTGATTTAAGAACACTGACAACAAGACAAAAATACTGAGGAAGAGTGTAAGTGCAGTGTAAGTGCAGTGAATGCAAATGAAAGTGAGCCAGGCCACAGGGGTGAGGCGCTTTTATGTTCTGGGATGGCACGTTTTGTTTTGAGGGGGAAACAAATAGAGAAGGATTGAAGAAAGAGAAGCACGTGAGAGCAGAAGGTGAATAAGTGGGTTAATTTATATGGCGTGCAGGTAGGAAAACACACGCGCGGCCGTCTGACGCAGCGCTGTAGGATGGTGCTGCGCCTCGGGCCATCTGTGAGCCGAATAGCAATTTTATTACATTGTCATTAAAGCAATTTCACAGCAGTATTGTTTGTTAATGAGAAGCCGCAAACGAGGAGAGATGTCACGGACGGGAGTAGCGCTGAGCTCGTGCTCTTTTCGATCTGCTCTTTTTATATCTCTGAAAAATAAATGCGCACTCACCCTTCCCATCCGTCTCCGGGCTCGGGTTTGTAAAAGGGAAACCCACTTAAAGCTGAAATATAAAGTCTGTACTGCCAAGGTTGTGTTTATGAGCTGCCGTCGTGCTTTAGCGTTCACTGCTCTGATTGTGGGACACTTCATATGTGCAATCCAGCACAGGACGGCCGTCTCTCGTCTCAGAGACGCGGGAGGAACGAGATTGTTTTGGTTGCGTTGGGCTCTGCTGGTCCTGTGGAGGATGTATGGCTCAGAGCTTCCTGTGTTTCGCTCTCAGACGGATCAGTTGGCTTTTTCCAGTTATTTATAGAGAACCAGATCTGCTGCTCCTCACGCCGAGGATGAGGGAAATACGGCCCACATTAGTGAAATAAAGCCTGAGAGAGAGAGAGAGAGTGGGGCGTCTTTCTGCTGACACTGCAGATGAACATAGCGTGAGCTGGAAGGAAGTTAAGAGGAAAAAAGAGAAAGAGAGAAAGAGAGGGAGGCCCTGGAGAGAAGAACGACTGACAATCAGGATTTGAAGGAACGAGTTTATCAGTTTCAGACTGAACAGGTTTGCACGATTCTGTGCGTTACTCCACTCCTCACAACAAAGGGCTTGAACTCTTACAAAATGACTTTCGTTCTTTTTCAACTAATGGCCTCTAAAAGGATCTGCTGAACCTTCAGAAAACAATGATCATGATTTATTTATTATTTATGTCATATACAGCTTTGCAAACAAAATTTTAATAATGTCTAAATACAGTTGTTACACGGCTGTGATTAATAAATATTTTCTTAAAAAAAAAAATTCTATAAATAAATAAATCTAGATAAAAATAGGTAACCGTTTTTGTTATTTGTTGTGAACTTATTATTTCCCATAAGGAAATTATATATTGTTTATGTTATGTAAGGTTGCCTTTTTGCAACTATAATCTGGTACAGTTGTAATGCAGCTGTGATTTTGTTATTTTCTTGCAATGAACAAGTCAAGTCACCTTTATTTTTATAGTGCTTAATATAGACTGTTTCAAAGAGTCTTCACAAACAAACAAACAAACAAACGATAAATGAATGTAATAAATAAGTAAACAAGGGCACTGATGGGTAACAGAGTTGCAGTTTTTGCCAAAATGAAGCTGTCACTAAATCTGGCACCAGTCTGTAGTTTTGATAAACTTATATATCCACGTTACATTTATGTTATATAATGTTGCAATTTTCTCTCAAACACAAGCCTCTAATGCCGTGCTCTTACCTTTTTCCTAAAAATCAATTTATGGCCCGTGCTGTGAGCTCCACGCCAGCAGCGCTATCATAAATTAATACTTCACGTTTGTTTACTGAAGCGCGCCGTGCCAGCGAGCCGAGATGTTCTGGATGAGGTAGCAGCAGAAATGATGCCAAAACACGACACACAGACACTGGACTCACTCCAAACCCTCTTCACACACACCGACTCGGGACGGGTCAAAAATGCAGCGGTGAAATAAAAGCAGGCCCTTTAAATGTTTCTTTGACCGGCTCTCAGTGGACACTGAAGCTCTGGTCTCTCATTGTCAGGCGTGAGACGGGTCTGTGGAGGAGAGAGACAGACAGAAGCAGAGAGACAGACTCAGAGAGGGTGTTGAACCGTGGGCCCCTTTAGGGTCTGAGAGAATGGGCTGATTCTGAGATTGAATGGGGTGACGGGGGTGTGGAGGGTAATGACAGAGTCCTCGCAGGCGGCGGTAAGTGAAAGGAGGTTAATTGAGAGGTTTCACTGATGACGGGCAGATCTCGGGTGCAGGTGCCCTGCAGCGGCTCCTCGCCGTGACTTACACTCGCATTAACCAGCGTTACCCTCCAACATGTGTACAGGGGGTCTCGTGTGTCCTCATGTGAAAGAAAAAAACCCTTGATTTTCCAAGTCATTTTCATCACTGTTACATTGAATTTATTTGAAAACATTGAAATAATGTATGCTTCTTTTGAGAAAAAGCAGACTATGGCGAGTGGGAGAAAAAAATAGGATTTACTTTCACACAGAAATTGTTACTGCTGGTAAATTTCACAAATTATTAAAAAATTGTAAGACATGCTCCAATAGTTGGTTTTATTCACAACTTTGAACAATATTTTTTACAATGCAGATTATGCAATTATATTTTCCGGATGATAATCCAAATCACCGAGACAATCATTTAGGTTTAAATCAATTAATAATTGCATTTAGTAATAACTGTTACTTGGTACTGTGGACAGCTGTAGCCATATATTGAAGTTGTGTGTAATAACTGTCCTGTAGCTCAAACAGTAGAGAATGGCGCTAGTAACACCCTTGGAATCAAATCATGGGTTTGATTCCAAGAGAAAAAAAGCAAGGATTGATTACATGTACTTCACTCTTTCCTGTGATGAGCATTTTCAATGGCCACATCTGTAAATGTGTACCTCAAGTGCAATGAAAGTGGCTTCAGTTAAAATTGTCTGCCAAATGCATAAATGCAAATAAATAAATAAATAAATATCATATTTAGTTCAGGTCTCGACCTGTAGTTCCAGTCGCATGAGAAATCAAGTTTACTCTGATATTTACTCTTAGATGGGACACGTCCCATTATAGAGGTTCCCCAATGTAGGACAATGTAATTCTTCTAGGATTCCTGTAGCTCAAACAGTAGATCATGCTTGCAACACCAAAGTCATGGGTTCAATTCCCAAGAGTGCATGGACTGATCAAATTTAAACCTTAATTGCAATGTAAGTTGCTTTGGGTAAAAAACATTTGCCAGATGCATAAATGTTATTTTTTTCTTAAAATTCTGCAGTAACTACTCAAACAAAACTGATCAAATAAATAAAAATACAGACGCCACCTTTTCCGGAGACCCTGAAACTAAGTGGCAACGTTTCTCCAGACAGGGAAAGCCTCGTGTCGGGTCAGAACAGTGACGAGTGTCTGTGATAATCAAAAACAACTTTAAAACAGTGCAGAGCAAAGGTGCTGAGGGAGGGCGAGACAGCCTGAGAGAGAGAGAGAGAGAGCGAGGTGCTGGTTCAGGCTCCTCACACAGGTGTGTTGACGCCCGGGGCGTCTTTGGCTCTGATTTAAGCCCTGACTATCATGTCTTTAAGGACGCAGCGTCAGATGTCTGTGAGCTTTACTGGGGCCAAGACAAACCTGCCGCAGTTGTCAGAGCTTGCTGATGTAGCCAATGAAAGCGGAGAGGTGTTTCTCGTGTGGTAGATTGGCTGCTGTTGTGCCGCAGGACAGAGAGACAGCAGAACTGCCAGAACAAAGTCTCGCTGTACAAACCAGCAGCTGCTACTTGCGGGATCAAAGGAGCAACAAGCGGCTCTTCCTGGCCCAGGTGTTTGACGGACAGCTGACAGCTGGGGTCGACTCGGACCCTCCGGACTCTCTCCGCCGTCTCCGAGCGCTGCTTTTATATGGGTGCATGTAGAGCACGCCTTCATACGGCCGACCAGCGGCGCGTTTCCTACAAGCAACTGAGGTCGCTAGTTCAGTCATTACCAACATAGTTTCATAGGTCATGCGTTTGAGCATAATAAGAAAGCTACATGCAGTATCTTCTATATCTTTAATTCCATACATGTACAAATGTCATTCTTTTAGTTTAAACAAATTAAAGTGGCATTTTCGAAGAGGACCCTATGTATGCTATGGGAACCCACAAAATAACAAAGAACAAAAATTGCAGTCCTCAGATGCCATGTTCATTATTTACAGCAATAATCTGACATTAATCTCAAACTGATTGGTTAGCGGAAGGTTCTTGGAGGTTTAATGGAGATGAAGGAGCGGCGAAGTTTCTTCGTTTTCAGGACAAAGTTGTGACAAGCTAGTTAGTTTCTCTAACAATGCATCATACTATGTTAAGCAGAAAGTTACGCCATTCGTGGAATGTCTTCTTGCATTGTGTACCAATCCAAATGGATTGGAGAAAAACCAGCCTACGATTCACATGAGTGAAGCTGATGCCGATGCTCAGGATACGTCTGATTCCAACCTGTTGTGTCCGTACAGGATGTGATCAGGAATCGCTGTCGTGACACGCTGAAGCCCATCCGAGGAAAACTCAGCACAATCCAGAGAGAGCGACAGCGAGGATGAGTCGGTGCCGCAGTGTTATTGATTTATTTTAATTAGCAGCTCGTTAAATCGTGTCAGTTTGCAAAACAAACAAGTCTGAGTCTGGTTTTCCACCGGGGTTTTAATGAGTTCTGCACCCCAGAACCTGAAACACAAAGAGAAAGACAGAACCTCCTCGAGAGCTGCACTGAAGAAAACAGAGAGTGAGACAGACAGACAGACAGACAGGGTGAAACACTCTTCCTCTCCCACCGCAGAAAACTATGTAAACACACACACACACACACACTCGCTGCACTCATCCATCTGCAGTAAATCAAACGGCGGGTGAGGTAATGCTCGTCTCACCACTCCTGTTTTAACTTAAAGAAGAGGGAGAGAGAGAGAGACAGTCTGTCTCTCTCTGATAAGTGGACAGACAGCTCTCGTGTGTGTTTAGCCTGTGGACACACGTCTGACCCTGTTAGTGGGTGTAAATTGAGGAATTGTTTGCTTTGATTAAACCTGTGCCGCCCGGCGTTAATCTGCTCACACTTCCTAGGTCAGAGTTGACGGTGGCGCTGTCCGCTGTTTTCTCTGTTTATTTCATTATCTGTTTATTTGTTTGTGAGCCTCATTAAAGTGTAGCTTCATTAGTTTTGGTTGGTTGGGTCTGTTTTTCTGGCTGGATGGGATGCTTTTATTGACGAGCAGATGTGGGCGAGGCGGCTGCGCTGTGTTTGAATTCTCGCAGCTTCAGAGGCGCGTGAACGTGCCGTCCCGTCAAACCGGCGACCCTCTTCCCGATTGGCCGTGCTCTCCTCTCACCCTCCCGTCGTGATTGGCCGGGGCCGGGCGAGCGCTGCTGGCCGGTGTCCAGATGAGTGTGGTTTGGTTTGGGGTTTTTCAGAAAAGGAATGCTGACGACAGGGCCGGTTACCAGGTGTGGCGGCAGGGCTGCGCGGTGCAGCTCACGTTCACTGGAGGCCGCGGTGTGCACGCACCGATCACGTGACTCCCGCTCTTTGTCAGGAATTCCACAAACGGCCCCTGAGACTCGCGGTCTGTCGGCCCGCTGCTCCTCTCACGAGAGTTTGGCTGCTGAACGTGTGTTTGAAGTGAGGTTTCTGAATGTTGATGCAGCTCCACGCTAGAGCGAGGTCAAGTGGCCTCCTGCAGTTCTGAGTCCATAACTCACAGCCGCAGCCAGTCCATGTGTGTTTGCACTGTCTGATTACACGTGTGTTTCATGAAACCAGGAGACAAGAAAACTTGCACCAACAGGGTACAAAAAATGGATTTTTTTCCCCATTTCTGCAATGCTTAATTCTACTTTTGTTGCAGTCCTTTTATCATAATTTGAGCTAAATGCAGTTATTCTGTTCAAAACCTTGATTCTGTTGTTTTCTAACAGCAAATATATATATTCATTTTTTTTAAATATATTTTTAAATGAATTAGTTCATTATAAATAATAACGCCACAATGTATAAAAAGGTCACAAGTAACAGGGCTGAATTTGTAGTCTGTAACAAATGCTGGTTTGATACATTTTTATTTCTCACAGTTTGGGAAGAAAATAATTAAATAAATGTAGTAAAGGAGTTGCTGAATAAAGTCAACAAAGAACGAAACAGGAGTATTTAATTGTGAATATTATAAACATTATAAAGTTTTTTGCAAACATTGTATAGTATTGCAAATGTTATATATATATATATATATTTGCTTGAAGGTTAAGACCAATGAAAAGAGACAGACAAAAATCATTATTTTAGAAAGGTGTTACAGATTTCATTTGTTTAAATCTATGCTAATTTCTAGTTTATCTTAGATTAGTAGTTCTCCAAAGAGCATGGGATTTTTGACTTATTATTTAAAAAAGGTAAATGGACCCTATTTGTGGAAAGTGGCACTATTCTTATTATTTTTATTGAGTTTTTTTTTTCTCATGCACATGCAGACAGAGTGTCAGGAGCACACGGCGTGTGTACGGGACTCCAGAGCATTAAATATTCTGTGCTGCGTCTCATGGAGTGTTTGTCTTTGTTGTGAGCGGCAGTAAAGGACACATTCTGTGGCATATCCAGAGAAATGACCCTGCCGTGACCCTTCACCTCTCCTTTAATTATTTGTTTGAAGACAGCATGGGGTTCCCATGTGGAGCGCAGCGGCAGGCGGGGTGTGTGTGTGTGTGTGTATTCAGTTCCACTGCTATAGTTTATGCAGCTTCAGTAAAGAGTCGAACAGATAGATGAACTGATTCATCTTAACACCTATTGATTTTGTTAAACACCTTAGTAGTTCAATATTTATGTAAGCTACATTTGACAATGTTTTGGCATATCTTTAGTATCTGGTGCATTTGTGTGGTTGTTTGTACATTTTTGGTGTGTTTCTATTTGTTTTATGTATCCACAGATCTATTAAATGTATGTTTTATTTCCAAAGTGTTGTGAAAAATACAAATCACAATTTGAAGACAGAAAAGGAAGTCTGAGTTTGGAGAGATGTGTTGTCGTGTGTTCAGAATGCAGTGTGTGTGCGTGTGTGTGCTGGCGGGTGTTGTTCTAAGCACACCCCATTAGCAGCTCATGGGAGGAGGTGAAACAGTGTTATCAGAGGCAGGTCTGATAATCTCAATTGGCTTTACTCACACTGATAAAATGCGCTCTGGGGCCGCAGCGCTGCCGGGCCGCTCCTGCAGGGTTACTGTGGCAACAGTTTGGAGAGGCAAAACAGACACTGTGTATGTGTGTGTTTGTGTGCGTGTCTGTGTGTGTGTGTGTGTAAGAGGTCAGTCAGTCCCAGCAGCTACTCTTGAAGAAATTCATAAATCACTCTTCTGTCTCTCTCTCTGGTATTTCTCATTTATGATGTGATTTTTTTGGACAAAAAATAATTTAAGTGATAATGTATAATCAGGATCGGGTGTTTATTTTGTGATAATGGCTGACTGACTGTGTGTTATGCTGCTTAACTACTACTTAATGGTTGGCAAACACAGCAAATAAATTACGTTTAGGTCGGCAACATTTCATAATGGCCCAGTTTCATAGACAGGGTTTAGCCTAAGCCAGGATTAGGCCATGGTTCAGGTAATTTTTATAAACGTGCCTTAGAAAAAACATTGCTGTGCATCTTGAGACAAAACAAAGACACTAATACATTTTAAGATCAGTCAGTGCAAGTTTCTTTCAGTTGAAACAGCTCAGACTTACATTTTATTGTAGGATTAGGCTTAAGTCTTGAAACAGGGGGTTTCCAAAGTTACATTTATTTGATCAGAAAGAGAAAACAGTAATATTATGAAATATTATTATCATTTAAAATGTCTGTTTTCTATGTGAATATATTGTAAAATATAATTTATTTCTGTGATGCAAAGCTCAGTTTTGAGCACCATTACTCAAAACATTAGTGTTCAGTGTGATCCTTAAAAAATTATTCTAATATATATTTATTATTATTATTATTATTATTATTATTATTATTAATGTTGAAAACAGTTGTGCTGCTTCATATTTTTGTGGAACCTGTGATACATTTAATTTTTTCATTTACTTTTGTAACATTATAATAACATTGTAAATGTCTTTTAATGCATCCTAGCAGAATAAAATATAATTTTTTTCACTCTTTCTCTCTCTACGACCTCAAACTTATGAATGCGAATGATCACTGCAGTTTAGAGTCATTATTCACAAATATTTACCCACAGGGTAATGCCATGGACCAGTCGCATTTGTTCCATAGAGCCCGACAGTGAATTACTCGTACAGGTGTGTGTTTATGCGACAGATGATCTGGATACCCACACATCATATATTTAGGCTCATGTGAATGATTTTCTTTCTGTTGTTCAGTTGTATCTCCCATCTGAATGTCTGTTGCTCAGTACGAACGCTCCTGTAGTAGGCGTCCATACGAGCGCCGCTGTCTATCAGACAAAGAAAGCAAAGTTATTCCTCTTTTCCCAGCTGTACACGTACTGAACTTCAGCGTGTCATTGCGAAAGCGCAGATTGCGGGCGTTTAAGTTAATGGAAGGTAAGAGCATGTACGACGGCTTCAGGAGGGATTAGAGCTCAAATTGATTCCAGTCCTGCTTGTATCTAATGACCGGTCCCATAGAGTCACCCTGTGTGCGCTCGCCTGCTTCTTTCATGCGGGATAGCCCCAGCATGATCCGAACCCTCGCTCTAATATCAAACACATGTGGGCACCTTTAACGCTCGCTCCTCTGTGCCGCTTTAGTACGGGGTCTCTCCCGGCGCGGAGCGGCCGTTTTGCCTTTGACACGGCCCTCGGAGGCCCATTCCGCATTAAAAAGGTTCCCTCAGCTGGCACTGACCTCCCGATGACCCGAGCGGCTCGGCGCTCAAAAGCTGCAGGAGAGAGGCCGGGCCGGGAGGTTTTGTGGAGCTGCGCTTATTTGCCGCCGTGCTGGTGATAAAACTTCAGACAGGCTAATTGATGGTCTCGCTGACATAACAATAGCTGCCGAAAGCCTGGAGCTCATTTACAGACAGCTGGAGAGGAGAGAGACCCCTGCCACGGGCCCTTACCAGGGGGCAGGGGACGAACTCAAAGAGCCGTTTGTATCGCAGACTTCGGGCTCCTTCTGAACGTCCTGTGAGCGCTAACACGTGAAGAATAATGTTTGTGCATGCGTGAGGCAGGGGTTCGGTTTGGGCTACGGTGTGGTCTCAGTTCTCAGTTGCTTGTTTGATGATCATCTTAAAAGTTTCTCCAGGAGAGTATAGAGCTTTAAAATGAATGTGGAGAAACTGCTCAGATCACTTGATGAGAAATGGTTGTGATCTCCCTTGACAGATCTGAGCATGTTGTTGAGATCTCCTCTAAGACACATCTGAGATGTTGTTTTGAGAAGCAGGAGACTTGAGATAACATCTCCACTTATCTGATTGCTGTCTTGGAGAAACCATTCCAGATCTCATTTGTGTTTCGTCTTTCTATAAGCAGAGCTTTGATAAACTATTTAAACATTTTCATTTATTAAAATCAGAGAATTAGATTCTCAAATTCATCAAAAACAAACCTTCCTGCGCTCCCGAGTTTTACCATGTATGTTGTGTTCTGGTTTATCTAGTCCAGACCAGACCAAGTAGGCAAGACTCAAGTCCAAGACCATATTTTTATGATTAGCCAAGACCAGCTCAACTGAATCCAAGTCCAGGTTGAGTCTAAATGCTCCAGAAAGTATGATCTTGGACTC
The DNA here is from genome assembly GCA_012976165.1 of Labeo catla. Lineage (NCBI taxonomy): Eukaryota > Metazoa > Chordata > Actinopteri > Cypriniformes > Cyprinidae > Labeo > Labeo catla. The sequence continues at coordinate 86,753 of VONZ01000477.1, read as the reverse complement.
AAAATTTAGTACTACAGTACTGCTAAATGCTAATGCTAAGGGTTTAATATTAGCCACATGTTAGGTTTGTGATTGCAGGTGATGTGATTGGTCCTGTTTTTTTCTGTGTTTTCAGGTTCATTAATGCCAGAAGAAGAATAGTGCAGCCCATGATTGACCAGTCAAATCGAGCAGGTAAACATCATCCCATCTTCTCTGATTTTCTCAACACTGCTTGTGTCTCACTTTGGAGTCCATGCGCACTCCTCTCCCTTGTCTACGCTACAATGAGAGCAGATTGAATCTAATTGGATGTTTCTCCATCTCGCTGGTTAGAGGGACATTAGCGCATCTCAATGCTAATTGGCCACAGGAGAACTTTACAGTAATTCTGGAGCGTTTCACTGTTTCTCTTTGTGTTATGGTACATTAGAAAGCGATCTGCATAATCGTTCATGAATTCACACCAGAAACATAAGGGAAATTCTCTAGTTTTTGAGTTATTGATGGCTTGATGATGTTTCTCACTGCTGAAGTTGTGATGATTCGAGTAGGAGATTGCACAAATGAATTTATTAGGATTTGAACACTGGGATAAACTGGAAACATCTGAATGAAATGTACAGGTCATGTAGCAATGTAGATTTTTTTCATGCAAAGTTCCGGCGACAGCATAGTACCACTGCATAGTCTTTAGATCTCTGGCATGTTACGCTCTACTGAACCCAAGACCAGTGAAGCAAGTCAAGAGAGAGACATCAGTTGGACAGTTATGTTGATGTAACCTTCTCATGTTCTGTTGATGCATACGTTGGAGAATGACGTGTGTGTGTGTGTGTGTGTGTGTGTGGCTGATGAACAGCTCATTGTGTTTGGGCTGCTGCTGGGATAATCGCTGATTGTCTGGTGTGTCTTCTCTCTTCTTCCCCTGGTGTCCACGTTTGACTTCACTCAGGTTTTCTTCTTGATCCTTCAGTGAGCCAGGGAGCGGCGTACAGTCCGGAGGGGCAGCCAATGGGCAGCTTCGTGCTGGACGGACAGCAACACATGGGCATCCGGCCAGCAGGTGAGATGCAACGACCGTCTTCCTTCGATCACCTCTGAGATCTCTTCAATATTTGTCTTTTAGACCAAGGGTGTCCAATCCTGCTCCGGAAGGACCAGTGTCCTGCAGAGTTTACCTACAACCTTCTCTAACACACCTCCCTTGAGCTGACCTCCAGGATCAGGATTGGACACTCTTGTCTTAGTAATGCAATTAACAGAATAAACAATTGGAGACTCTTGGTTCTTAAGTGTTTATCTTCTAGTAATCTCAGGTTTCTCTCATAGGATTTCATAGAGTCTTCAGATTCTCCCTAGATCAAATGATCTCAGCTGCTATCCAAATAGATTTTAACTAACATTTCGGAAGACAAAATCAAAAACTCCTTACCTTAATGAAAGATCAAGCTCTGAGTTCTCTGAGTTGTTGTCATTGTCTCCAGTTGTCAGCTTGCTCTTCTCCTGTGTGTTTGGTCGTGTCGTGGATGATGAGCACTGATGGACACTGACTGTCTCTGATGTTTGTCTCTGCAGGTCCTATGAGTGGCATGGGCATGAATATGGGCATGGACGGCCAGTGGCACTACATGTAACGGCTGTACAGTAAAGAAAAGGGGGAAGTAAGTACTCTGGGACTCTTGTTCTTCCTCCGCCTTTCTTTCAGGAGTCTTTCCTGTCCATTTCCTGTCAGAATTCCCCTGAAAGCCCAAAATAACACCATAGACGCTCCGCTTTACGGTCGCCCTGCGATGGCTAAATATCAGGGCAGCAGAACGAGTCAGGTGAGACGCGGGTCGCGCGATGTTTCCTGGACGGCCTGGAACAAAAACAAGGCAGAAAAGCACTAAAGTGGAATTTATTTATCGCCGCAGCGCCGCCGCGCTCCACGTCTCATGCGACCAATGCAAATGTTGGACGTTTGGGAGGAAAAAAATGGCATCTCCTGGGGTAGAATATGACGGGGTGAAATTAAGCGGGCTCCAGTGAAGCGATAAAAAAGGAGAAGTGAAACTGTCCTCGGAGTGACATAAATCCGTCAGGGGAAGGATTGATGCCCAAATTATCTTATATGCAAAGACGGGAGCAGTGCAGTACATTACGCTCCCGGAGAGAGATATAGAGACGGCGGGTGACACGGCCATCCTTCACCGGGGGAAGCCGCGTGTCTTTTCTTTTTTTACTGGGAACGGATGGAGATCGAATCGGAATATCCGCAGATGGGAGAGCGTGGGCTACGGGAGGACGGCATTAAAGAACGACCGCATGTAAACGCAGAGATCTCGCTCGCTTTCCTCGTCTGATTAAGACACCCATTACGCTGCCCGCCGGCGCCGCGCCACTGACATTTGAGAAATCAAGACGTATGGCGTCCCAAAGGTGGCAGGGCAGAGAAGATTTTATTTAACACCTCTACTTCCTGCTCAATGAGCCTCAATATAATAACACTTTGCTTGATTAAAAGAACCCTTTATATGTAAATAGACGGCAGTTTCCTGTAGGTCACCATAGCGATGCCTCGACGAAGGCCCCCCCCCTCGTTAATAGACTCAGAAACGTGGCGAGCGTGTTCCCTAAAACAGCCGCAGAGACAACATTTGCTCAGCTTGGATAATTTTTAATACGGCGCGGGATAATTCTGAGACTATTTAATTACGTAACATATTTTATGCTTCATGAGCAATTAGATTAATAGCTTAATACAGAGGAATATTAGCCATCTCTGATTCGATTACACACACACACAATATGCCGTATTTGCTGTTTAATTATGATTGGCGATGGAGCGCGCTCACAGAGGTGTTCTGTTACTAAAGGATGCAGATCTAGAGAGCGGTTTACGGCGTCACGCGTCTGCTGCGAATTTAAAGGGAGGATCTGCAGGTTATATTGCAGTTGCCACCCGATTAACTAGTTTCATGAGATTTTTAGGGATAAACACATGCATGTCAGATGAATGCATGCAGTTTCCTCTTAAATACTTGGCCTACGCTGTTCTTTAATTGCAACATAGCATGTTACAGGAATGTGCAGTGAGTGCCTGATGACCTTGGAGTGACCCCGTCCCCCTCCTTTAAAGGACTGTTGTTAATGCCCCTGGGGTCACGTTACAAAACACTGGCATCCTGCAGTTCTCGTGCACCTCAACACTAGCGATTCCACTTCCACTGATTCAACACATGCATCTGTGCTTGTAGTTTTCTTTATGTTCTACGACTCAATTAAAGGCTTCCTGTGCAAGATCTTGTCCTGTATAATAAGCAGATATTGCATTGTTCTCTGAGCGTTGTGTTGTTAACCAGCCCCTAAATAACTGAGCAAGTTTTTTAAGGAACTTAAATCAAATCAAAGCGGTTCTGACGCTAGTTTCATCTGGGCTTTGAGTGCTGCATGACACCAGCAATGCCAAGGTCATGGGTTCGATTCCCAGAGAATGTAAAGTGCATGCATTTTGAACTGTCTTGTTCTGCTGCTACATCTAGGTATCTTCTAACAGGCGTGCACAAGTCGATACACCGAGCAGAGATACAGGCCGTTATCAAATGTCTCTGCTCAAGTGTGCTCTTTGTTTGAAATATCTTTAGCCGCATTAGCTGCAGACACGTGGCCTGAATCTAGATCAGGGCGCTGCGATCGCATTCGTCTTGCACCGCTGACCGTGTGTTTCTCTGCATCTCAGGTCGGCGAGGCGTGCCGGGGGAGTTCGTACCTCAGCGTGGTCCTGTGGGCATGAGCATGGCATCACCGACCCACCCCCCTCCACCGAAAGCCCCTCGTCTCTTGCGTTTGTCACACCGAGCTCCTCGTCACCCTCCATTCCGTGCGGCCATGCTAATGCACGGAGACCCCTCCTCGAGCAGAAACGACCACGACTCCTCTGACCCCCCCTGACCACAGCGCTGCTGGACCGGCGTGGGCGTCCGCGGCCGACGACCGAAGGGAACCGACCAATACCATCACGGATGAACTGGACAATAACCCCACGAAAGATTTTTGAAGGAAAAGAGAGAACGCAGTGAAGCGACCGACAGCAGAATTAGAAGCTTCATGTGGAATTCCAGACGAGCTGTGATTGTTTTTTATCTTGTGAATTTTGTTACTTTTGTTGCTGGAGGACCAAGAGCTGACAAAAACACTTTGTAAAGTCTTGGGTGTCTGTTTAAATCAACAGAGGATGTTTCAGCTTATTAAAAATACACACACACACACACACACACACATTCACACACAACATGATAAAGAGAAAAAAAAAAAGACAAAAGAGACTCCAAGAGTTCAAACTACTGTAGTATAAAAGCATAGAAACTAAATTAAATCTTGTACATTTTTATCACTCACTTTATGTTTCATGAGCTAGTCCTAGAGTAAATCGTTGCCCTGTTTTTCACACTGTGTGTGCTGATCCCCGAAGCAGAGAAGCTCCGATCGCAGCAATAACGGGAGAAAAAGCGTCTCGGCCTAAACGCTACTGCGGCGGCCGGTGAATCCGCCCCGTCACGGACCACAGTACCAGGTAATGACGACGACGACGATTCCTCCTCCATCAGATTTTCTGCCGATTGAAGCCCGCTCTCTTCAAGAGACCCCTCCTCTTTTTTCGTCATGCATTTTCCCTTTTTGGTCCATGAATGAATGTTGCCCTGTAGGTGAAGTTCTTCGTTTGAATTGCCCAAGCACTGGATTGTGTTGCTTTTATACGTTTTTATTTTATTATTATTATTAATATTATTATTATTATTATTATTATTAATTTTGTATCTCGGACTCTCAGAGTAAGAGCCTTATGAAGGACGTGTATCCTCGAGAAAAAACAAAACAACATCCTGCAGCAGTTTAACGCCTGGGGATCAATATATCTGCCATACGGACGATACCGATACGTGGATTCTCTGAATTCTTTGGCACATATACAGTAGAGAAGCGATCGACGGTCGACGCGGTGAAAAACTTTAAAAGGATGAAAAAAAAAAGAAAAAAGAACTTAAATTATGAACTCAAAGCTCGGTGAGAAGCTGAGAGAATATTGTAAGAAACTTCGTACAGAGTTCAGTCTATTAATTGTTTCATGTTAGATATTCTATGTGTTTACCTCAATTGAAGACGAATGTTTTTGCTAGTTTCAGATCTGCTGTGGCATTGATATTGTATGTCCATGATTCCCCCTTCCTTTCTCAGCACGTGCTCCTCACTAGAAGATGAAATACTGTCTCCCTTGAGCTTTGTCAGAAATACATTCAATACTTGTATGAGGACTGTGGCGTAATGTTTCAAAGGTGTTCAGTCACAAATGCTGTAATAAATATTTCATTTTTGATTTTGGTAGATTCTTGTGTGCTGTACAGTGTGTTGCGCTCATACAATCTGGAATATATAAATAACAGCTCATATATAATAATACATCATATATTGTTTATTATTCTTATTTAAGAAGTCGGACATGACGAGCAGTTTTTTTTTCTTCAGTAGCCTATTGTTGTTGTTGTTGTTTAAGGGATCATGGCGTGTTAATGTTCTCTAAATCCGATCCTCCATTTAAGATGTTTGTTTTTGACACAAAACAAGCACAAGAGCTTCCGCTGACTTAGAGCTGCTGGACTCACAGAGGGGCAGTTTGAGGTTTGGGGGGTAAATGGACACTGTTCGCCATGACTGAAGGAGGTTTGAGTCTCTGCGGCGCCTCCTGCTGGCGCATCGGCGCACTGCGTCTCCATTCACACTCAGCCCGCTGCAACACGGCACAACATTACTATTATTACAAACAACATTTATACACTCTGGTAAAATTATTAATGGCGATTACAATGACTAGGACGCTCACGTGCGCAATAAACGCAACGAATGAAAGGCGACAAACACATTAAAACACATTTCTAGAAAAGACCAATACTACCTCGGAGTGAAAAACAAACATGCTCACAGGCAAATGTTTCAAGAGCTTGATGTGAAAGTTAGTCTTTCTTCATTACTTCAATGTTTAATATGTTTTTCTGAATATTTACTGAAGGGTTCGTTTGCACTGAATATCTCATTTTAACGCTCGATGGATAAAAGAAAACAGGCGTATTTCTCCAAAGCACAAGGTTTTTAATTATTTGTAAAAAGCTGAATTGCTGTATTACTAATTTAAAATTATACCAACGGTAATTATTAATTTACAAAATAATAACATCAAAAATATACAATTGTAATTAAATATCCAGCAGTTAAAACTGGTGAGCGGTCGAGTAGAGAGACCGTGATGTTTCTGTACGCGCAGTTTCGTCGTGAAATCCTCTAACGACACGAAGTAATTCACCTACAGATATATGCGTGTTTATAATAAAAAATAGTAATAATAATAATAATAATAATAATAAAGAATTTGCGTTTTGCTGTTTTTATTAGCGTGGTGCAATTATTGTGAACATTTCAATTGCTTCAATTTATTGTATTTATTTAGCAAGAATCACAAACGAACAAATATAATTTGAAAGATTATTCATTCGCGAAAATAGACGTGCAAATAATTCATTGTGGAATTCTATTCTAGAATACGATCCGAAAGAAAGAGAGAAAAAGAAAGAAAGAAAAGTGAAAAGAAGGGCGGCATCATTGTGAGCTGATTTTAATATTAATAGGGGACAGGAGGTGGACTGAATTGCGCCTGTGACAGGAATGATGGATGATCCAGCCTTCATCATCATCATCATCATCATCGTGTCGGAGTCACGGGGATGTACGAACACACAAAACAGACGAACCGTTCGCAATAAACACGGGAAAACGAGCAAGCGAATTCTTCAGCAGTGATCGGATCGCAACACGAACTCACACACCGCGCGACACTCTCACGAAAGCGACTTGTTTTCTACATACATCACATATAAAGCAGAGAACATGTTCTAGCTGAAGCGGCATCTGCTGTGTGTGTGTGTGTCAGTGTGAGAGTGTTTGTGGGCCCCGGGGGTCACGCGCAGAGGCCCCTGATCATTAATCACTGTCAGCATCACAGTGATTCTCTATTGATGAGGATAATGACATTAGCTCACAGTCACTGATCAATAAAGCACATGCAGGGAAATAATACCGACGCTCGGCCTCTCTCTCCCTCTCTTTCTCTCTCTCTCTCTTAGTCTTTCCGTTCTTTCTCTGTTTTTCATTTAGAAACAGTGAGCAGAGTAAACAACAAAACCTGCATCGGTGCAGAGCTTCACATCCGCTCAAACTACAGCGAATTCTCATCACATCACGGTCAACTGACAGAAACGTCACTAATAATTCGTCAGCGCGCACAAATCTAGGCTGTTTGCAGCAGTTTATTTTTCGTATTTAATTTCACACCGACGATAACAACGATTAAAAAAAAAACATTAATTACGGATAAATACATAAAATACATACATAATTCACGTGGTAGCTGCTGTATCGGATAAACATCATTTCGGAAAATAATACTAGATATTAATAATATTATTATTATTGTGAGAACTGTAGATGTTGTTATTATTATACAGTTATAACTATTTCCTTTATTGTAGGCATATCTACTATTATTATTTAAACCTTTTATTACTTTATTTGTTTCTTTTTTTTCTTAACAGAAAATGTTTTATATTACATGGGTTAATTTACTTGACATACATTCTCGGGTAATCTCGTAATTAATGTTGATCAGTGATGAAGAATTTCCAGCGATCTGACGTCACACAGCAGAAGCACAAAATGGAGTATTTCTCATTGAATTTCAATGTATTTCTATTGTTATTGTATATGGCAATAATAATAATAATAATAATAATAATAATAATAATAATCTTAATAATGAAATAAATAGATAAATAGCAGAAGCACAAAATGGCCGTACATTTCTGTGGGATTTTCATCAGTGTTTGATCGAATTAAGGATTCATTATAAAGACAGAGAAGCAAAAATATTGATTACTGAAACATTTCTTCAGAGGCTACGAAATATATATATATATATATATATATATATATATATATAAGGCTGTGTGTTTGACAAAAGTCTGAAATACTGTGTATGTGAGTGTTTGTGTGAGAGAGAACAAACCCCGGGGCCCAATATCGCAGCGACCCCTTCTGGGTGAAACTATACATGAATGAACAGAAGTGAAGAAGTATTTCTTAATCTCATTCCTTCATTTGTCTAATTGATCCGAACGAAAGGAAAATATCTGTGATAAAAACGAACCGCATCGTGTCAAAACTCATTCCCCACACACGTTCAAGGAAACTGCATAAATAATCGAATCAAATCATCTCGTCTGATTCCTGCCGTGTGAATGAACGGATGATGATGATGATGATGTTTAATGAAGGCTGAAGACATGATCGGGAGGTGAAGCTGAACATCTCAGAAGATCATCCGTGTGACTCACGGGTCAACCGGTATTAAAGATTATAAGCATCGAAATATAATGACGATACCGTGTTATTCATGTGACATTATTATCTGACAGTAAATGTCATTAATTGTGGCGTGTGAATGAACTGCAACGTATTAATGTCAGTGAAGCCGTGAGTTTCCTCCAAAACCTTTATCTGAAAATGTCAACAGCATTTACACAGGAGAATTATGATTTTTCAGAATCTTCTTATTTTGCATCACATTTAATCGCAGCCGTTTAAAGAGCAAGAAAATATAATAAGCACATCCGTAAAACTGTAATATTATTATTATTATTATTATTTATTAGCGGTATTATAACAACCTTTAATACAACATACGGAATTTTCTGCAATAATACATAAAAAAAGAAGACAAGAAGAAATGTGTCTGAATCGACTAAAATAAAGCTGAGTGTGTGTTTATTTCTAGTTTGGGCCACAATTAATCTCCAGAAGTGCTTGAATTTCTTTGGGATTTTTTCAGTAGAAAAAATTAAATTTTCTTTTTTAATGCATAATTTTTTGGTAGATGTTTGGAGTGAATCTGTACTTATTTGCTACTAGCTTTCTATTAAAAAAAAAAAAATAATAATAATAAAAAAACCTATGCTATGTCCTCATTTACAGAGCAGTGTGTGTGTGTGACAGTGCAGATCCCGTTAGCAGCCCCAATCATCAGTGCTGAAAGCTGGAGCTGCTGTCAGGAGCTGCTTCAGTCTGTCACACACACACACACACACACACACACACACACACACACCCCAATAAATAGCAGTGAGTCTAAAACTATGACATGAAGCATCTCAGACCACCAACAGACCACAAACCAGGAGAATCACAAACACACAGTCAGAAAACACTCACAGATACAATGCAGATCGTGAGATACAATACAAAATGTCTAATTTAATGTAGAATCACTCAAATTGTGACATCATATTTCTTTCAGCATAAAGAAAAGTGTCTGAATTTGAAAAAGAAACAACAGAAAATAACATACTTGAAGAGCACAATGCACACACACAAATGCTTCAGATGTTCACAGGTAATTCAGCAGAATTATTTGCTTATGTTCTGCTGCTCAGTTGCACAAGCAGACAGCAATCATTTGTGGAAAAACACATTAATAATGAGGTGCATGTAAATACATTACACTCATGGCATTATAATACAGTTGTGTATACACATTAATAATTAGAACCTGAAAAAAAAAACTTAATCATTCATCCAGATAGACATTAAAAAAAAAAGTTAAGGTTTTTAAGCTCCACTATATCGTATGTGTGTCATGTTGACATGGGCAGAAATCATAGATAAATGGCCACATTCCACAGACTTCTGTTTTTACATACAGCTAGCTATAAATACTATAAGCTAACGCTAAAATGTTCAGCAATTTTACAGTTTAAAACAAACAAACCTGTTTATTATTTATCTTCTTGTTTTTACACACACACACACACAGGTGTGAAACAAACAGTGTGATTGACTTGAGCTGAGTGAATGTGTGTGTGTGTGTGTGTGTGAAGGCTAACGTAGAAACTGAAGCCCATTCTCCAGCCGTCACGTCTCTGCCGTTCTCTGACTGCAGCTCATGGACAGATGATCAGCCTCCAACAGAACATGAAGATCAGTGAATGTGGGTCGCCTGTCAGAGCCCAAATGCCACTCGTGCCGTTGACCTTTAGGGGCCGGATTGAATCCCTCCAGCCAAACACAATAATGCAGAACAATCAACGCAAACGCCTGAACATCCACTGACAGGCGGACGAGAGCCACAGCCGACGACAGCCACCGAAGACCGAAACTGTGTGAGGAACAGTTTCCCAGCAGAACCGTCTGAGATCTTTCACTTCCCACATAAACAATCAGACAGAAGAGGATTGAGTAGAACAAACGTCTCTCTAGTCCTGCAGCACTTACAGTAATACCATGATTTCAGCAATCACATTTCACTGACAACACAACTGGAAACCAACTGTGATTAACATACACGGAATAGAACAGCATTTACACAGAAACTCCACTCAAAACTTGGTCAGAAAAAAGAATACTTTTATTCATCAAGGATGCTTTAAATTGATCAAAAGTGCTAGTAAAGACATTTATAATTTTACAAAAGATTTCTATTTCAAATAAATGCTGTTCTTTTGAACTTTCTATTCATCTGTGAATCGTGAAATTATTAAATTGTATGACACTTTCCACAAAAAAGATTGGTCAGCACAACTGTTTTCATCATTGCTAATAATCATAAATGTTTGTTGAGCAGCAAATCAGCATATTAGAATGATTTCTGAAGGATCGTGTGACACTGAAGTCTGGAGTAATGATGCTGAAAATTCAGCTGCGCATCACAGAAATAAATGACAGTTCAACCTTCCAGTCCAAGATTTTGTCTCAGTTATTTAATTGAGAATAACATTTCAGTATATGAGACATAAAAAAGGGGTACATTTTAGCTACAGTAGTCAGAATTTATCCATAACTACAAAACGTTATTTTAGTCCCAACCTGTCATGCAAAATAACACAGCTCATATTTTGTTGAGTCTGTTTCATTTCATTTAAAGAGGGCTAATATTTATTTAGTTTGGTTTGGTAAGAGTTTGAGGTGTTGTTTTGCGCTGCTGTACGTTTGACCACTGATGTGGCCTTATTAAACAGTCGAAATCTCAGCTGCGACGGAAAGACGATCAGAAAAGCCAGTGTTAATTGCCAGCAGAGAATGTGAGTGTGTGTGTGTGAAGTGTGTGAGAGTGAAGCAGAACTAAACGTCCAGCAGCACTTCATAACACACCTGCTGCTCTGCTGAGAGATGAATATGTTAATGACTGAGCAGAAACAGCTGCTAATCACTGCAGATCTGCTTCCTGTTCCTCCAAACATCAGCCGTTCATGATCTGTGTGAGCCGCTCACCGCTGTTTCATGTGTTGATCTGGCAGAGTCTGGGAGAAATACAACCTTCTGCGTTAAACAAATAGTTCACCTAAAAATGAATATTTTGTCACCATTTTGAGCTTTGAAAGAATCTCTTCTGCTCATCAACGCTGCATTTATGATCAAAAATACTGTAGAAATGTGAAATATTATTACAGTTTAACACAGCTGCTTTCTATGTGAATATCTGTTAAACTGTCATTTATTTCTGTGATGCGCAGCTGAATTTTCAGCATCATTACTCCAGTCTTCAGTGTCACGTGATCCTTCAGAAATCATTCTGACATGCTGATTCGCTGCTCAACAAACATTTATGATTATTAGCAATGTTGAAAACAGTTGTGCTGCACAATATTTTTGTTTGTATATTATTTTTTTAAAGATTCACAGATGAACCGAAAGTTCAAAAGAACCTCATTTCTTTGAAATAAAAATCTTCAGTGAGGTCTTTTGTTTTGTTTGTTTTTTTCCCTTAAATCTTACTTGGACTTTTACTGAACTTGGAGAACCAAGAATCTCCATCAAGGTTTCACTGAAATATCTTTGTGTGTCTGAAGACAAATGAAAGTCTTCTGCACTCTCAGAACAAAGGCACAATAGCTGTCACTTTTGACCTTATGTACCCCTTAAACATACATTTTAGTACCTAAATGCTACACATTAGTAACTTTTGAAAGGATCCACCCCAGTGACAGCTTTTGTACTTTATTTTCTGAGTTTGAATTTCTGCACAAACTATTCTTTTAATGTTGCTTAATAACACATTAATGAGAGTTTGTGACATCAAACCCATCATGCTTCAAGACCACCGGTGTTAAAATCCCAACACTGAAAGCAGATGCTGTTCAGAAACATCAGGACGTTCAGAGCACAATCTAATTTATAGGCTCTTTCTGGTACTACAGCGTCACCAACACAATGACAGGAAGCTCTCCAGAGGAACTGACTCGCCTGTTTACCGTGTTTTTACTTTTTTCTTTACTCTGTAAAAAGAGCTAGACATTAACGGGGCGCTGAGGGCCTTTGTGTTTGGGGCCCGGGTGAGACCCGCTTCTAGGGTTAGAGATGAAGGGTCACAAATAAGGCAACACTTTACTGCGGTTTCACAGCACAGATCTGTACAGTAGATAATGAGTGAAGGGTTAAAAATGAGACACAGATACAGGTCACTGTGGCTCTGGACCTCATTAACCCTATAAAGCTACTGTATCACGTTTGATACACATTTATAATGTCAACATGATCAAACGTTGCTGACTAACCTGTTTCACACACAATCTACTCCAGTCTACTTCTGAGAGTTTTTTTATCCAGTCAAAGCTCTTTTAGTGTAATTGTACAAACGTCCACCTTCAGCTGCTGCTTCATGTGTGTTTTTGCTGTCAAATCTTGACAGATTTTTATCAAGTAAATGTCAGAATAACTGCAATAATATTTCCAGACGAACACTTACTGGACTGAAGCAGCTTGGCCTTACTTGGTTCTCCATGAATCATTTTTTAGTCTCAAATCTGATCATCAGGATCTTTTGAGGACGTTTGTTTCCAGAAGCTTTACTTGCACTGTTCCTCAGTGGAGGAATGATCTTCACAAGCCTCAGAAACATCTCACATCTATTGAGGAACGTTTATTTGTTCATCTCTCAATCATCACTGGATTGCATTGCATTATATGTTTGGATCATTTCAATCTCATCTTACTGACACATATTACTGGAGATACAGAGTGAACACTGATATTTACACCATTTTATGCAAGTATCTGCTCGACTGTCATTAAGATTTCATTGATTTACGTTACAAGCACCAGAATTTCATCATATACTGTAAATATCAGCTGTTTTTTCTTCCATATTTTCACTGTTTCAAACTATATGAGCCATAAAAGCTTGATGCTTGATATGACAAAACACGTTGGCCGACTGCATTTCATACGTCAGACGTCACAGGCTTAATAGTGCACAGACGGGAAGCTCTCGAGATCTCTCTGCTATCTCTCCACAGCTCTTAAAGGCTCAGAGAGGAAGAGGAAGTTTTGGAGAGCGTCACTCTGGACTCGACTTCAAGAAAGCTTCAGAAGATAGTCAGACACTCGACACCGAATATATGGAGAATTCACAACTTTATTATTGAACGCAAACAATCCCAAACCCTCATCCATGGACGTCTCTGAGCAAACTCCGCTCTGTCCGGCGCTCAGAGGGCAGATAAGAGCGGCACGCGTTACCTGGCCTCTCGGCAGGATTTGAGGCGCCGCGTTTTCTCCCCCGAGCCGCTGGAGTTCAGCCGGAGTTCACGGCAGATGTTTGCCAGGAGTCTCGCGCTGCAGGAAAGCTAAATTGCTTCCGGATTCACATCCACACCAACAAACGGCCCCGTGACGGGTCAGACTCAGCTCCGCGCCGGCCCCTGACACAGGGTTACGACGTCCGAGGGGAAGCCGTCTTTCAGCAGGATCCCTCTGTCCCGCTGGCAGTCCAGCTCAGATATGAACCCGTACCAGTAGATGACCAGGCCGGGACCGAACCTGGAGACGAAGGGAGAGAAAAGATTAGTTTTCTAAAGAAATATCTGAAAAATCTGCTTCTCTGAACCTCACGTGAAACTGCCCACTGACACAGGTGAAGAAAGACTGACATCAACAGCAACCAATCACACTGTTTTTGTGTTTGTTTTTTTTAAAACAGTACTTGGAAACGGCGTCAGGTCATCCAATCAGATTGGAGCTGGAGATTTCAGGCAGCGAATGTTCGCTGTGTGCCGTTCGGATCAGAAGCTCAGGTTACAGCTCAATTTAAAGTGCACATGTGAAGTCTTGCGCTCTCTTTATCACACACTGATTTACAGTCCCGTATCCTGACTCAAAGAACGAGCCAAAACTAACAGCCCTTACAGACGCAGCGCAGGTTCATCACCGAAGAAACACGAACGGCTCCCTCGGTTTGTACGAGATTCCCATCCTTTTTATGGAAATGTCGTGGAGGTACAATGTAAACATTGACATGCTATAAGACGAGAGGTGAGACGTATGGAGGATGGGATGAGATCTGGAGAATGAAAGAAGCCAAGAAACCTTGTGAGAAGTGCTGATGATCAGATAAGACAGAGCTGTGATCTCACTAACGCACATCTGGAAAAACACACTTCATCAAGGCCTTTCGACGCGGAGAGTTATTACAGTGTTGTTTTTAACTAATTAACCCTCATGTTCTGTTAAAGCTCTGAGCTCTCAAGGCCATTTTAAGAGCTTGAAAAACACACTTAACACTGACGTGTCGGGCTGATAGTTCATATACTGTAACCCTATGAGACGTCATCAAAAGTTCAAGCGTTCTTTGAGGTGTCAGAGAGCGATTATTGAGCACATTACGCACATTCACTCCTGACAGCTGCCTACTTACATTAGTCTTACTGTATTTTTCCACACTGAGTCAAACTGAGCCCAAACAGAAACAGCGGTGGTATTCTGAATAACGGCCACTTTTGTGAGAAGGATATGATTTCACAGACTAAACAAACTAAACCAAGATCAGAAAAGAGCAACAAAGAAAATATAAATATTTAAATATTGGTGAAAGCCTTGTCTGCATGTGAAACAACAACTGTTCATTTGTTAACGTGATGAACTACATGCGTTCATGAAAAATCACCACAAGACCAGATTTAATCATAATATATACTGCATGCCATTTAACACACAATAAGCAGTATATTATTTATTATAAAAGCACAGACTGACAGTTTTTAAAAGAAATCATGACCTATATTGATATTTTATGCAACAACAACAACAAACTAAATCTAGAATGCATTTTGTGCAGTTTTTAAGCTTCATTCTCATGTATTTTCTTATATTCTTTTTTTATTACATTTTCCTAAATTTCCATCATTCCGTATCTATGGACTCTCTAACGTTTTGCAAAAGTAAAATTAATGGTTTTCCAATTCACCAATTATAACAGTCTTTATTTCTGTAGATAACACGCTATCTTTTTTTTTTTTTTAAATAATATGTGTAATTTTTTTAATAATCTGGGGATTGTTAATAGGTTATGTTAAAAAAGGAATACAAACCTGAGAGAATATATTAATTTTAATTGCATTTCAGTGTTTCCCAACACCGTTCCTGAATCAACATCATCATCCAAAATCTTGTTTCTGCGCCTCCAGGAACGCTGATCTGGTCGCATAAATGCTAGTTGTAATAGGCCCCATTTTACTTTAATAGTATTTGAAAGAAATAAATCTCCTACTGCTGTACAGTAGCTCTGATTTGCCTGCGTTAAATTGAAATCACCTCTATATTGATTTATCATAGCTAACATCAGATGGGTTGAGAGGATTCGTGCTCTCCTACTGAGTGCAGGGCTTTGATGAGAAGACAAGGAAGGGAAAACAAGAAGTTGACTACTTCATCAGCTCATCTGATATCATGAGGTCAGGGGTACAAAACAAATCCAACGCAAGGCAACGAGCTTTCGGGAGCAAATAACAGAGCGCACCGGCGGCGGCGGCGAAGGGTCTCGGGTTAAATAGACGCGCCCGTAAGCCCCGAGGGAGGCGTCCGAACGGCCTCCGTTCTGAAGGCGAAAACACAAATGCCGCCGTACTTCAATGCAAAGGTTCCATAAATAAAGGCATAAACGGACACGGGGCTCCAATTATAATTGAGGTCTATTATGTGGGCCACCGCTTTGCCACCTAAATCTGGCACAAGTATCGCTCGGGGGAAGTCAGTGATCTTCCAATAAACATCTAACTGCGTAACGAGTCGGTGAAATTGTTTGTGAAATGTAGCTAATTTGGAGCGCGTTGGCTTTGGCGGGCGGAGAGAGTGGGATGCCGCTGAGAGCGTCGCTGGCAGACACGCTGCCATTAGGCGTAACGAGCGCCCCGCATTTGATTTTAAAGCAGGTGCCATGCTGGTTAAAAAGGCATTTTAATGAGAGCGCAGCACTTAAGAACAAAAAGCCGAAAGGAGGTGCTGAGAGAGTAAGCCGGCGTTTGAGTGGCCTCCTCCCCATCGATGCACACACATAATCGCGGCGTAATTGAATAACTAATTACAGCCCTCCGCGGTGTCATCTCTGCTCGCCCGCCGGATCTTGGCAGCTTCCAGAGGATACCTTTCTTCGTGCGAGCGGGAGCGCGCTGACATCTAAACATGCTGCGCTGAAATGTGAACGTCCCTCCGATCGAGGCTATTTTCACCTCACAGAAACGAGAGTGACGCTCCATCCGTGGCACACTGCATTCAAAGACTACTTCAGGTTTCCTCACTCAGGCATTCTGGATATTCTTTATTTTTGTCCAGTCATGTTGTTTGAGTGTCTCTACTGTCATTCTGAAGTGGCTCTGCTCGATTCCATTCACTATGGATGGAGTTTGCTCTGTATGTGAACAGCTTGACAGATAATTCTGGTGAGCCCGTGCGTATGCTGCTAAAAACGCAGTTTTTTTTTTTTCCAGCATTATGTCATCCTACAGTTGAAAAATTGTATATAACGGCACAGCCAAGGTCAGTTAAGTGATTACAGCACAGAAATCACATGTTGGTGAGGTTTCCACCTGAGAACACTTCATCCACTGCTTGCTGCTGCCTTCCCAAGAGTCTCAGATTAATCTACTCCAATCAGGATTCATTTGAAGGCTCATTCTTTCCTCTACATTTTGGCTTCCTGTCCACACTGAGAACATGTTTTTATCCTGCTAAAATTAAGCTTTTTGAAGACACTCTCCCAAGTGCATACGCTTGAAAACACTTTTTGGTGTGGACTGTGAAAACTGAGCTATTTGAAAACAATGATGCAGGTGTAATCATGTGACACAGATATCTATGTTTACACCAGTGTGTGCCTGTTATGTGCTGTTCACTATTCACAGTGTTGCTAAATATGTTACTTTCAGTGCTGGCTAGATTACTTACAAATTGTAGTCTGTTTTTAGTAATGTAATCTAGATTTTATTATCTTTTTTTTTGCCTCTATTAGGATAGGATAGTTAGTTGACAGGAAGTGAGGTGGGAGAGAGAGAGGGGGCGGGATCAGGAATGTCTGCGAGCCAGGACTTGAACTCAGGACACCGAAACTGCAATGGTGCTACAGCATATATCGGTGCAGGCCGTAATCTAGATTACCCATTATAGGTAATGTAATCTAATTACTAAGATTACTTTTTTCTAATCTGAATTGTTTTAAATTTACCATTAAATGTACCATAGTGATATAAAAAATGAAAGCAGAATGTAGTTTACACCAGGGTTTCCCAGACTGGGCTTTAATGTAAGAACTGCAGTGAGTTTGTGAGTTTATAAAAAGATAATGAATTAAATCATAAAAATGTCATATAAAAATCATTTAAACACTTGAACATTAAAAATGGAAATATTTTTGTTTACCTGCATGTCAGTGTGACCATTAACTGTCATTAGAGAACTGTGAACATGTGAATGTGTTAATTATTAAAGTTTATTAACTTCTTCAGAAATACTTCAAGTAAATATTTTATGTTAAAGGGGTTTGGCTGACAAACACATTTGGAAATCTCTGCATTACATTAACAAACATTAATAAACATGAAAACAGCAATGACATTAAATGGGCAAAGTGTAATTTGAAATATTTTTGTCCAGACTTACAGAATCAACAGTCACTGAAGGTCACTGGATATGATGATCACATTGTGTTTCACAGCTATATTTAGAAGCTTGCATAATTGTTGGTTTTAATCATGGGCTAACTGCTTGAAAGATGCTTTCCCCCCCAATTTCAGAAGCACGGTTTGCAAATGTACATGACATTTGTAAATATAGTCCAAGCTAACTGGTATAACACAGTAAGATTTAGAAAAGAAAATTTAAAAGAGAAAAAAAAAAGAACAGATAGGGAGAAACAAAAAATTATGAATAATTTACTGCCATTGTGTGAATTAAATAAAAAAGTAAGTGTAATCTCATTATGAGCATTTAAAACGTAATATACTCTGAATAATGGCTCATTTCTACTGAGTGGTACTGTTCAGTACGGTACAGTTCACTGCGCAATTATGTCCGTTTCCATTGTCAAAAGTTGCAAACCGTACTATACCACTTTTTTGGTACCCTTCTGTTGGGGTATTTAGCACAGCAAAGAGTACCAAATGGGTGGAGCTAAACTCACTGCAGAACGTTGATTGGTTGACTAGAATGGTCACTTGTGCGTGCTACAAGTGACCATTCTAGTGTTGGGCTCATTTACATCAGAGTGCGCAAACAAAAAATATAACGTACTGTATAATTTTAGATTTTCCCAGACAACAGCCGTTTCTCAGTGTGTGTTCTTGTCTGTTCTTGTGGACGTATGAAACGTCATTGCCCAAAACCCCACATAATTTCCAAAATATTACTGTCATTGTGTCATGCAATGTAGTTTTAAGAGTTTTCAGGTGAGAATGTATTTGTTTAAAACTCAAATCTGCACTTTATTTGTAAAGATAGCATCTATTTGAAAATTTGCTATGCCGATTTGGGAGCTCCAGGCGATCACGGGCGCTCAGTGCTCACGTATCCGCCCAGAGCAGCCTTATCTCGGCTAGTCCTTCTGACATTTGCCGCTGGCTCTGATGTCTCTGTAGTGATTTAACATGAGATACAATTCGTTTTGGGTATATTAACAGGCAATCATCGGTCTCATGAATCTATTATTTGTTCCTGGTCATATCGTTTCAGCTGAGCACAAAGTTGTGTTTATATATGTATTTTGAACTTTACCGTAGTACGTTTGACTGAATTGTTTGCTTTTGTCTTTATTTCTTCTTATATAAGCCTCTTATATTTTGTATTTACACTTTTATAATGGCTGTTATTGTTCCTTAAAACTGACATTTAACAAAAAGAGGCAGAGTTGTGCTTATTGTAGCGCTTTATCATCAGTCGTTACTTTCATACACCACGCCCATCAAGTTGGTGGTGGAAACGCAACCTGGATCAGGGTGTTCGGTGCCGAATCGCACTGTACTGTACTGACCTGTACCGTTTTTGGAATCTGATTATGTAAACCAGATTACATGTAACCCGTTACTACCCAGCACTGGTTACTTTGTACAATCTTCATATTACATTCCTGCAATTAAAAAAAAAAAAAAAAAAAATTACTCTCAATTGCTGTCCTGCGACAAAACATGAAGACAGATGTGCTTTAGGCCACACATGGATAGCTGAATAAGTGTGATCTGGATGCACCAGTGAGTGGTGAGATGTTTTGCTAATATAGTGACCGTGTTATGTTTCAGTGTGGATGAGAAACACTTGAAAACAACAGTGTGGACAAAGAGCATTTTGAAATGAATCTCTGTGTTCAAATGTATCTAGATGAATGTATACGTAGGCTGTGCTGGAGCAGCAGGTTCAACACACTGAAACCGGCTCGGTGAAGGGATGGTGCACCTACGGTGACTTACTGATGATTCAACGGTGACTCGACGTCATTTATGCTTCTGTAAGATGAGCACATCAACTCAACAAAGAGTAAGGATTCAGTGCTCATCCATATGTCGTCCTCCAGTATCAGAGGGCCTGAGCAGAGGCTGGTGGCGTCAGCGCTCTGGTCAGGGCTTCCTCTCAGCTGCTGATTAATTGGTGTTTATTTATAGAGCTTGAGCCGGGTTGCAGGGGGCGGGAGGGACTCAAGGCTGCGAGCGAAGCGATATCAGCACGCAACCTGCGTCTCGCATATTTTACTGGACCGGCCCGGGGGCCTGCATTCAGGAGCATGGTCACGATAATAAAAAAAAAAAAAGCCTTCGCACAAACAGGATGTTTAAAGAGAGCATGAGACACGGCCTCGAACGGACGCCACACAGTCCACGATAAATAAACAGCGTGTCCTACTCCATAAATATCACAAGGTGAACATCCTGACATGCCTGTGACACTGTGATGATGCTGGAGAGGTTTCCTTCTGCATTCAGTTGCCGTTATTGACGAGCCCGTGGGCCAACAATAAGCAAAACACAATCGCTGTAATTAAGCTGGAACGGACAGCCATAAAGAGCAAGCAATCTTCCTTCAGGTATAACTCTACAAGACATGTTTATGCTTCTATTTTCCAGCCGCTGATGAGGTTTCAATCCGGACGCGACGCAGAGGAAGTGAAATTTACCTCCATTGGCGTGGCTGTCCGAGATTAAAGCAGGATTAAAGCGTTCTATCTAAAAGCCTCGGAAACATCCGTGACCCTGCGGACGAGAGGCGCTCTGGGCCTTCGCAGCTCACGTCTCATTTAGTCCCATCAGGGGCGGCTAACGGCCGCTCGAACCCTGAACCCGCGACACATATTGATAAGCTCATTAATGCGTTAGGCTAAAGAGAGCCGCTCTATCTGCCGTGTGGCCGTAATTGCATAAATCTGTTCGGCGCTCATTATCTCGTGCTTATGGATTAATGATCGCCAGGCTATCGGTGAGGTGAGACCCAATAAACGCCTGACCTGTCTGTGATAATGACTGTGGAGATGGCACTTTCAGATTTAGCCACATCATTTCCGGGAGAGCCGAGGTGACGGGCAGAACAAGAGGATGGGTGAATGTGCGGGTCCCTAACCTTCAGCCCAAATCTAATGCAGAAAACCTAATAATGTGGAAACTGTTACGTTATTTTAGAATTATTTGATGAATTTAAAGTTCAAAAGAACAGCATATATTTGAAACAGAAATCTTTTGTAACATTATGTCTCTACTGTCAATTTTTAATTGCAATAATTTTTCACTATATTACTGCTTTTACTACATTTTTGATTCAATAAATGCAGTCTTGATTAGCAGAAGAGACATCTTTTTAAGAAATAAAAAAAAAAATATTACTCCAAACTTATGACCGGCTGTGTATTTGTTTAAAAAAAAGTAAGCAATCATGAGAAAACCAATCACAACAGTGAATAATCTTCATCATTCTCAGTCATTCACATTAGATATTTAATTACTGTAATATTGTCATTTTTGTACTGTATTATAATAAAACAATTCTGTAATAGAAGTAATTTTAATACAGTCCTCATATAGTGCAACAAATAACACCACTATGTGTTTTTGTGCATTGAAGTAATGTGTAATTTAGCTTAAATGTGCTAAATTGTCACTATTAGGGTTTTTCAAGTACTCAGTTTTAAAAAAATCCTTGATTGCATTTTGCCTATGTCGAGTAATCGGCAAAATACCGGAAGTGGCGCATTCCACTTATTAAACCCATTTCAAAATCATACTAGAGCATAGTGCTATTAAGAATTCACAAATGTGATGATTTAAGTAAATAAATATATGTGATACAGATTTAATATATGCACTTTAATTGTTTACATACGTGTAGGTTACGTACGTGAGTCTCAGAGCGGCTCCGTTCACAGTAAATGCTGATACACAAACGGTTATCATTGTTTATGTCATGTTTATGACGGGTTTCAAAAGATTTGCTCAGGAAACTGTTCAAACATGCGCATGCAAAAGAAGAAGATAGATGTTTCTCTGTTGCTCTGGCAAGAACCCTGGACGGGCTCAGTTGAAAGTCCTGATGTCACATCGGCTCCTGCGTGGAGCACGTGTAGGTCAGCTATCGCACTACAGAGGAAGCTCCCGGCGCTGTGGGGTTCCTCGCTGGACCGTGGGCTCGTAAGAGGCTGACCTCTGACCTCTCGCCTCAGATCGAGTGTCGGATGACCCGCGGTTCAGCGGGAGTGGAGCGCTCTGCTCTCCGCTGACCTCAGCGCTGCTTTCCATCACGCAAATGGGCGAAAGCTTTCATTAAGACCTCCTGTGAATTCATTAAAACATTACAGCACTTCATTTCGCAGATATGATGTATGAAATGGTCCATAATGAAACCAAGAGCCACTTCAGAATGCAGAAAATAAATCATCTGCTAAAAACAGCAGAATCTATTAGTCAAGACAAATGAGAAGAAACACATCAGGACGACGGCTGCTCTTCGTTACCAGATGAGACCTCGTGTCTTCATAATGAAAAGCCACTGCATTATGGGTAAGTGCTGGGCTGCTGATGAGAATCATCACGGGGATATCAGCTCCTGTAACCTGTTACGCTGAACTCCCAGCAGCCCTGGTGAATAATTAGCCATCCTCTCTGGGGGCATCAAAACAAATCCCTTCAAATGGCCTCCATTTTGTGTCGGGCCGGCTGTGGGGCGAGCAGCGTCTAATCCCGCTCTTAACCCCGCGCGCTAATGTGTTTCCAATTTGCGGCGAGCCCCTCTGCAGCTCGGGCTGTAATCAGCAGCAGTTTGCAGTGTAACCCGAGCGCAGTCTGGCCGGCGACCCAGGCGCCTCGGTGCTGCAGTGTCCAGCGTCTCCAGACCCTCCTCTGAGATGAACACGCACGCCCCGAGAGTCTGCCACCTTCCATCGACGTGCCACTTTAAAAGTGCTTCTTTTTAACTAATGAGCCACAAAAGGAGGCACTGAATCTTCAGTAAACCTCCAACGCGTTCAGAAAGTCAAACTAAACATTACATAAGTTATGCTACTCATGATTATACGTGACCCTGGACCACAAAACCAGTCGTAAGTATCACGGGTATATTTGTAGCAACAGCCAAAAATACACTGTATGGGTCAAAATGATTGATTTTTCTTTTATGCCAAAAATCATTAGGATATGAAATAAAGATCATGTTTCATGAAGATATTTTGTAAATTTCCTACGGTAAATATATCAAAACTTTTTTTTGTTCATTAGTAATATGCTAAGAACTTCATTTGGACAACTTTAAAGGTGATTTTCTCAAAAAAAGATTTTTTGCACCCTCAGATTCAAGATATTCAAATAGCTGTATCTCGGCCAAATACTGTCATATCCTAACAAACCATACATCAACTGAAAGCTTTTTCATTTAGCTTTTAGATTATGTATAAATCTCAATTTACCCATATGAGTGGTTTTGTGGTGCTGGGTCATATTTGATCACAGAGCTCTTTATATGAAGATATACCCGTTTTATTTTACCTGCATACATACAGTAAACTCAAAGCGATGCTATATAGCAAATCTGTATTGCTTGATTTTATATTTTGTCGAGAAATTCAACTGTATTATCATCCAGCTCTAATCTGCTAAATGCAATTATAAGACATGAAGATATTAAGCTATTATAAACAATAACATCATGATTTTCTGTGAAGCTACTTTGAAAAACACATACTGTTAAAGGTACTACGCAAATAAATTTGACTCGGCTATTCATTTCATTTAACATTTCTCAAAATTTGGGAAAAATATCGTCTATAAATAGTTCAGTATTTAATAGTTTGGATAGTCTGAATGGCTAACAGGGTTGAAATGACAGATTATGGATTTCATATGAATTAAAGAATTTATTTTTTCTTGCAAAATTTTTGGTAACGGAGCTTGATGAATGCAGTCAACACCTGAATATTTGTAAAAACGGGGGATTGAATGAGCTGTCAAAATAACCACCTAATTTGAAGAAATGTCCAGATTTTTTTTAATGGGGAAAAATAATGCAGCAACAGGGTTGAAATGACTATGATTTTCCATAAATTAAACATTTAACTTATTAAAGATCTTTTTTTCTTGTAAGAGAGCTTGATAAATGCAGTCAAAAATGGGGCTATCATTTTGGGAACAACAAAAACAAAACAAAACAAAAAAAATTCAAAAGCAGCGTGGTTGATTTTAATATGTTATTGTTGTGTGATTTTCATGGAGATGGGTGAAAAATCTGCAGTTCATAATACAGCCGTTGTTTAAAACTAGCTACTACTTCTGCTTCACGTCTAATAGTCTCTCTGCAAATAACAGGGATTTGTCTCTCTAATCCTATATATATGTAAAAAAACAAACAAAAAAAAAAGCCATGAGACACCGGCAGCTTATTCCAGCAGTGAATCTGAATCACGGCGTTCCACTGAAAGCTGGAGGAAGAGTGCTTATGAATAGGTGTGCAAGCTGGCTGTCAGACTTCCAGAGAAATAACACAGGAAAAGGACCCTAAAAATAAGTGAAGCCCATCCAAAGAGCGTCCAATGAGAAAACAGGCCTGGCTCTCGTCCAAGTCGTCACCTCTGCTTGTGTAACTGCGACTAAATCAACATGTCAGCGCCTTCATGCTTCTCAGAGCTTCCTTCACTCCAGAATACTGATAATACTGAGCCGTTACTGAAATAGGAGAGCGAGGGTGGAAAGATCCTGTGTGTGTGTGTGTGTGTGTGTGTGTATATATTTATAATCCCGGACATTGAGAAGCATCAGATCATAATCTCACCAACAATCAGAGGCTGAAGTTCAATGTTCGGCGCTCTGGGGGTCGAGACTCGTGGGACCCCACGGGGCCCTTCTCAGCCGTCAACTAACTAGTGCTGGACCCTGAATGTCTGGGTGGAAACTCAGGCCTCTCACACATAAACACACAGAGTCAAAGAAAACAGCTCAGTTCAGCAGTTAAACACTCAGTCTGATGAGCAATGAGAGCCTTTCACCAAGCCTAAAAATAAAACAACACTTCTCATCTTCTCTAATTATTATTTGGGCGAAAGCACGCACACACACAAAATACAAATAAATAAATGCGCAATATTCAAAATGCGGTAACCACTGTCAAACCCTGATTTTTTGATCAGTCTGCATGAAAAAGTGTTATTTGATATGTAAACGAACAACTGAACAAACAAACCCAGTCAGACTGTGATTGGCTGCACGGCTCAAGCAGCGCTGGAGATGAAAGCCGCTCTGTGTTTTCACTTACAAGCTGCACTGCAAATCAGATTTCATTGTCATTTTAAAAAATTTGCAAAGCAAACAAATCTCAAGTGGGTGAAGCGTCCACCTCTGGGCCTCCAAAGCCTGCGAGACATGGGGCCGCAGCTAAACTAATTATCCACAGGATCAAACTGGACGTTAAATACTCCAAACACGGAATAAAGGAATCAAACGGCGACAAGAAGGGGTCACGGCAAAGCCAAACAGCGTCCCTCGGGCGGTCTGGACTGATTGTCACTCGTTTGGAGGTTGTTGAGGTTGGTGGGCTCAGGGGTTTGTCAGTCCGACAGTTTAACCCTGTTTTCAAAAGGAAACAAACAGAAGGCTCTCCGAGGATGACAGCGCTGACCTTTCGGAGCTTAAGGAACGGGAAGAGGAAGGGGGGAGGTGGAGACTTCTGGACACAACTTAGAAACCTATCAAATACATCTCCCCCCTTCCTTAAGCACTCTATAAAAATACGTAACACATGTTTAGATACATAAATGGGAAAATTATGGACAACACTTAAAAAAAAAAAAAATTATATAGTAGTCAACATTACAAGTGGATCAAAACCTTTCATGAAATTTGTCCTAAAACCAAAAAGAATACCTGTTCTTGTCTTAGGACAACTTTGATGAACTGTTTTTGATCCACTTCAAATGTTGACTAGTATATATATATATATATATATATATATAGGAGAACTACAAACCAGCATCTGTTTTTAACCGAAATTTGTCATCTTCTAAACTTGAGTTTTTTTTTTCTTTCATGTTTGATCTTCAGTCGATGGTGTTTAGATACTCTATTGGTTGACTATACAAATATGTAGGCAAGAATACAAATCACCTATTGTACACAAGCGCTTGCGTGGCCGTTCTCCCTCATTCACATATGAATGGAAGTGAAGTGAACAGTAAATCCAGCGTGACCAACCCTTTAGAGGGTTTTCAGAAGGATTTGAGCCGTTGTCCTGCTGGAAAATGAATCTGAACTGAAAATGCATTTAAATACCAATTCACCATCAATTTGAATTGAACGAAGGTTTAAAACGGAATGTAGAATTGCAAATCAAAATTTAATTTATGCTCACATTTGTAGGAAATTAAAATGGAATGAACTTCAGAGAGCATTCTATGTTTTAGCCACAAAATTTAATTGCAATGGTGTTTAAGTCTAAATGTCACTGTATTACTGACAGAACAATAGAATCATTGACCATTTTCATTCATCCATGTCAGACAGGGTCATCCACAGACAACAGCAGGCCTCATGAGACTTCACATTGGCCCTGATTGAAACTTATCTGATACTTCTGATTTTAGAGCACAATTATTTGTACTTGGAATGACCTTAAAGTCTAGTAGTGTTCACACTATTAAGTGTTCCTTACGTCACAGTAGACTTCTATGGACATTGTAACGGTAATAATATGACCATGCACCCTAGCATCTTTTTAAAAAACAGAATTCTACATATAATTCATCCAAAATGTAAAAATATGTAATCCACTTTTTGCAATCCACAAGACGTTATATTATTTCCAATTATTTACTGTATTATACCGTGAATAAAACAGCTTGTCAATAGTCACTTATATACCTCAGAAAAGACAACAATATAACTTTGAGTTCACTTCAACCTTTAAAATGCTTTATTGTAGTTTTTAATTAAATACAAGCGAGGAATGAAAGATTGGACAGCACAGACTTTAAGTAGTAGCAGGTGGTGGAATTTTCACTAAGAAAACAGTATAATTTAATGAAACGAAATTTTTCATTGTAATTGAAAAGATGTTTGATTCATATGAATACAGCGATCTGTCCCACCACATTAAAGGGTGTGAAAAACGCATTACTGCAAGAGACACTGTTTGTATTTAGCTATAAAACTGACAGATTTTGAAAGCTGAGGCTTTGTTTTCTATTAAAAGTACCGAAAGCACAAAGCTTATTGCTATTATTGGGTGACTGGCGCACTACAAATAGGCCCTAATTAATGCAATATGAAATATTATTTCCATGCATGCTGTTACTGCTAGTATAACACATAAGGCTATACTCTCAAAATATTATGACTTTAAATGCTACAATTTAATTCTCGTAATTTCGACTTTATTCTCGAAACATTTCAACTTTATTCTAGTAATATTTAAACTTCATTCTTGAAATATTACGACGTTAATCTTGTAACCTTAGATTTTATTATTTTTTAAAGTGGCACTAAAACACTGTCGTAGAGAACACATGCAGACTGATGTTTTTAAGATCTCAGTATGCTGTGCACATAAATGCGTGCATGTGTACGTCTCCACCCGATCTTAGTAAGTGTGTTTGATGACGTGTGCAATTAACTGCGTTGTTTTTCATAAATGTTACATTGTCAGCCCTAGTTACCGCACATTCTTTTAAGCCAAATGATATTTCAATACAAATGCATAAACATGTTCATGTACAAATACCACTGCATGCATCAGTCGGTCAGCTGCAGTCGTGTCCTCTGTGAAAGCTGAAGCGACGGCAGCCTGCAGACATTTATTCTGCTCTGATGTTCCTAAAACACTTCCGCAAAAAAAAAAACCCCAACATCAAGGCCGGAGCCCTTTTCACTTTTCGCCTCAAATTGCCTCATCTCTCTGTCAGGGAGCCAAAGGGGACTCCATTAGAGTGGTCCGGAGTGGAGACGCACCCCCACGGGCGCTCCATTTAGCTGCTCGCTCTGCCCCGTGAAGCCTGTCCACATCAAATTAGAGCGGCCCGTCCCCGTATGACGGTCGTGGGGAAACGCCGTCGTGACTGATGCCACGGGTCCCGCGCCTGTCACCGGCTGTCAACCGGACGTGCGGTTTGGGTACATAAAGCTGACAGGTAATCTTAATGTCTTCAATTAGCCCAATTAGTTCTGTCATAAACAATTTGATAAGTGCTCAAGCAACACAAACACACACGCACACACAGATCATGCGTTAATGAAAGGCATAATAAGGTTCATCAGCGACGGAGGGTCGCGCTTTCTCTGTTGTGCCGCAGCTCAGCTGGGCCGCGCTCTCTGATACCTGCTCTCTTGGAATTGTACCATCTCCTTTCATTAGCACATCGCAGCCTGAGCATGTGAAAGCCTCTGACAAAACTCATTTGAAGGGACGGGCGGCAGATTGCCTGCAGCAGGTGCGGCGAGGAGATAAAACAAGGCGCTCTTCTGTTAGGGCAGAAATGGGCTTCGGGTGCAGACGTGCGCCACCCGAACACCTCCACACAGAAACACTGCGAAGAATAAACAGCAAAGCGGATCAAGGTCCCTGAAGCTGAAGTCGATGTTTGGTTTGGTGTCTCCTTTCTTATCAAAGACTGATGTAAACGCCCACGCCGTCATTACACGGGCTCCTGTTGTATTGACATCCACGGCCTCTCTGAGCTCACGTACGCTGGGTCAACATTAACATGCGATCTTTACATAGGAAAACATTGAATTGAGAGCCACATGAGCAGCAGTCGCACTGAGAGGTCTGATTTAAACCTTACAGAGCAAGCAGCAGCTACATTCAGCATCGCTCTAAGAAACCAAGTCAACTGCATTAAATTGCACTGCATTTTATGTAGAATCATTTTTATTCTTAACTGTTTTAATTGATTTTAAATCAATTTTTGAATCATTTTAAATATATTTTTTTATGATTATTTTAATAATTTGAAGCACTTTAAATTACCACTGTGTATGGAATGTGCTATATAAATAAACTTTGCCTTGCAAAATAGCAATAGCAATTTGTGCGATTGAGAGTTTCGCATAAAGGCAAAAATTCAGATTTGATTAATTTTCAAGTTGGTCACATCAATTCACCAACAGAAAACAGCTTGAAGCTGTGCTTCATAGATCACAACACTACTGACAAGAGATGACGGACCTTTTTTGCACCTAAAATTTTGCAGAAACTCTGGGATACTAGCATTGGTGAAAGTTAAATTCTAGGCATGAGATCTGTGAAAAAGGCTGTAAAAAATTTACAGGCATGAGCAATGTGTTTTATTATTTATATATTTTATTTAATATTGTAAAATAGTAAAATAGTTTAGTCTAAAAATGATTGTGGACAGTATTGTGGTAGATGTGTGAATTCTTGAGTAGATAAAAATGCTTTTAGAAATCAATATACAGTATTAGTTTATTTCATATCACTGATCAGCTGATCTCTGGCCCTTATTCTACAGCAATCCGTTTCACAATCGACTTTGTCAATTTCTGTGAGGTAAGCTTACAGCTGCAATACACAATATGACTTTTGTCAGATATCTCGCCTGATTTTCAGTCAGATTTTGTGCAGTCGGATGTTCAGTTTCATTAAAAAAAAAAAAAAAAAGTGCGTAATAAGTCACAGGAGATTAATTATAATTTTGATAATTTGAGACGATTTAGGAAGACATTTTCAATTGTCATGCATCTCCTCAGTTTTTTGGTGTGCAATCTAATTTAAATTTAATTTCTGCTTATTACACTGGAAAAAAAAGTTATGTAGGATTTATGTTGAAACCATTTTTACTCTGAAATTGCTAGTAATTTTCACAAATAATTACAAAGAAACAGAAAGGGCCAAATTGAACTAAATATGAATTTTTGAAGCAGAAAGACTGAAATAGATTTTCTTGTAAAACATCCTCCAATAATACTTGCTTTGAAGTACCACCATGTTAGTAGAGAAGTCAAACTCTTGAGTCTCAAACTCATCTGATTAGGTTCATTTCAGGTAGGATGACTCCTGTGTTAGATGGTGGATTTTGAAACAGAGCTGAAATCAGCATGTACGGGCAACACGAACAGGTGTCCGGTCAGCACCATGTGCCATTACGGCGGCGGATCCTCGTCGCCACCCTCCCATGAGCTACAAAAAGAAAGACGGGATGGAAAGGCCGTCACTGGGAAGTTGTAATAGGAAATTGCTCTTGGCAACTATTTGTTTAGTACCCGAATCTTTTTTTTTTTCTGTGCCAACACAGTGAGCCCCTTTGGAAAATAGGGCAGCTCTCCCTAATGAGTAATCTATTTCAAAGCAGTCTTGTCTGGGCATGACAGTTTACTGAGAGGCTTGAAGAACTGGTAATTACCAGTGTTACGGGGCAATTAATGCATATTACACTGCGCCACTCGTGGCGGCAACTGTCAGCTCCCCAATAAAAATGAGCACTCTTCAGCTACAGGGTGACATTAATTGGTCCTTTAATGACTATGCACAGGAACCGGGCCAAATAGGAACAAAACACAGGACTCCGGCTGACTCCAGCAAAGGGCTGGAAATTGTACTAAAAATGAGATTAATTGCCGTTGGGGGGAGGAGAAGAAGAGAGGAAGAATAAAAACGGGATGAAATTACAGGGTTGCGGGAGCAGGGCCTTCTCGCCGCAACGGCAATTCTTAATCGTCTTATGTATTCTGTACGTTCAGAAAGGCAGGCGACAGGTCCGAGGTCTGCAGCTGCTCGCGGGACGTTTCCTTCACAAAAGCAAGAGCCCTTCAAGGAGGGGGTGTGGATTTGCATCCAGCGGTGACGATCGGTCCGCTCGTGGTCGAGCAGTGTTTGTGTAGAGCAACAGATCCACTAGAGGAGACGTCCATTGTGTGCAGAATCGGGTTAATTAATGAAGATTCGAGAGGCCTCGCTAGTGAACGCACTTCAGTCTGAAGAGCTCTCGAAAAGCCCGTTCATTAACTCGTCAACCCATCAGCCGTCATAAGTAGCCCTGTTTATCCGAGAATCCTCGCCACCCGAAAGCAAACCATTTGCATGCTGGTTTTGATGTGGCGTTCCTGCGGTGTTTTTAATACGGAGCATGCACCGGCGCCGTCACGCTCGCACTGTCACCGGCGACGGCAGAAGCGGCAGGCTTCAAAGCCGCTTTGCGCGGAGAAACAGAACGAGCAAATATTTGAATTGCAAAACCACATTATCTTCCAAAGGGATAAAACTCGAGACAACTTCCGCGAGTTAAAGACCTACATTTGCCGCAAACACGTGAGTCGGCGGCGGTTCAAGGGGGAGGTGGCGGGCGTAAGCGCGCTCAACCTAATTTAGCATATCCACATTTGTGTAATGAGATCGGACGTGTTTTAGAGTCGGGTCTCCCAGACACTTAATGTGAGGAGAGAACCATAAAAATGTTTTTAAGCGGACCACGTATTTATCCGGGATCCTCCGCGTGAAATCGCGCGGCTTGCAGACTACCTGCCACAGATATGATTATGAAGTGACGTGTAATTACTGCAGTCACACTAATGCAGAGAGAGCGTGCGAGGGACGTGTCAGCGTGTCCTAATGTGAAGCCTCACAATGGAACGGCTGTTTATTCCAGGAACTATTTTTAGCATGCATGTTTCATACAATATAATGCAACTGCCTCTGTCAATTTTGTCACTCCAGCAGGCATGGAAAAAGATGACAGATACGATAACAAATCACAAAGTATAATTTCATCGCTTTCCATTCCAGGAAAAACTTGACACTTGAACTTCGACTTCGAGTCTGTGTGAACATCCATCTTCTGGACACAAAATTAACACAGTCTTTCCTTCTGCTCTGAACGTGGGAATTCAAATATAAAAAAGGCCGTCGCTGGACGAGTCCGAACGAAAGGTTTGCGTTCGCACGCGTTCCGTGCATGTTTGCGCAGGAACGGGGCTGCGGCGGCGCGCGGTGCCCTCTGAACCAGTTCCTCCGCCGGCGGAGTGCAGACACACTGGAGACAGACGTGGGCAGAAATCAAACGCCCAGGTGATGGATAACTTCAGCGCACAATGACCCGTGTCAAAGGCGTTTGCTCTAAATCAATTAAGGTGATAAGAGTGCTGTGTCGACAGCGCGAACCTTGGTATGTCGAAGTCGCGCCCCTTATCTGCGTGACGAGGAAGTCGGCGTAATAACTAAAGACAAGCGATGACGAAACCACTGTAGCCACACTGTCAAACACAATTTACAGCCCCTCGTGTCTCCTCCCCCCGCGCCGTTAAAACGGTCGTTACGGACGGGCTGGCCGGCGCTGGTGGGCGGGACTCTTTGCTGGAGTCTCTGGACGGGACCCAGGGGCTTTCTGCCCTCCCGTCTAATGCCACGGGCGGCTTTCATTTGCCGTGATGCATGTAGGGAGGGGTTGGAGGTTGAAGTTGAGAGGAGGGCCGACAGGAAGGAGCGCTTTGGGAAGATTACAGCATTTAACATGCTAAGACCTCGCAGCAGTTATTCATTCATCCCTCCGCTTCCTTTTTAGGACGGGGTCACGGGTAACTTTCCACGCGGTGCCATCAAAACGGAGGCAGAGAGCGAGCGTGACATCAAACGCTGTGATTTGGTGACCCCTTTCTGTCCAAGTCTTGATTAAAATATGTTTGCTTTCTTATTCAAACTGCCATTTGACAAGCTCGGTCGTATTTCAGCTAACTGCACAAACATTCTCTCAGGCCGTGACAGGTCTTTTTCCATTGCGTACATGAGGTGACTCTTCCAGCAAATGTTTCCAATGAACATGACACGACATGACACGATGCGAATTAAAAGTGGAGGAAAATCAGCAGCTTAAAGGAACAGCTCGACCAAAAATGAAAGTTTTGTCATCATTAACCTTCATGTTGTTCCAAATCTGCATTATTACCATGCATTCATGATCTGCATTACTGCAGCTGTTCCAAAATGTAGCTGCTAGAGTTCTTACCAGGTTCAGAAAATATCAAATTACCCCAATTTTACCACGCAGCACTATAAACAAGCCTTTTCTGTAAAGCTGTGTTGAAACTATATGCGTTGTGAAAAGAGCTACAGTTGATGTCAAAAGTTTACATACACCTTGCAGAATACGCAAAATGTTAATTATTTTGCCAAAACAAGAGAGATCATACAAAAAGCATGTTATTTATTTAGTACTGACCTGAATAAGTTATTTCACATATATGACGTTTACATAATCATAAACATATAAAAAAGACCCCATTCAAAAGTTTACAAACACTTGGTTCTTAATACTGTGTTGTTACCTGAACGATCCACAGCTGTGTGTTTTGTTTAGTGATAGTTGTTCATAGTTTGTCCTGAACAGTTAAACTGCCCACTGTTCTTCAGAAAAATCCTTCAGGTTTTTCAGCATTTTTGTGTATTTGAACCCTTTCTAACAATGACTGTATGATTTTGAGATCCATCTTTTCACACTGAGGACAACTGAGGGACTCATATTGGGGCTCAAAAATAACACACATTTTGTATGATCCCTTTTGTTTTGGTAAAATAATTCTGCAAGGTGTATGTAAACTTTTGACCTTAACTGCATAGTTTAAGAAAAAATCATTATTCCTCGGAAATCTCACATCACATATATTCAACCTATCTAGCATCCAGGAAGCAAATACGTTTGGAATCAATAATGTTCAACATCTAAAGGCAATATTCTAATATGCAAAATATGAATAAGGTGTGAAATTTGCATTTGAGGGGATTGATTTCAGCAAACAGTAACTTAAATTTGGGTCTGTTCCTCAACTTCAGAAGACTCTAGTGCATGAGTCATATGAACTACTGTTATGATGCATTAAGAAGTTTGGCTCCTGAATAGATTGGTTGAATGGAAAAGAGAAGCTCAAGCACTTGGCCCAACATCTTGTTTTGTATTCCACAGCGGAAAGGTCAGAACGACATGATGGTAAAGGATGGCAGACTTCAGTTTAGGGTGAGCTACTGCTGTAAGGGATTTAGGTGTGAGTGTTTGCTTTGTCATTATTCAGAGTTATAAACTCTGCTCTCTGGAGACAGTGAACTGCTGTTGACTTCACTGATTAGGCAAACACTCATCACCAAATTAGGGAAGGTGCCGTGTGCCTCCCGCTGGCCTGCAGACAGGATCTAGAACCGACTGTGA
The DNA here is from genome assembly GCA_012976165.1 of Labeo catla. Taxonomy (NCBI): domain Eukaryota; kingdom Metazoa; phylum Chordata; class Actinopteri; order Cypriniformes; family Cyprinidae; genus Labeo; species Labeo catla. The sequence goes on along the minus strand of VONZ01000477.1, from coordinate 52,771 downwards.
TTTAAAGAGACATTCCTGGATGTGGAAACGCTGACTGTACATGAGAGCTCTGCTAGTATAAACACATCCACAGATCTGAAGATCTGCACAGTTGTAGTTTGGACGTCTGGAGACGGTGGACATCAGGCGTGGACTGCAAAACTGCTTCTGATGGTAATAGTTTTCAAACTAGAGAGGAAGTGAATCTAAGATGCAGCTGCGGTCAAACTCCAGCTTTCGCTGCTCAACTGTCCTGACGCACATCTGAACTCGTAAATCGGACACAACAGCACTTTAAATGCAGTGCTGTTGTTACAGGAATAGTTCAAAACAGAATGATCAGAATCAGTGGAACAGATGTTCAGTAGAATGTTCACACTGCTCTTTTACATACAATGACTGCAGAAACGGACCAGTGGCTCCCAAGCCATAGAACGATCATAACAGGCGTCCATGTGACTCGTGCACTACATTCCAGGTCTTCTGAAGTCATATGATGGGTTTTGTGTGCCACTGATGAAATCAGGTGTGAAACGGCATAGATAATGATCCATAATGACTGTTGCATATTTGATCACTTCCAGCATTTCCAGGGAATCAAACCCATGAGCTCCGTGTCTGAGCTGAAGGAACAGGCTTATTGGGTGACCTGACAGTAAGGGTCCTGTATAACATGCAGACACAGGGTCTTATCGAGAGATGTCTTCAGCACAGATCTCTGTAGAGGGCGGACGGGAGAATGTCACACAGATGTACTCTGGCCCGTCTTTATAACGTATGAAAGAGCAAAGGTCACCGGCAGCTTCCAGCCTCCACGTGACATTCATCAACAGAGACGGAGCTCTTATATGAGCCTCAAACGACTGCAAACAGTAGACGGAATTAATGAGGGAAATCAAAGGTCAAAGTTCCCATCCTAATACATCTATGATTAGACCTTAACTAATATATATTCAAGGCCAGACACACTAACAATCCAGCTATAAAGGACTAAAGCCTGGATATAATAATGTGTTGAAAAACAAAGCGAAATGGACAAAAAGTTAGCTTTCAGAAGTTTGTATCACTGTAGGCCTTCTTCTCAAACTTCACTAATTCATACACTGCTTTCCTTCCCCCAGCTTGGATGTGTTTTTTCACTTTTTTAAGCAGAGTGTTGGTGTCAAAATCATTCTTAACCTCAACTTGAAACGACAAATTTGTTTAATGCGTCGGGAGCAAACCTGGAAAATAAATAGATGAAATGGAGGCTTAGCGGGAGCTAAATCCCACAGCTGATGGGGACCTGAAGTGTGCGGATTACATGCGGAGCGCATTAAACAATGTTCCTAAATATGCATTGAAATCCTTAAAGCATGAAAGCATCTTGTCATGTGGTATTAGCATTCAGAGGTGCGTGTCAGACGTCTTCTGCTGCACCGGGGTGCGCTGCGGTGTTAAATGTCATATGCCAGCGACCGCAAATCCCAAAAAGATTTCCTGACGTCATACTGTCGTGTCAACTTTGCTTCTTCGGAGCTCTTTACGGTTAAACTGTCACAAGAGCACAAGCTCGGCTACAGATTCTACAGAAAAAAGGTTAATGGAAAAAGGAATAAAAGGATATGGAAGAACTGGGGAAAGTGGAAAAAAGAGAGAGAGAGAGCGAAGCTTCTTCCACTACATTAGAAATGGGGAGAAAAAAAGGATTTTGACAGTAAAGAAGCATGATTTCTGTTTTAAACGCAAGATGGACCAGAAACACAGTAGCGCAACCAAATCCACAAAATCACGCCAGCATTACACGCTGACCATTAACAGCCAGAACTACTAGAAGTGAAAGCACGAAAGAGAGACAACAGAAACGGGAAGTCAAAGCCCACCGGATATAAAATATTGAAATGTGTAAATCTTTCCATTTAAAACATTAAAACTAATATATTTTTGATTTTAAAACATTAAAATGTATAAATCTTACATGTAAAACATTAAAATGTATAAATCTTGAATAAATCGTCTGATGTTCTGCCCAAGAAACAGGCGATCTGACGGACCAGGAAGAATTATTTATCCGATTCCTCAAAGAGAATTCAGGGAATCCTTCAAATTATACATGAACAGGATGTGATCAAGGTATAAAATATGTCAGACTGTTTACTCACATGCTCTTTGAAAATACGAAATAAATGATCCCGTCTGGGGGCCTAATATTATTGGAGTCTAATGTTATTGCCAACGATTGTCAAAGCCACCAGCCATCAAAAAATGTCTCAAAAAGATTCCAAGAAAATATAACACAAATGTTCGGGTCAACAATTTCCAAGAGGTCGAGCCACAGAATATATATGACAAAAGCGAGAGTATTAACCCTATCTGACCGAAAGGAGAAATGAGCCATACTGTGCTTTATATGGCCATACATCATCTTTGTCAAGTCCTGACAGCGTTTTATCAGATCTAACCTTTAGCAGCCTCTATTACGAACGCTAACGTGCTCAGCTCTGATACACGAGCGCCGCACAGAAAACCTTCATCTACAAAGACGAGAAAAGACGGCACTCTCATACTAAGATGCACATTCAAAACAAACTTCAATGAACGATGCACTGAATTTAAAATCACTGGCCAAAACCAAAAACTCTGGAGCCACTGGAGCGGAAACAGAAACTGTTCATTTTAAATGTGACTTGGAATAACCATCAACTCCATTCATAAATTATATTTTAATGCATTGGACTTCAGCTGGTATGGCATCAAGTGAGACTCAAACGGAGCAAAAATATGATGAAATTCCGATGCTTGTAATGTAAATCAATGAGATCTTTATAACAGCACAGCAGATACTGACATAAAATGATGCAAATATCAGTCATCAATCTGTATCTCTAATAATATGTCTTAGTAAAATGAGATTGAAATGGTCTAAACATATAATGCAATGCAATCCAATGATGAGTGAGAGATGAACAAATAAATGTTCCTCAAAAGATGTGAGATGTTTTGGAGGCTTGTGAAGATCATTCCTCCACTGAGGAACAGTGAAAGTACAGCTTCTGGAAACAAACGCTCCTCAAAAGATCCTGATGATCAGATTTGAGACTAAAAAATGATTGATGGAGAATCAAGTAAAGTCAAGCTGCTTCAGTGCAGTAAGTGTTCATCTGGAAATATGACTACAGTTATTCTGATGTTTACCTGATAAAAATCAGTCAAGAATTACACGATTTACAAGATTACACAAAAAGAACTTTAACTGGATAAAAAAAACTCCAAACTTTAGAGACCTTAGAAATGTGCGCATCAAATATGCTAGAGTAGCTCTATAAGGTTAATGTCACTGATGCCAAATCGAATTTGCGTGATGACAAATGAGATTTGAGGGTGAGAGTAAATGATGACAGAATGTTCATTTGTGTGTGAACTATTTCTTTAATATAAAAGTCAAATAGCTTATGAAAGGACACGTGTAACGCGTGGGCATCTCATTTAACGGCGCGCCGTCGCTCGCAGCAGTCTTGCGTGAAGAGGAGCGTCAGTCCAGAGTCGCATTTCATTACGCGACACATTTAACCTCAGCTGCTTGTACTAAAACATACACAAGCCTTATTATGTGCTTAATATTCACTATCAGCTGAATAATTTTTAATGCAACTTATAGGCGAGTAGATGGATAACTCAATTATGCGCACATCCGTCACGGAGCCTGCCGAAGCCGGCGAAGATTGATGGGAAGGTGAGGCCAACGGCTTCTTTAGCATCGGATCCAGGCAGCGGGCCTGAACAGTCTCTCTGCTTCGCTCTTCCCCTCAGTCTTTATGGGCGAAGCATCATTACCCATGACTCCACTGACGAGAGTTTATTATGAGGTTAGCGTTTTGGCCGCACTATTGTTTGGATGATGAATGCGGCTGCTGCGGGTTTTGGAGAGGAAATTAGTTGTGTTGTTTTTCAACACTTAAAGGAGAACGAGGAATAATTAACAGCCCTTGTGAGAGCAGCCATTCGGTGCAGACGATGGAAATGCTTGAAAATAAGCAAATCAGGAGTTGTGTCACTCTCACGCGCTGCACTAATTGAAAACGTTCCAGCAAGGCCGGGAAGGTCACTGGAACGGAAACTCGCTGACCTTTTCACTATTTCTCCCAAACTCATATACACAGCAGAGATGAAGTAACGTGCCACGGCGAAGGGCCGGAGCTCCGCGTCACGTGATTCGTTGAATGAGAGGAGACAACGGGAAGGTGGACACGGGCGGTCCGCTGCTCCGAGAGCACTGCAAATGTCAAATGTAAATGTCAATTAAAAATTACAAGCAGCTCTGAAAGGTGCACTCTGAAGGGCCTGACATTTTTTTTTTTGACATGCCAAAGTTTATCTGACAAGGCAGCGCACAAACATGACAGCATGTGCCGTGTCACGTCTAAACACGCGCACACGCAGCATCGTGCTGAAAATACGATCCATACGACTGTAATGGAGCCGCTGAACCGCAGCACATCAGATCAGATGAATGAAGTGACTTCTCATGATAGATCGTAACGGACAAAAGGATGCTTTTTTGTTTTAAGCTTTCAGTCATATAGAAGCATGTTACATTCATTTCCCCCAAGAGCTTGAAAAGTATTAGTCACATGGTGTGGTTAAACACGGACCTTTTAGTACAGAGTAGGTTCTACTAATCCACCGAATACAGTAGGTCTGTTTATAACTCATCTTATTTTTAAGTTCTCCAACATGTTCAACCGAAAGCATCATTATTTAAAGGGGTGATGACATGAGAAATCAAATTTGCCATCTTTTGGCATATAAGAGGTCTTTGTAAAACATTAACATTAAAACATCCTGCAAAGTTTCATAGCTTAAAAGGAGAAGTCCACTTCCAAAACAAAGATACACATATAATGTACTCACCCTCTTGTCATCCAAGATGTTCATGTCTTTCTTTCTTCAGTTGTAAAGAAATTGTTTTTTGAGGAAAACATTTCAGCATTTTTCTCCATATAATGGACTGATATGGTGCCCCGAGTTTGAACTTCCAAAATGCAGTTTGAATGTGGCTTCAAACGATCCCAGCTGAGGAAGAAGGGTCTTATATAGCGAAACGATCGGTTATTTTCATTAAAAAAAAATACAATTTATATACTCTTTAATTTCAAACGCTCATCTTGTTTTACTCTGCCTGAACTCTGTTTTTGTTCTGGTTCATGACAGCGTATGTGGAAAAACTCCCATCTCATGTTCTCCCTCAACTTCAAAATCGTCCTATATCACTGTTTTACCTTTTTTGTTAAGGGTGTTTGATCTTCTTTGTTCACTTTGTAAACACTGTGTCTGTTCTTCTGCAGTGATGTAGGATGATTTTGAAATGATTTTTGAAGTTGAGGGAGAAAATACGATTGGAGTTTTTCGACATACACTAACTGTCTTGAGTCAGAATACACAGAGTTCAGGGAGAGAAAGACAAGACGAGTGTCTGAGATTAAAAAGTATTTAAACTGTATTTTTTTTTAAATGAAAATAACCAATGGTTTCGCTAGATGAGACCCTTCTTCCTCAGCTGGGATCGTTTGAAGCCACATTTAAGTTCAAAATCGGGGCACCATATCAGTCCATTATATGGAGAAAAATCCTGAAATGTTTTGCTCAAAAAACAATTTCTTTACAACTGAAAGATATGAAAATCTTGGATGACAAGATGGATGGAGTACATTATCTGTACATTTTTGTTCTAGAAGTGGACTTCAAGACGTCCTTCTCATTATAAACAAAGCATTTATTTAATCAAGATCCAAAAATGGCAAATTTTGGATCCAATGGGGAAAGGTCACGTCACCTAGCACCAGTCATTTGCATAAACACTGCCTCCAGAACAAGATATCATCATATGCCCCGCCCACCAGTGTTCAGTCGCTAACGGCCGATCACTCGAACGCGCTGAACACGAGTGTCGTGTCGCAACAAAAGCAAATAGCAATTACAATCACTGCGCTTTCTGACGCAGTCCATATGATCAAATCTGTCATCAGTAGGACAAATGGAGTAAAAGACCTTTCGCTTTGACGCATTTGGTTTAAACAGCTTGTTCACGTCTTTGTACAGATATCACAAGGATCCCAGCGTAAGAAACAAGTGAACAGTTTATTTTTAATGGTCTACTGGATCGTGTCATTGGATCGGAGCATTTTGTTTTGTAAATAGGGCACGATGTCATGGAGAGTTCACAAGAGTTTGTGTTGAAAGATAAAGCAATACTAGATCTGGCTGTAGCTGCATCAAATCATAAGTAAATGATTTCATAATGCTTTGTCTGGACATGACCGCTTTATTTTGATTATGTTGTCAAAACACTCAAACCATGCAATAGTGAGGGGGCGTTGATACAGTTTCCTATGCAATGACGTTCATAAGCCAATCATAACAGTGGCTGATTACTGACTGAAGTCTTAAAGGACCTGCCTTTAAAAACAGCCTGTTTCTGAGAGAGGTTCAGAATGAGGGTTGAAAACAATTATTTTTCCACATTTTTTTTTTTTTTTTTTGTGAAAAAACTTTATTAACATTATAAGTAAACCTCAGGGAACACGTTATGACCCCTTTAAAGAACTCTAAATCAAAAACTTACACAGGTTTCTGTGTTTTACGGGTTCATTCCATAGGTGTAATGGTTTTTCTACTGGACAAGCTGTATTTTCTATCCCCTTACCCTAAACTCTATCCCCACCTAAACTGACACCTCACACAAAAATACAGGCATTTTAGATTCTCAAAACACTTCATTCTGTGTGATTTATAAATCATCACGGGGACCAAAACTATATTAACTATATATTACTATACTTGTGGGGACATTTGGTTCTCATGTAGGGAATACAGTACACACACACACAGTGCTTTCAAAGGAGATTTCGTTTTAGTTGTGGTATTAATTAATTAATCAGATATTTGTGAAATCCCTCACTACAAAAAGTATGAATTAGAATTTAATTATTACAACACATGCAAAAGAAATGTTTGGAAATCTAAAACTGATATTTACCGCTGGCACACTAAGGCAAAAGACAGAAGAAATGTGTTTGTGATGTACCTAACCCTAATGACCCTAAAGCGCTGAAGACTTTCACACAGTACAAGACTATTACAGTCCTGCATGTAATACAGTCATCAAACTTCTTCAAAATGAACAGGTTTTGATAGTTGGAGTTTAATTTTAAGTTAATATACAGATGACTGGTTCATTTTTTAGTAGTATTTTTAGTAGTTTTAATATTTTATAGTTAGTTACATTTAAGAAATCAGTGGTGGTCTTGATTTCAATTTTGCAAAAACACTTTTGTTTTCATGTTGAACATTTATGCTTTGTACTACTTTACCTCAGTTCATAAGTGTTCAATCATGTTTTAAGGTTTCGTGTACAATAACTTTGCTATGCAGTGAGAACATGATAATGTAGAATGAACATTGTGTATTTTAATAAATCAATTTCCCACACAGATGTGAGTGAAGGAAACTGTCTCTCTGGACAGAAGAGCTAATCATCACACTGTGTCCTGTGTTGTAGTTCTCTGGTGATCAGCTCATGTTCTGATGCTGCTGTTGTTTATGTGTAGTGATCGCGTCTGAGTGTGGTTTAGGGTCTGACCTGTTGCAGTAGCTCCAGAACTGCTCGTTCAGGTAAGTGTGATGGCTGTGGTCGTCTCCAAAGGAAGCTTTGCTCTCAATCCAGTGAACTATATGACCATCAACAGCTGCAGAAAAACACAAGGTTAGGAAGGTAAGTTTACCACATACTAGAAGTGTTTAAAGAAAAAGTGAGCAAAGAGAAGAAAAAACCAAATGCTTGTTACTATGGACTGACCAGGTTATTGGTTTAAAATCATCTATTTTTTCATAATCAGTAAGTAAATAGATAGACAAACAGATCTCACCTATGGGCACCTCCAGAATGATGTCAGGGGTTTTGTCGTAGCCCTTGGCACGGAGCTGGTTCTCATCTGTGCAGAAAACACATTAAAGGGCCGGTTGAAAGGACTGGTTGTCCCCCCCCCCCTTCTCTTCGACCCTCAGAATTAAACAGATGTTTTTTTTCCTGAATGTCCTTACTGTGAAATAAGAAACTTTCACACAAACTGCGTGTTTGCTTTTGTATTTAATGTTGTTTTTTTTTCTACTCCAGCATTTAATAACAGGTCATTTCTACCAGTAGCGTTCTTACTATTTTGTACCCTGTTCATGGGAAATCAGTGAAGACTGTCTGCTAAGCTGCATTACACTTTAGACGGACTTTATTCTGACATCAGAGCGTTCACAGACGCCCAGAATGTGTCATTTGTGCAGTTTAGTTTCAGTAATTGGTGTTTTATTATTGGGAAGAAAGTTTTTAGTTCTGAAATTGAGAGTATGTTTTATAAAATGTATTTGGTCAAACTGATTCCCCATGATTTTATCCTTTTAAAACCAAGCAGCAAGGTATGCCCTCGGTCATCTGAAGAGAGTAAAGACACCGACGGCGTCCGCAGACGGAGGATGTGTGCAGTGTTTGCTGGCGCTGCACAAACGTCTCTTCAGCCGCTGTGCTGATGGAGGGTGAGAGGTCGCTGTATTATATCAGTGCTAGAGCGACCTCAGCCATTGTCCTTGAGTCCTGGTGAAACACCTGATTTCTCCATTAAATCACACTGAGCGAGTCGTTCGTTCTCTCCGCGTCCAGTCAGGCTGAACCGCTGTAGGGCGTGAGGGGGGCGATCAGGGCGAGGGCTTCGTGTTGGGTCTGTTGACGCGGTCACGCCGGACAGATCATCTTTGTACATCACCTTTGATTACGATTAATGAGCCGTCTCAGCTGCTGCAGAGCTCATTTCCAAACCATTTATCAGGCCGGCGTGACCCACAAGCCCAAACGCCCTCAGTCGGGTCAGAACTCACTCGTTTCACACCTTAGGCTTTACTGCCGGGTGACGCTGACCCAATGCACATAAAACACAGCAAATGAGCAGTGCACACATATTCATGTGCTGCTGTACTACTCTAACATTTAACTAAACATCAAAATCATCAGTCATATATGAGCAATAATCTCAATAAAAGACAGAAGACATCATAGTGTATATGGGCCATTCTACGAGTTGGAAACATCTTGAAAAAAAATGTCTTTTTCCACAAATTTAGCATGTATGCAAATTGTACAATATCCAAGGTACGCATTTCTGGTAATTGTGCAATTAATTCTCATATTGTATTTTCAGAAAGTTTAAGAATATTTGTCCTCTCACAAATTTGGCACCACTAAAACAGTATATAATTTAATAAGAGGGTTATATTTACCTATTAAGATTTTGCTTACATCTAAATTGTAAATATATATTATATATATTTTTTCTATTTTATTAAAACATTTTCAGAGGTAAATCAATAACAATTACTTTTTAGCAATATCGGAAGTGTGATTTATGAAATTTGTTGTCATTTGAATCCAACTTGTCTTTGTACAAGGCAAAAAGTTAATCATACTAATTTTAAACATAAGGATTGATTAGTCTGAATATACATTGAACCAAACACTATCATATCATCTTAGTTGACAATTCAGTATTGTTTATTTTTGACAAAACATCCCATGTTTCGGTCGTGACAGCACATTTTCAGTAGTGACAGTAAAACATACTAAAATACAAAAAAAATGTTCATAACTGTACCAAGATTTTGTTTCTTTCCCCCAAATAAAGGATTAGGTGTTCCCTTCTGTCACTACTGAAACAATGACGATTTGGTTTTGGTCATGACAATTCTATGGGATAACACCAAAAAAACAAAGATGTCACTACTAAAAACCCACCAAATGTTTCGGTAGTGACAATTTCAGATAGTTTTGAAGCTAGCTCACAGATGCTAATCAGCACATGGTTAGCACAGCTCTGAACAGTTGTACACACATAAAAACTAAATGGTATGAAATAACTCCCAAAAAAGTGGGCATAAGTGCAGAATAAAGGTGTTCAGTAGTGACATTCCTTAAAGTTACACAGATTTTTCATACTTTTGAACACATTTACCTCAAAATGATGGACCGTATCTACTCACCATGTAGCTATGAGAGAGAGACACATGAATATTTCCTGATCATAAATGTAGGGGTGTCTCAGGCAATGGACTAAAACAAACACTGTTTCGGTAGTGACATGAAAACATCTAAGATTTGAATACTTAAATGGTTTTTAAATGTGTTTTTTGGTTGTGGGACAGTAGTTTGCACCAATTCTGTAGAATGGCTCATATAAATAAAAATGAGTCAGAATAAATTTAATACAACAACAAACAAATAAACAAACAAACACAATCTATGCTAAAATGGGTAAGAGGTGCGGTTTAAACTGAACTCAGTAGAGGTTAGTTCGTTTGAGACTGAATGCTGATTTTGCAGTTATTTATGAACTTTATCAATTGAAATATTGTATTAAATTCATTTATGGGAGAAAAAAAAAAAAACTATTTACTTACCTAAAAAAGACAAGTTTCTCTCTCTGAGTTTGTCTCGTAGCATATCTTCATGTTCCAGACCGATGGCACTATGGGAATATGGTTAAGGACAAACTGCAAACCAACTCCACAAAACTTTAGTTTGTGTCCTCTCTTCTCATCCTCATGGGAATAACAGTGTGAAAATGAGAAGTGGGTTGGTCAACTTTCACAAGCCCGTTTCTAAATGTTACCTGTGCTCGGTTGCCATGGAAACACTTTGACAGCTGAGCAGGGTTGCTGTGGCAACAGCAGAGGAATGTGTGTTTGTTGCAGTATCAGGAGCGAGTGTAGCATAACAGACCGAAACACGACACACATCTGTGTTAAAGCACAACATTACAGTGCTAGTGTTCTGAGGGGTTGCCAGGGTGTTGCTGGGCGGTTCCTAGAATGTTACGAGTGGTTGCTAGGGTGTTGCTATGGTGTCTGTGTACCGTGGCATAGTATAATAGCATAGGTAACACACCTAAACATCAAGTTGATGAATTGCTGAAGAGTTGTTAGTAGGGCGTAACACAGGCTGCGCTCATGGTTTGATGTCTGTGGTTTGATGCCGTCTGTGTGTCATGTGTCACGGGGCGGTTCTGTAGGCCGACATGATGAACCCGCACAGATGTAGAGTGAATGAATGCTGATGCGTGAAAAGAGCTGCCGCAACAGAGAAAGAGTGGAGGGATGAGGATGAGTGACCACAGACAGAGAAACACTGTGACGCTTCACCCCCAACTACGCACACGCACACACGTCTGGTTTATTATCCTTGTGGGGACTCTCCATAGGCGCAATGGTTTGTATACTGTCCACACTGTATTTTCTATCCCCTTACCCTAACCCTACCCCTAAACCTAACCCTTACAGAAAGCTTTCTGCATTTTTACTTTCTCAAAAAATCTCATTCTGTATGATTTATAAGCTTTTGTACCCATGGGGACCGCAGGCTGGTCCCCACAATGTCAAAAATTTCAGGTTTTACTATCCTTGTGCCGACATTTGGTCCCCACAATGTAGCAAAAACAAGTACACACACACACACAGACACGCATACACAAACTTTTTTTGTAAGATTTTTTTTTTTTTTGTAAATGTTGAATAAATGGTTTGATTAAAAAAATAAATAAACAAAATAAAATATGGGGTTTTATGGGGTTACGACATGACAAACCCTAATCAGACAAGGTTTGAATCACAATTTATTCTATGGGTGCTACAGAAAGTCACAGTCATCATGTATGATGTATTTAACTTTCAATGAATTAATTTAAATTTAAAACAAAAATTTAAATAAATGTTACATAAATTTCACTCCTATGGAAATTTACTTTACAGTGAACTGTACAGAGATACAGTATCAGATGTGGCTGCTCATAAAACATACGAAGCCGAGCAGAGAAATATAGGTGAGTATCTTGACGCTGAAATGGTCAATATTAGCAGTTCAGATTACTGATCACTGCCTAAACAGCAGTTCACAAAGGGAAAAAAAAAGACTTAAAAAAAAAAATTAAAAACAAATAAAGCGCTGAAATCATCTGTATTCAGATTTACTGAATAGAAGTGTTGAAACTGAAATAAATGGGAAATATTCCTTATGATAATGAAGTGAAAGATAATCCTGTATGTGTGAGGAAATCACACACAGACAGGAAGTGAACGCTGTTTGCTGTGGAACACAGAATGACAGAGCGTGAACACAGAGCTGCATATACACTCTTAAAAATCAAGGTGCTTCACGATGCCATAGATGAACCTTTTTTGTCTAAATGGTTGCATAAAGAACCTTTAACACCCGAATAACCTTTCTGTTTCACAAAAGGTTCTTTGTAGCGAAAGAAGGTTCTTTAGATTATAAAAAGATAAGAAAGAGATGGTTCTTTAAAGAACCTTTGACTGAATAGTTCTTTGTGGGACCAGAAATGGTTCTTCTATGGCATCGCTGTGAAGCACCTTTTAAAGCACCTTTATTTTTAAGAGTGTAGATCACTCACACACACACACACACCTCCTTGAGCGTAACTTTTATGTCAGGTGAAGCTCTGGCACATCTCGTCCCTGTGAATAGCGCCTCGTCAATTTCAGGCTTAAAGGTTTATGGGAAGGATACTGTTTGATGCAGTCGACCAGCGGTCCATAACAGCAGTCATTTACTGTGCACTGAAAAGAGAGAAGAAATATTACAGTCAGGAGGGGACGGGCCCTCAGCATCCATTACAAACACCCATCATGCACTGCTGCGCGGCCACACGTCACCTTATCAGCAGATTATTTAGACTAGTGATGGATTCACATGTGAACATCTCAGAAATGAACACAGAATCTCACAAATCTGCTAAATTCTTCGTTTGTATTCAATGGGAAAAAAACAAAAATGATGTTTATTCAGTGCTGGTACCTGCTCAACGTGCTTCGCCAACAGCAGGTCTGGAATTAAATACGGCTCGCGCAGCATGTTGTTGAGGACGTGTCTGGACGCTGCTGATGGAGGGAGAAGAGCGAGCACGCATTAGACGTTTCCAGATCAAAGGCCAGAGTTCAGTTGAAGCAGGTACCGATGAAGACGCATCTAGTATTTCTGAGCATATGGAGGTTGGGTGTGGATGCGCTGCAATATTCTGCATGTCTCACTCCATTCATGCTGCACTAACATTATAAATCAGACCACAAGCCCTTGGATTGATTCCCTATTACTCCAACACAAAATCCATCATTTTCAAACATATTCAGATTTAATGGATTGAATCATTGTGTGTCATTCTAATGATATATCCATATGAGAGTGACAGAGGCACTGCACCATGATGGGAAATATGAGGCCTAGTTCAGTTCAAATAGACAGTGATGTGAAATAAATGACACATTAGAGTTTCATTTTATTGCATGAAGTCAACTTATACTAGTTAGTGTGCCATAAACAGTCATCTTTTTGATTTTTAAGTCTATTTTTCTGTGTTCCATGCAATTGTAGCTTTAAGACTCCTGTGTGTAAATGACCTCCATTATTACTAGCTAACCTCTACATCTCCAACCAGACAAGAGTCAAGACCAGACCAAGACTAGACCCCTCAAGGCCCCAGTCAGCACACTCGGTCCAAAAACAAGGTTGCCATTTGTTTCGAACACTTTGTGCAGTAGATCTGCAGCCACTGCAATCTGTGGTTCAAGTCATTAAAACTCTGGGAACCGGAGACCATGGAGACCATAAACCCAAACCAAGACCAGGGGCATATTTTTGATATAAAAAGTGGTCAAGATTTGGCTGGTTAGAATGTTTCTAAAAAGCATCTCTCTCTAATGAAAGCCAGTCAATCAATATCTGATTATACACTCTTAAAAACAAATGTTCTAAAGTGTATTTCCACAGAAACGCCAGAAGAACCATGTTTGGTTCCCCAAACATCCAAATGATTAGTTCTCAAAAGAACCACTTTTTTTTTTTCTTAGCATGAAGAACATTTTAATAATCTAAATTGTCCTCTATGGAGAACCTTTTGTGGAATGGAAAGATTGTTAAATGTTCTTCACGGAACAATCAATGCCAATAAGCAGGGGTGCACATAAGTGGCCGCAGGTCCGCATGCATGACCAAATTAAGAAAATGCGCAGTGTAAATAAGTTCAGAGCAAGCATTTGCATACCGACATTGTCGACGGCTGTTAATGCACAATTACCATTTTAGACTGACAAACTGTAATTCTGTGTAAGGTTTCTATTCCAACTGAAAGCATAATTCTAGGCTATTTGCTACCGTTTTCAAAGCACAATGCAAAAATGAGACATTTAATTCACTGTCTGACGCTCTTCAATCGGAAGCGCTAAACCTGGGCAACCAGGGTTGCCAGGTTTTCACAAAAAAACCTGCCCAATTGCTACTCAAAACTAGCCCAATGGTGTTTTGAGGGGGGTCCCCCATTAATAATTTAAATCCACGGGCTAAAGTACATGTTTTTTTTCTGTCCAACTTCCCCTAGTAAATTTGCATACCAGGGGCTAATAAAACATTATTGAGGTCACTTCAACCTGCAGCAACAGTGTTACAGTAGCCCAAAGGCCGTGGACTTGCCAACACAACTTGCCAAATAAAAACTTGCTAATTTTAGGTTTGAAAATGGCAAAAATTCATATAAAAAAAGTAAATATATATATTTTTTAGGTTTACTATAAAATGTATTTTTATTTAATACTCCCTTTTTATTCTAAAATCTAATAGTATTACCACGCTTTATTATTTTATTATATATATATATATATATATATATATATATATATATATACACACACACATATATACATATATATTTACACATTCACACTATTTGCATTGTGAGGACCACACCAAATCTCCAGGAACTCTAATGAGAACCAGGCTAAAGAATTAGCCAAAAAGAAAACCTTTATTTTTAACAGTGTTTAAAGCCATGAGGTGTGAAAGTTCTTTTTCATTAGCGTGACCAAACAAAATTGTAGAAGTACTGTGTTTTTTTAACAAAACCGATTTCCCAAAGACTGCATCCTATCTCAAGAACCCTTTTGTGTTAACACAGATGCCAATAATAAATCTTTATTGGACACCTTTGTGTTCTAGTACTGTTTTCTCTGAGTTCTTTTGGTTCTCGTTACACAGCCGCACACAAACACGCAATCCTCCCTCGTCGGCTGCATCTCCGAGGTCTCTCTCTCTCCTTGTCGTAACGTCAAAAGCGTGCCGGAGAAGAACAAACGGGCGCCGTTATCTTTTTCATCCTCTCGCCGAAAGAGGACGTGAGGAAGAGAGAACAAAGCCAAGTCAGCAGTCCTGTGCACCGGCGGCGCCTTGTTTTTCAGCTCATTTTTCTCCGAGATTGCTACCTTCACACGCAGATCCATACGCTGCTCCGGCGCTCCGCTCGGCAATGAAGAGAGCTATATTTCCCCTTGAGTTAGGACACCTCGTGACAAATGATAATGGATAATCAATAAAGCGGGAAATATGAGGCCGCAAACTTTATGAAGCCGGGAGACATATTACTCCCCAACAACACTCGTTTCCCTTAACAAAGTCACTACGCCGCTGCGCCTAATAATCTGAGGGAAAATCAAAGAAGCCGCAACCACATCAGCAATATTGGCAACTTATTCCACTTTAATGGCATTTTGATTGATTTTTTCCTCTTAATGGTACTTTTATAGATTTGATGCTGGTCCTGCAAAACAGTAGTGTGTAATAGAGCTCCCCGAAGGCAAGCAGCAGCCATTAAAGGCCTTGTCTTACCAGGACTCGTAATTGGAGGTTGACCACCGTCGCATTTCACACATCACACAACACCACCTGCCTCGAACGGCCGACCATCCCAGGGCCTTTTCCTCCATTTTCTGAGCGATGGGGTTAAGAAGAATCGTAAAAGGAGAGTGACCTTGCGGCTGACATTGTGGGGTTTCAGCCAAGCACTGACCTGATGAAAATGGAGGCCAGAGAGCTAATAAATCAGGCCGCTTTTAAAATGAGTTTACTCTAACGCTCATTCATCACGGCCCGTAATGCCATTTGCAGCGGCGGATCCGGGGCGCGCGAACGGCGCAGTAAATAACGACGGAGCCGAAGATGCGCACGCGTCACCGCAGCAGCCTCTGGCATACATTTATTAAAGACGCCTCCGCACACGCACGCGCTACACAACACTGTAAACACACCGCGAATTTAATGTAATTGTCCCGTGTCGACATAAATTCCGAGTGAGGCGTCCTTATCTGAGGAGGGAAATATTAAAGAGGAAAGACGCCCTCCGCCGGGAGTTGTTCAGAAGCAGGGAAGCGCTGTTTACCAAAAACACAGCCACCTTTAACAACCTCTGATGGAATGACGAATGGGGCGGCGGAAAGCGGCGCAACCTCCGCTCGCTCTTCGGCAGGGCGAGCGAGCCATTATCGGGCTCCAAAAAAGCGGACGGAAGCTCATTAGAAGGCAGCCCGTGTCGGAGGGTCGATCGTCGTAAAAAAATAACGGATGACAATCGTTATCGCCCCTGACGCTGATGAGCTCCGGAGTTTGTTTATTAATTAAAAACCCTTCTTCTTATGCTTATAATCAAGACGCCCCCCTCCTCCCCGGCGTAAGCCGTCGCCTCTGAAACGCCGTCGTACATCAAACTTCATGATGCGCGCGAGAGGCGCTGGCTGATAATGCGCCCCTGCTAAAGCTGATTTTCCATGATGAATCTGGGAGCATATAAATTGGCTAATATCTAAAAACATTTACAGATACTAGAGGAATTGACTACTTGCGGGCCGTGATGGATGAGGCCGTTAGATGCCAGAGGACAGCTCTGCAAATCTCTGCGGCTGCCTAAAGCCCTCATTTGATTTTCATATTTACTTCTTTAAACCCATCCTCATCTCCTCGGCACGCAGAGAAAACGGGAGCGGCGGCGCTCGTGTTTATTTCCTCCGCCTCTGGTGCGCTGGCGATCGGCGTGATGTGCTGGGGCTCCCAGCAGGGTTAGTGGGGCAGAACTGATCTGCCTCCGTCTGATTGCGTCTGATAGCAGGGCTGCGGCGCGGCTCGGCCCGTCTCTGAGCTCCGCGGCTCCAGCTCCGCCGCTCCGCGCTAGTAATTAGTATACTTGTCAAGGCAACTGCTTACCTCACCCGCCTCCTGCAGCTGCTAATGAAGAGCCTGCATCTCAGTATTCAAAGGCCAGATTCACCCGCCCGATGCACTTACCTTCACCGAGCACGAGCCCAGATCTGCCTCTGTAGTTAGCGATGGGCATGAGTACTCGAGCACTTGAAAGAGGCAGTGATACTCAATTGAGAAAACAATGATTGTGTGAATTAAAAAGAAACAAAAATCTTTCTTTTTCTAATTGGTTATGACGACATTTTGTAGAAACCTATGAAATCCATTTTATTATTTTTTTTAATTCCGTTTTTTTCCCCAAATTCTGTCAACTTAACTTTTATTTATTAATTTATTTTTATTTTATTTTATTTAATAATTTATTTTTATTTTATTGCTGCAGACAGGATAGTAGAGAATGACAGGAAAGCATGGAGTGGTGAGTCGGGAATGGGACTGGCAAAGGACCACAAGATGGGACTTGAACTCGGGTCGCCAGAGGTGCGGTTGCACTATATATCAGTGGTCTAACCACAAGGTTATCATCACAGACAACCAAACTTTAATTGTGACGGGTTGCTGTGAAGACCTTTGAGTTTCTGTTTGTATATGATATGACAACAGTTCTTCTCAAATGAAACAGTAAATTACTCATGAAGTCATTAAGTTCTTTCACAAAGAGACAAGCAGAACATACAGAATTCATATTTAAATAGCATGTTTGCAGCTTAATATTCAGACACAATGGTCCTTATGTTTTGATTTAAGTGTACTGACCTACTTTTGATTTATTCATTCCACGTTATACAATAAATTCCATTTTATCACTGGATTCCGCGATTCCGTCCATGTTTTCCGCACTGCGGAAATCATAAGGCCCTCATTTTAGAAGAAAAAAATAATTTTAACAGTAAAAGACTGTAAAAATGGTACAGCATACACCTGTTAACTGTAGGTTACCTTACTATAAACAGTGAAAAATACTGTTATATGTAAAATACAGTTAAATGTGCAAGTTAAATGTCTTTTAAAGAGAAAAAAGTACAAGCAATCTTATAATTAATTTTATAAATAATTTACAATCTTATAAATAATTTACAGTGAAAACCCAATAACCAAATAACCAATAATAAATAGACTTTCCCAGAATCTAAGTGACATCTCACATTTGATGGTTTTTCACTGAAATTAGTTTCTTGTTAGGGTTTTTTTTTTTTTTTAATACATTATAGCAGGGGAGGCGAACTCCGGTCCTGGAGAGCCGCAGCCCTGCAGAGTTCAGCTCCAACCCTAATTAAAACTCACCTGCCTGTTGCTTTCTAGTAACCCTTCAGACCTTAATTAGCCTGTTCAGGTGCATTTGATTAGGGTTGAAGCAAAACTATGCAGGGCTGCAGCTCTCCAGGACAGACGTTCGCCACCCCCGCATTATAGGGTTTTAGTTTACATTTTATGTTGTTAACAGGCATGTTTATTGCATTATTTAAGTATCAATTGTGTCACCATGATGGTGTTTTGTACTTGTATTACACTTGTTAGTATTCACTTCAGCTTATGGAAAAGCTACTAATGATGAACTTTGATTTCTCATGTTTCTTTCTGTTTATCAGCTGTTTTTATTGTTACAAAATAGATTTTAATACTTCATTAGGTTGGTATATTAACATTAGATCAGTTTATGACATATACTTTTTTTTAACCTTTTTTTTTTTTTAAGATCTGTGATGCCTAAAATGTTGTTACCGTATTTTTTTTTTTACAGTAAAGTTGGCAACTACACTGCTGTTTTTAAATCTCTTATAATATCTCTTAAATATTATTTTTACAGTGTATCTTGACGTCTGATTGGTAAGAGTTAAGACGGGCAATTCAGACCAGAAACTAAAGTGAAACTATGTCTTTGAAAGCATACACTGATGCCTGGAATCATATTGATAATGAATCCATGTAGCTGTGATATTACATTATTATTCCAATAAGGAATAATTGGGTCAGTGACCTGCTAACACAGTGTTTAAGTTTCCCAGTGTTTATTCACTGTTCACTTTCAGCTCATGCATCTTAAACAGCAATTACTGACTATGACCAGGACTGTCATATACATAATAAAATAATGAGTGCATTATTGTTATAGAATGTTTGAAGTTGTTGACTAACATGGTCACATTCACTAGTGCAGTCATTTTGTTTATGTTGTGCCTCCATATGATTAATCTCACATAAGATTTGTTTGGTGGAGTCAGCCTTAGCTCATCTAGCTCGAAAAGCAACGCCTAACATTACTGAAAGGGATAGTTCACCCAAAAATCTAAACTGTCATTAATTACTCACCCTCATGTTGTTCCAAACCTGTAAGACCTTCGTTCATCTTCGATACACATCTTCGATTAATCGCAATTAATCGCATACAAAATAAAGGTTTGAGTTTGCCTAATATATGTGTGTACTGTGTGTAATTAATATATATATATATATATATTAATATAAATATATAAATATAAATATATAAATATTATATAGTATATAAATATAAATACAAATACACACAAATTAATGTATATATTTAAGAAAAATATGTTATGTGTAGATTATAATAAATGTATTTAAGAAACATTTACAAGTATATATATATACACATGAATGTGTTTGTGTTTATTTATACATAATAATTACACACATTACACACACATATATATTAGACAAACTCATACTTTTATTTGGTATGCGATTAATCGTGATTAATCGTTTGACAGCCCTATTTCTTGGTACCTTTCTGAGCCCTGAATGTGGTAGTTCCACTTGCTGTCTATGAAGGGGCAGAAAGCTCTCAGATTTCATCAAAAATATCTTAATTTGTGTTTTGAAGACAAACAAAGGTCTTGTGGGTTTGGAACGAGACAAGGGTGAGTAATTAATGACTGAATTTTTAATTTTGAGTGAACTAACCCTTGAATATGATGGGGTTATTTGAAAATTATATTCCTGTTTCCTCTTCAAACATAACTAGAAGTATTATTTTTCCTCACATCAAGTATGATTTAATTACGTGCATGTGAAGTCCGAAACGGGCACGTGAATGGTCAACACAAACTGGTGCCCATCTAACATCACATAATGTGTTGGAGAAATGGAAAAACAAGCTGACTGCAGTTAAAAAGTGCAGTTAAAATGGCCGCTGCTTCCGTCAAGGATTCACAGGCAAGCTTAACCTCAGTGTTTTCAGAGCAGGAATGAGCGGTAAGCATTATTCACTGGATCTTCGGGCTCAAATGCTTTAAAAAAAAAATAAATAAAAAATGAAAAGGTAATGTGAATAGAGGCAGAATTTAACAATCACCTCATTTAAACATGAGGCGTCCAGCCCAGGGCCACAAAACACCAAAGAGACTGGAGGAAATCGCCCAGCCGTGCTGCAGCATCTGACACGCTTTCTAGGAAAGTCTGGCGTTCAGAAGATCCCCTCGCAGCCGTCCGCAGGAGAGGAAGGATTATAGATGTTGATATCATATTCGATATGTGCTGAAAATGCCCTGAACGTATTGATTTATTTACATGCGCATCCATCCGGGCCGCGCTCCGCTGGAACGGTCTGGGGAAAACACGGACACAACGCTCACCCGAGAAAAGACTTCAGAAACAATTTCAAACTCTCTATTGATCTCGCTGAAGTGAGTGGATATATATTCGGCCGTCCCAAAGGCACAATTTCTGCGTCTCTTAAATGCAAACAGGGAAGAAAGGAATGAAAGAAAATAAAAGATGGTGGTGCGCGAGGGCGAGGCTGAGAGGCCGCGGCTGGCGTATATGAGGCTATCGATCCGTGCGCCGGCTGGAAACACAAAGCGAGCGGGAATGATGGATGCGCTTGCCGATAGCGCCGGACAAACCTGTTAGCTAATTGCCAGCAAAGACAATTATCCAGGCATTGTTTGATGAAAGCAACACATTACAAAAGTCTAATATTCACACAGGGAGATTCAGTAATTGAAGCGCGGAGCCCATGTGCGCAGGAGTTCACTGCCGCGGGACAGCCGGGTCATTGGAGGAGAAGACGGCGTGTCAAAATACACGTCACTTTCATTTGAATCTGAGCTGGGCTAGTGGGGACGGCTGGCGCGGTCACATGACGCTAACGCCACGGAGAACAGAAAGGCTCGAGCCTCTGGTAAAACGTTTCAGACGAAAAACTATCAACACAGGGATCATATTCTTCTCACTATAAAAAATGAAGAAAGCATTGTCCTTAAATTACATGTATTCAGTTCATGTTCTGAACACCTCACAAATGCATTATCACACATTTTAAACCTCCAATAAAATATTACAGGTGCATGTACTGGCTAAATAAGTTCAGAGCACTCATTTGTGCACCGACATGGTTGACAGCTGATAATGCAGAATCACCATTTTAGGTCGATTAACTGTCATACTGTATAAGATTTCTATTTGAACTGAAAACACAAATCTAGGCTATGCTGCTGTTTTTAGAGAGAAATGCAAACCGTGTCATTTCATTCACTGGCATATACTTTTGACAGCAACCTGCCAAAAAAAAGCTTGCTGATTTTAGATTTGTATGTGTGCAGCATGTATGGTATAATACTGTAAATCTCATGCTCATGTCTGTTTAATGTATGATTTATGTGTCTACATTATATGTAAAAAAAAAAAAAAAAAAAAAAAAAAAAGCTTGCTGATTTTAGGTTTGAAAATGACAGTTCATATTAAAAAACTAAAGTAAAAAAGAAATAAAAGAAAATCTAAATGTAAATATTAGGTGTGTGTTTTTATTGTTTTTGAGTTATGTTTTATCACATTTGAGTTGTGAAGACAGTATTTCCTAAATACTTACCTCAGCTATATCTTCATTTTGCACCATTTTTGTTTTTTTATTAGAGAAACACAAAATCTGCTTTCTTTATGTTAAAAGCAAGGTGATTTTCCTGGAGCCACAGGTATATTCTCTACATCCGAGCATTTTAAAATCACTGCAACTACGGCTGGTGACTTAGCAGATATGTAAATTACCATATCATCAGCAAAAATTTGCCAATTAGTGTGTAGGCAACAACTCAGTAAATCATTTAAAAACAGGCTAAAAAGCATTGGGCCTAATACTGAACCTTGAGGTATGCCCATTTTATTGTTCAAAAACAATGACTTTTCCTGCTCAATTCTCACACATTGCTCTCTTTCATTTAAGATACAAGGCAAACCATTCAGCTGTCTGTTTACTAAAATTAAATGCTTATATAATAGTACAGTATGGCTAACTCTGTCTTTTTCAGGTCAATAAACACTGCTCCCACAACATGACCCTGATCCAAAGAAAACATCACCTTTTCCAAAAAAACAAAAACATTTACACTTTCTGTAAAATATTATGGTCTAAAACCAAACTGACATTGGTAAATAATATTACACTCTAGATAATTTATTGTTCTGCTACAACCTTCTCTAAAATCCTGGACAAAACTAGTAAAATTGATACTGATTGGACTATAATTGGAAAGCAGGCTGGAATCCCCTGATTTAAAAACTGGATCTAAATGACACATTTATCAGATGACTTAGTGGGGCTGATATCAGCATCTATTAAAAAGGCCACCCTTTATTAGGTCTATTTAACTATGCATTTACATAACATGATAAGTACAACGCACATACTTACTGTGTACACGAACTGCTATTGCGGTTGGATACAGGCGAGTTTATGGACGTTTAGTGGTATGGGTTGATGTAAGGGTGGGTTAAGATGTATGTGTAGGTGTAATTATAGATGTAACTACAGAAATTAATTATAGATTGCATTGTATTTTTAAATACAAGTACAAAATAATAACATGCATGTGCACAATAAGTACAATATAACAAATGATTACTTCAAATGTTAGTACACAGTAGTTCAAGACACTTCACATAAAGTAGTTCTAAAACCTCACTATACTCAATGAATCAGCTGTAGTCTGAGGGACTGAAACATCACTTGATATTCTCCCTAATTACACCATTTCTATGGTAGGTCACAAAAGTGATAAACAATTGTCTCTAGAGTATGTGGTGCTGTACAATGTCTCCATATGAGCTTTATTCAGCTTTATCAGAGTGATGATATGCCATAACTAAACAGATAAGGCTGTGTATTTGCCAAAGCATCGGGTCAGTGGAGTTGTGGAGATGCTGTTGATTTATAATGAGTTTCTAGCAGACTGAGGGTGGTCTACGTCACACAGTATTGCCTTGTTCTACACACGGCAGGAGCGTTTTGACAAGCAGTGGATAACAGCGCTCCAAAGTAATCACACGCTTGACTTTGACATACGAGTGCGCGGTGGCAGAGTTGAGCGCAGCACGCATGCACTGGAATCTCTCTGTTGATTAAATCCAGCACACGTGTCGTCTCTGACGCGCTGTACTTCTGCTCTCCAACGCTCATACTGAACCAGCGTGTGTGTGTGTGTGTGTGTGTGTGTGTGTGTGTGAGAGGAAGATGGCGGATGCTGTGTGAGTCTGTATTCACTCGAAGGTCCATTTCTACTGACATCCAGAAACACACTGACCACACACACACACACACAGAATATATTCTGCAAGAGCAGAACTCAAGCATCCATCTTTACTCCTGTGTATTACAATGTTTCGATAAAGATTTGTCTGAAACCAATCTCAAAATAACAGCACAAAAGGTTTCTGAACGCTGGATTTAAGCAAGAACAGAAAATGGCAAAACCGCACACATGTATAAAAGAACTAATCAGCTGTCACCATTGATCAACACATGCCTAATATTGATAAATGCACTGCATGTCTGATACAGTGGGAGTGTGAGGAGGAGGAGGAGGAGGAGGAGGCGCTCAGGTAGATGAGGCTCAGAATAAATGGAGGGTTATAAATAACACAGCACTGATCTAAACAGCAGTTAAGTGCTGGGTGGCCTGCAGGACGCTTAATTGTCACTCATGTGCCGCAGGAAGTGCTGGCAGGAGTCTGTCTGTCTCTCATTAGGAAATAAACACCTCTACTCACGGACTGAAGCCTCGCACTCTTCCAGAAAACACTCCACAATCAGACGGGCCAGGAGAGCCGGAGACAGGTCCACCTGACAGAGAGAGGCAGAGTCTGAGAGACGCACTGATCAACACACCTTCATTCGCTACTCACGTGATCAGTAACGATCAATACTGGACGTTTGACCATTTAATCACTCTGGTGTCCAATTACTCCTCAAAGATATTGTTACTTCAAAAAACAAAAACGAGTCCATGCAAAACGGTTTGTTAGAAATGTGTAATCAAATGTTTTAAATTGGTACACAAATTGTTGTATTGACCGAATTATTCAGGTTTAACCATTAAACCCAATTGCTTCTGTAAGATGAAAAAAGATGAATCAAATACACGTTTACAAATATTCAAATTTACACACAAACACACGACCACAAATCAACATTAAGTGCCAGGAAAGCTACCAAATCTTTTTTTTTATTTTGAAGTGAAAAAGATTTCATTTTACAAATTTTAAGTTTTTAAGCAAAAACGACTCCATATTTTCTAATAAAACCAAATTGTTATTTTGAGTTTCAGATTGCAAGGTTTTCCACCTCCTTTCACTAACAACAACAGCCCTGTTTTATTCATGGAAACTAATTTTGTTTAACATATAGAACTCTTGATTTCAGTTTTTTTGTTAATATTAACAAAAGTTAAAGTAGTGTCCATATCATATAACACTGGGCATTTGAGAACCAATTCTTAATACGAAGGACAGTACTGTAAGAGTTTTTAGATAAGGTTTCTATTTAAACTACATCTTTGCAGAGGTTAAATGTTGATTTAAGTTAAACACAATCTCAGTCTCGATGTTCTGGATCATATGAGTGATTTGACTGCGTACAGCATTCAGTATTCATCTGTCTGATATGAAAGACCTCAATCCAAATGTAACGCACAGAAAGCCTCTAAAAATACAAAAACAAGATGAGAATCTCACTTTAAGTTACAGCAAGGCTTAAAAGCTTGCTGGAACAGAAGAGAAGGCCTGATGGAGGAGCAGCTCTTTGAAGGTAAAACACCTGGAGCTCAGATCACGACTGACACTCAGCTCCACACCTGCGGCTCACCTTCACAAAGATCTGCCAGAGAGACAAACCTTTCCCATCTCCACCTCACAGAGTTCTGCTCTCTACATTCAACTGCTCACAGATAGTCAACTGCATTCTGCTTAATAATAACATATCAGGAAATATGAAGTATACAAATGCAGTAAAATTAGGTCGTCACAAAGGGAATGAACAAATCTGCACACCTGTTTCTCACCTGCAGCAGGTGAATGTTCATGACATATCTTACCGAGGTTATTTATAACCACAAATAATGTAACTAAAAATAGGATTTTTTTTTCCCAATCCATTTTATTTATTTTGATGCTTGCTTGTTATGTTTTTGATGTTAATATATTTTCTTGTATGTCAGTTTAATGTGCTTAAGGCAACAGTTCATCCAAAAATGAAAATGTCCTCACTCTCAGACCATCCAAGGTATAGATGAATGTACAGATTTGCAGAAATTTCACCAATGGCAGTGAATGGGTGCGATAAAAACATCACAACAATCCACAAGTAATCCACACCACTCCAGACCATCAGTTCACATCTTGAGAAGACAAAAGATGAAACAAATCCATCATCAAGACGTTTTGAACTAAAATCTGAGTCCATAATCCATAATAACGCTTCCTCCATCTCCTGTTGTCTCTCACATCAAAATCCAGCCACAGATTTGAATAGAGCTGTTTTGGCTTGTAAACGGTGCTTGATCTGCAGATTTCTCTCCTGATTCAGACCAGACCACTTCACTTCACTGGAGAAAGTGTTATTATGGATTATGGAGTTAAAAACGTCTTGATGGATTTCTTTCAGCTTTTGTCTTCTCAAGATGTTAACTGATGGACTGGAGTGGTGTGGATTACTTGTGGATTATTGTGATGTTTTTATCAGCTGTTTGGACTCTCATTCTGACGGCACCCATTCACTGCAGAGGATCCATTGGTGAGACAGTGATGGAATGACACATTTCAACAAATCTGATGAACAAACAAACTCCTCCTAATCGTAGATGGCCTCATTTGCTGCACATTTCCAGCAGATTTTCACTTTTGGGTGAACTATTACTTTTGGTAACCCATTAGTAGACTGACGGTTGATGATGCTGGATGTGCATAAATCATGTTTAATGTGTGGTGTGAGGTTTCATTCTGAACACGCTCACTACAGCAGCTGAACAGAAGAAACATCCTCCCATCTGTTATTATTCAGACAGAATTCGTCATCATTAGACGGTGTGAACACTCCTGTGCTCCAGCCCGAGGTGTGTGTCTCTGAAGTGAACAGACTCGCTATCGTCGGCCTCACATTCACGTGTAACACGGCTGGATGAGGAACACAGCGAGCGCACAAAGACACATCAGAGCTGACACTGAATAATGACGTCTGCGTGAGGTTTCCCCGCCCGATTCAGGTGCTCGTTCTCATCATTTTCAAATTAATCATGAGCGGATCTCTCGTCTGAAACGTGTGAGTAACGGTTATGAAGCTCCGATCACATTCATCATTCTTTAATCATGCTAAATAACAGACACGAGACTCACTCTGCACGACCGGAGCTGGATTCACCGGTGTTTGCGTGTCAAATCGCAGACGAGCGATGGGCTCTAATTCTCATCAGTTTTTATAGTGTAGCTCAGTTGGCGATATATATTGTGCCATAAAGCGCTATGACTATAGCAATTAGCGGCGAGCGGAGCGCCATGAGAGCACAGCGTAAATGTGAAGCAGCGCATTAAACTGAGTCATGAGACACTTATGAGGAACAGCGTTCAGATCCTTCAACAACAAACTGTACATCAGTTCAGCTGATCCACAATCACTACAGACACAAGCACAGCCCTGAACACATTATAATGCCAAACAGAAGCACACAGTATTAATAAACAAACAGTTCCTGTGCTCCCTCACACACTACAAACATACTTTTATTCATAACATTTCAAAAAGTAACCCTTATAATACAGTATGTTGTATCATTTCCTAAATAATCACAACAACAGTTAGAATACATTTATACATTTACTGATGTTATAATAGATTATAGATCCACTACTTATAAATGCGTTTAATATAAATGTATATCTTAACACTATTTACGCAGCATGTGTCCTGTATCTTACTACATCTCATGAGTGGTTGTTGATATTTGAGCGTTTCCTGTGAGGCTAATGCTCATTTCACATTTAAGGCCATCGGTAACCCTTTCACATCTGAAACAACGCAAGAGGATTTTGTTAAACAATGGCGAGAATGAGACTGCCAGCACTGTATAACTATGGGAAATGTAATCCATTACAACTTAAGTGGATATTATATGCTGCTCATAGTGTGCTATAAATCATACTTTTAAAAACAGGCAACTATTAAAACTGTTGTTACAAGCACTCATGAAGTAATACAACATATTGTAACGTTTTTACACTATTAATTACAATATTAAAAACGAACACAATTTCAGGAAAAAAAAAAGACATTTCATAGGGCCTTATTTTATTAAAATGATTACCCCTCTAGTCTGAGGGCCCTGGAGAAGTTTTGATATGCCCTGACATTTTGTGTTTTTTTTTTTTTTTCCCAGTATCGTAAAAACATTAATGGCTAAAGTCTGATTGCACTGTATTCAGCACAAACTAGGCTACAATAATATGTGAGCAGCTTGAATGTACATGTTTGTGTTTCATATTAAATTGGAATCAATAATAATAATAATAATAATAATAATAATAAAATGGGAAAAAAAACAAAACAATTTGGGAGAAATTAGAGCAGATTTCATGGTTTCAGCAGTAATGAATGGAGGCCGTATGATTTTTTTCTCTGAATGACATGTTAAAGAGCAGTACGGTGATGACAGGAGTGTGAGCAGACCAGCCCGCAATGAGAGAGAGCAGTGTGAACACCTCTCACTGTAACCTCACTCACTGTAATTCACCGTCACCTCATTGAGTGTAATTCAGTGACGCGCCCACCCAATCCACAGACCCTCAGACCCACCACTGACACAGAAACACTTACTGAAGCTTTTGAAGTAAGAGTGAGTTTAAATATGTAAACAGCACACCTAAATACAGATATTAACCACTGACCTGCACGTCAATAATAGAGCGCAGACGCATTTATGAATGTCACTTATGATAATGACACTGAACTATTTTTCCATGAAGGATAATTGCACCAAATCATTGGTTAATAGTCCGAACCATTAGCCCAATTTTTATAAGTACTAACAGACTGGGAAAACTCCCAATGAATCTTTGAATCTTCTGGGTTAATTATGTTTGTGCAAAACTCTGCTGGAGAACCGAGCAGAATCCTGCTGAAGAATAATAAAGCGTGTATTTCAGTACCTGGTTGGCGAGCTCCAGCAGAAGCGGGGCCGTCGGACGTGTCTTGGCTTCGCTGCGGTACCTTCATTACCACAAAGAACAACAATGGGGAAGAGAGTCAACAAATGGGAAGAGAGGACAACAAGAGCAGACCAGCCAGGACATGTCAGCGTCCCTGATGGATTCAGCCTCTACGGCTCCAAAACCCAAACCAGACGAGGCCCATCATTAACCCGAAACCACAAAGCCCTCGCAGATCCGCCGCGCTCACATCACAATAATAGCTAATCAGCTACATAACGCAGCTTTCCTTCAGATACGAGCGTGTTTGTCAAAAGTCAGATCTTCTGGTTTTTGGGGAAAAAAAACAAACAAACAGCAGCGTCCCACCTGAGCTTCTTCATAGCTGCAATGAATGAGCTGTAGCAGATAACAGCATCATCAGCATCCCAGGATGCACCTGGTCAATGTTCAGAGCAAGTCTGCAGTCTTTAATCCAAATGGCAAAAATCTAACTTGCTTGAGGGTTGTAGGTCAAAAAAAGTTAATTTTGCATTATATCCAATTATATTATATAATTATATTTTTAAAAAAAAGAGAATGAAATATTACAATTAAATAATTTAAAATACTTTTTAATAATAAACACTTATTTAAATACTTAAATACTTTATTATTTTTTTATATTTAGATTACGTTTAATTAAATAATATTGTTTGCAATACAAAAATAAAACAAAAATAATAAATAAAAATATAAATTATAAATGAAGATATGCTTCAATGGCATGTCTTTCTCTTTATTTTATTTTATTTATTAATTGTTTTTTTTGTTTTTTTGTTTTTTTCACCATGGCGGGCCAAATAAAAGTTTATGATGGGACAACTTTGGCCCGTAAGCCCTGGTTTGGGTATCTCTGATCTAGACAAAGAAGCAGCTCAAATATAAAAGGTTTGATCAGTACATTATTCCCAGACTTTCATTTGTGTTACTTCCTTTTTAATTTTTAATCACTGCACTATTATTACAACATGTGAAAAATCATAATATACTGATAATCATAAAAAACAAGGACAGTAAATGACTTTAGCTTGTATTTAAAAAATATGGGAAGGTGCACACAGAGCAACAAAGGAGATGCTTTGTTTCATTGTCAACTGGTTTACTGAGTAATTGTTGACATTAGTGATTTTGATGGGGTTTTAAGGGTTTTGATGTATTGTGACTAAGCTGTATTCTAATGAAGACATTCATGAAAATGTTTAATAAAGATTCATAAGTAGTTGACTGGATCAGCAAGAGGTCAATATTTCTATATTAAGGTCTTATGTTTGCATTTTTGAGAAGTCACGTCAAATGTATTTCAAGAACACGTGAATGTGATCTGTGGAGGGCTGGAGCTGACGTGTGAGGTGAGGTTTCTTACCTCTGATAGTATGCTTTGACCACATCAGGAGCGTGATGTCTCACCATGCTGCGCTTCATTCTCTTCTGAAACAAACAGCACATCGGAGCAGGGATTTAAACTAATGAAACATATATACACCGTGCATGTAAAATATCACCACACTCTGGATTATTAATCAGTCATTGTGTTGGACTTCATATAGAGTGCGTTTCTGTGTGACTTTGCTACTAAATATATATATATAAATATATATACGGCTATCAGGGGAACCTGATGTTATTTACATGTGAAAGCAAAGAAAACACGTGGAGTGATGCAAAAATACAGACATTTACAGACACTTTACATTATTGAAGGTTTGTTTGGAACAGTTCAGAGCAGCGTTTATATGTTTATAATGTTGATCTGGAATTAAACTGAAGTGAGTCTGAATGTCTGAACTATTTGTTTTAGAATATTATTTAGACCAGTGGTTCTCAACCTTTTTTCCCACTGGGCCACACTATGGTCCAGGTTCAAGTCCAAGTCTTGCGGGCCGCATGTCATTTACATATTACGTCCCCAATACAAAGCTACCAGATTTATAATATTATAAATATTATGACATCTAAACGCTTACATTTATTGATATAAATAAACAGTGGGGTAGTGGTGCCTGAAGAAGTGGGTATACGCATAATTTATCCCCCGAAATAAATTATTCACAGGTTTAAGAAATTTCTGATAATAAAAACCAGCTTCTTTTCATTTTTAAGGTATTTTTTTCGTTTTAATGTGCCGACTCAAATTAGTAATTAATAATAATTATTAATATACCGGTCTGCACGCCTCCCCTGACATGCTCTCGCGTGTGAACAGGCAGCACGTGGGGTGATGGAGGGCTCAAATCATCAAACATATTTTAAAGGAAGTCGGTGCCATAGTCTTTACCGGGTGTTCACATGCGACTGAAATAGCTATTCATGTGATGGACTGTCATGATTTTGCCTAATACAGGACACTACTGAATGATGCCCATCAAAGCGATTTAGAATTGGGTATACGCAAAGCCGAGAAAAGAAGTGGGTAGTGCTATACGCCTGCACTACACCACTGTAAATACATAATTCTACTCATTATTAATTAGACACCTGATACTGTCGGGAGATGACCAATTTTGTGAAATTCGCCTCGAAAGGAGTAACAGCACAATGAAGTTACGATTGTAAAACGCTGTCTGTAAGACGTGCACAGAAGTGTGACTTGATAGTCTATGTTGATCCAAATATGGAAAGCACTTTCAAACTTAATCTGAGGATGATTACTGCGTAGTATGGGTGTTTATTTTTGCCTGAACATCTATCAGTTCATCTTTTAAGCGAGTGGCGGGGCAAACCGAAAGTTGATGTCGAAAGTCAGCACTCTCCTACCTTTACTGTTGATACTGCGACTTTTCTTGTATGTATTCCTTTGTTGGCATTATCCACATTTCGTTTTTCTCCCTTACTAACAAATTTGTTCATCCTGATACTTAATTTTACCAAACCAATGGCTGCTGATGATGACTATTTGAACTGAATTCTGCCACACTTGTATTTAACTTGTGTTTGTTAAATGTGTAATTAGGCCTACTTGAACACATAGCTCTGCTCGTGTCTGAAAATAATATATGAAAAACAAAATGATTTCATATAAAAACATTATTGTTTATATTTCTTTAGTACATTTTTAAATTATTGTAAAAACAAAAATGAATTTATTTTGTAATGTGTTTATGACGGGCCACTGATTTAGACTGTTTAGTCTTTAGATTTGAACTCAGTTTCATAATGTGAATCTGTTTTTACACTGATTCAGACTGATTCATTCAATTGATATGAATGACACTATCATTTACGCTACCATTTGAAAAGTCTGTTTTTTTCAAGAAGTTACTATTTTTATTCATCAAAGATGCATTAAATTGATCAAAAGTGCCAGTAAAGGCTTTAATAATATTACAAAAGGTTTCCATTTTTAATAAATGCTGTTCTTTTGAACTTTCTATTCATCTGTGAATCCTGAAAACTAAAATGTATCACAGTTTCCACAAAAATATTGTTTTCATAATCAGAAACATTGCTAATAATCAGAAATGTTTGTTGAGTAGCAAATCAGCATATTAGAATGATTTCTGAAGGATCACGTGACAGGAGTACTGACTGGACTGGAGTAATGATGCTGAAAATTCAGCTGCGCATCACAGGAATGAATTACATTTTAACATATAGTCACATAGAAAACAGATTTTAAACTATAATATTTTTCCACAGTTTTTTCAGCATTTTGCTCGAATAAATACAGTCTTGGTAAAAAACACATTTTTGAACGGTAGTGAGATTATTTTCCAGTAAAAATACCTATATTGCGATATGAAACGTTGGCATGATATAAAAGGAGTCGTCCTGCGACGCATTAGTTGTGCTGGGAGCAGATGTAGATTGGTGTGTAGAAGCGTTCACTATGGCTGTGAGGGGTCAGGTGGCCCTGCTCTTTCATTTCCTGTTCTACTAAACTACAACCACTCTGGCTTTCATTCTTAATGCGATTCAGCGGCGTCTTAACCCGAGGACAGCGAGAGCGGCGCTTAAAAACAACTTATTTAAAAACTACAAAAGTAATTCTGCCGAGACACAGCGAGTGAGTGACAGCTGTCGGCCGGATGATGAATGGCTCTATTTTGTGCCTCTGTAGCCGTCTGCCACCGCAGCAGCGGCCATCTATCATCGTCGGCTGTCAGACGGCGAAAGCGGCCGCGACAGCGCGAGTCAGCAAACATTTAGCACACGGAGCCGCGCTACACCGGGAAATTATTATTGTCAGAATAATAATGGTTTAGCATAATTTATTACAGGTCCGGCAAATAAGCAGCGGCTCGATGTTATTAGACAGATGGAGGGGCCGGGTTGGCAGAGGTCCACCGAGACTCAGGCACGGCCCTCCGTCAGACGAGCGTGTGTGTGCGTGTGTGTGTCGGTCGGGGGGAATCCTCCAAACCAATCAGAGAGTTGGCAGTTCAATTACACAGAAATAAGGGGACATTCATCATTCAATTAGGCAGCTGTCAGGCCGCACAAAGGAAGAAAACTTCTAACCTGGTACTCCTGGGAGAAGATGCTCAGAAGAGTGGACGGAGGAAGACTGGAACAAATAAAAGAAGGACAAAGTTAATTACCAGAGTGCATTGCACGCAGACAAAGAGAGAGGAGTGCTTCAAAGCCGCCAGCGGCCGGCCTGTAATCTCCAGGAACATGGAAACAAGCGTGGCAAAGTTGTTCCAGATGAACGCCCCGGACAAATGATTCGTGCGAGACGCAGGCTTACGGAGCGCCGGGTTTGTGTGAATTTAGAGGAATATAGGTGTCGTATGAGCGGCTGTTGTGTCAGCTCAACACAACACAACACACCTCTAGACCTCACCAGCTCACTCACAAAAGCACAACACATCCCAGTCACTGACGCAGAACGTCATCAACGCCATCTGACGCACAAATGTGTATGTACGCTACATATATATAAGAAAACATCTCATTTGAAGTTTTTTAATTTCTGAATAGTTCATTTTAAACAGTTCTTTGCAGCATATATTATATATGACACATCTACTGCGATGCTGGTACTTAACGAACTATATTTGATATGCAGTATAGATCTAATATATTGGAGTACAAATTTAACATGAGCTCACAATAGGCAAGGCAAGTTAAAATAATCATAAGATCACAACAAAAACAACAACCATAATAATAATAATAAAATATTTAAAATGAAATAAAACAGTTAAGACTAAAAAAGGTGGATACCTAAAATACAGTGCAATCATTCTGTTATAATACAAAAATATAATAAATCTACATAGACAGTCAGTTTACACGCGCGCGAATGAAAGTGACATTTATACATCATCTGAAAGCAGAATAAATAAGCTTTCATTGATGTATAGTTCATTAGGTTAGAACTATATTTGGCTGAGAAACAACTCATTGAATATCTGGAATTTGAGGGTGCAAAAACAAAAATAAATAAATAAATAAATAAATAAATAAATAAAAATCTAAATATTGAGAAAATCACCTTTAAAGTTGTTCAGATTAAGGTCTTAGCAATGCATATTACTAATCAAAAATTAAGTTTTGATAAGTTTTTATTTACGGTAGGAAATTTACAAAATATCTTAATGGAACATGATCTTTACTTATTATCCTAATGATTTTTGGCATAAAAGAAAAAAGGAAAAAAAAAACAAAAAACAGTAATCTTGAGGTTTTGTGGTCCATGGTCACATACATAAAAATTGTATTTATTTATTTTTGTTTTATTTTTTGATGTTGGAGTCTGTCATCTTCTAAAACAGAATTTATTTTGGTGTTTTATTTTTTCCAGGCCTTAAAACCATACTTTTTCTTGAATTTTTTGGGGTTCAGGTTCAAACCGAAAGCCACAAACAATGAGTTCAATGAAATATATTTGGAACTGATATACTCATTTAATGCTGATCAGCAGTGTTGCCAAGTCTGCGGTTTTCCCGCGGAATTGGGCTATATTAACACTGTTGCCGTGGGTTATTTTTGACGTCCGCAAGTTGAAATGACCCCAATATTGTCATATTTATTGCCTGAAGTGCAAATTTACCAGGGGGGAAAAAAGCGTATCCCCTGAAACATAATTTTTAACGGGGGACACCCAACTCGAAATGCAATTGGTATAATTTTGAGTAGCAACTGGGCGGGTTTTGTTGTAAAAAACCTGGCAACCTTGCTGATCAGAATCATCTGAATCTTTTCAAGAGCATCAGCTCAGCTCCTGAATCCTACAGGAAGTGCTCATGCATTTAGAGATCAAACCCAGATGAAACTGTAAAATATCCCTGATGACTGAAACAAATCCGCTTAAACGAGTCACAAAATCAATCACTAATAGTCACTAATATACTGACATCTGATTCGTCATCATTATCATTTCCTGTTTTATGTGATATAGTTTCCTGATGTGTGTTTTTTTTTTTCTCATTGTTTCACCGCATGGCTCTGATTTGGCAGCTAGTTTTTCAAATATTAATAATCAGTTTGTTTTTCTCTGAGAAATATTAGACAACAGATCTATTATGTCAGTGAATATGCATTTTTAATGGACATGAAATGAGCACTACATGTCTGAGCCATTTCTAATTTTACATCATAACTTGTTTTATGTTTTCAGAATCATAAAAATTTGTGCAATCTGTATGTAAACACCCTGCGTGTGTGCGCATGAATCATACGGTGGTCTTCTGGTATTGACGGTGGTGCGGGACACTGGCGCTCGAGTCCCGTCAGCAGCTGGCCTGGGCTGGGTTGTTGGGATGATGATGGGCCGGAGTTTGTGGGATTTCAGGAACATTCCCACTGCAGCCGATGGCCTTTGAAAAAGGAGCCTTTCATGGCAGGAAGCTGCAGCTCCCGAGGGCCGCTCAATTCCACGGATGGCCATAAGCTACATTCATCTTCAGCAGAGCTCAATGTCAAACACCTGCGGAGGGGGGTGGACCCGGAAAACTGATCCGACGGGAATATCCCGCACTCCAAACCCTCCTCCGCTCATTTATTCAGCGTTTGAGGAGTTCTCACTGCTGATTGGACAGAACAAACTAAAACCGAAAGTGTCCACGTCCTCGCTCACTGTATTTGACGGGATCTCTTTTTATAGATTTTATTAATTGATTTATATAATAATCATTGTTTATTATGTAATTAAGTTCAGCGCTAAACATGCACACTATGGAGAACAGAGAGAGTGAGAAAACACAGCTGCTATCAGTGCATTGATCCTGCGGAAAATCAGTACTGAAACCTCTTCAAATATTCAGAACAGTTATGTATTGAAAATTCAATCTTTTTGACAACACTAGCAGCACAAAAAACAAAAAATAATCATAACCAATCCAATCCAAACCCAGTGGTGGAGCAGGAGTTTGGAGCAGTGATGCTGCTCATGTGGGTCAGTGGGGCTCAACAAAAACAAACAAAAACTAAACGACCAACAAATCCTGATGTGTGAAGCTGTTCACGCCTGCGGTTTGGTCAGGACTAAGTCTCTGAAAAGTAAGTGAGAGAACTCAGTGTTAATGTTTTGCCCGAGTTTTGGCAGTGTGCTGCAGTGAACAAAGACAGAAGAAACGCAGCATGAAGATCAGAGGACATTCCAGTCACGAGCGACCACCGCACCGGCCAAATAACAGCCATTACGTGAACACATCAACACCGGACCTTGACCAGCGGCGTCCCACATTCACACATCTGTTAGGTTTCAGATGGATTACTCCATATAATGATCGTGATTAGGGCCTAATTGCTAAATCTTTAGCCTGTTGAGTTAAAAGGAGGTAAACTGCCCTTAATATCTGTGAAAACAGATCTGTGTCAAACAATGGGCCGAACTTTGAATTATGGGCTTGTTTAGACTCACCGTTTAAGATCTGAAAGGCTTTCCCACGAGTAAATACATCATCAGATGAAAAACAGCTTTGAGAGGCTCTGCATCTGAATCAGCATCAACACTCCTTCAGCAAACACACGACAATGAAACGTGTGCACTACAACACAGTGTAGGGTCCTATGAAATCCGTTTTATTTTTTCCCAAAATCCATTTTATTTTTTTTCTAAATTCCATTTTTTCCATTTGAATTTTTCTGGATTCTGATTTTTCCCGTTTAATTTTTCTCAACTCCTTTTTAATGGGTAATTAAATGTTATTAATCAAAGAGCATGTCTAATTAATTAAAATCATGAAACTTATACAATTTCACACCAATTTAATAAAAGTTAAACAAAAATGACATGTTTAGGGCCCTATGAAATGTTTTATTTTTTCTCAGCATATGTTTTATTGTTATCAAATTCTGTGTTTTAGCATGTCTAATTATTTGAATGCATCCTTCATTTATTAAAATTTATTCTTAAAATAGCCTTATGAAAGGCTTTTTAACACTCAGAAATTCTGTGTTGTGCATTTAAAATGTTTTGGTTATCAAATAAAGGCATAAAACATTAATTTCATTTATCTTTTAATTATTGAAACTTTTTTGGGGGCAAATAAAGGGGAATTTACCATTAAAATTAAAGCATGGAAGAAATGTTGTGAAGAAATGTTATACCCTAAAAAATAATGTTTGTTTCATTTTAGTAGTAGTAGTAATATATTTCTGGAACAATGTCTTCAAGTTAAACCGGACTTTTATTTTGACGGGTTGCTGTGTCTATCTTTACATTTCTGTGTGTGTATGACATAACGCTAGTTTTTCTAAAAGGGAACAGTCGAATGCTCATGAAGTGACTCTCAGCAGATATTGTTCATGTATTTACATCGTCATTTAGTGAGACGACAGACGCTGAAATCACTGCGAGCGTCACGCGCTCTTCAGTGTGTGTAGTAGGGGTGTAAGAAAACACGTGTGTATCGCGATATTTTGTTAGGCGATACTGTATCGATTCTAAAAAACGGAATATCGATATTTAAAAAAAATAATAATAATCATACAAGATTCATGACAGTTGCTTCGTTTTGAGCTTATATCCTGACCGTTAGATTACAGTCTTCTTATCTCTGAACTTAAACAGTGACAGGAAATACTAGCACAAGGGCACGCCGCTAATGTTAGCATTAATGGAGGATGAAAGAATAGTTCCTGCTCCCGCCTCGGTGTAAAGTGTGGCGTCATTTGGCTTTTGAGGTAACATTCGCTCCAGGATGCGGCGAGCAGCAGAAGCGCCCCATGCAGACGAGGCGACGCCCGTGCTGCGGTTCTGCTGCTTGCCGCATCCCGTGAAAGGGCCTGCCTGCCGCTTTCTCTTGTGGTGGGGCTGTTTCGTGCAGCTGAGGCGGTGCTCGTGTCGCGGTCTTGGCGATTCCACGCGGTGCATAATTACAAACTAAAAAAATCCTGCAAAATTCTCAGAACAAAAAGTTTTTATAATGTCCAATATCTGTATTTATTTTATTGTTTTACAATTCTTTTGTTTTCTTCAGGTATCCTGTAAGCACTTTTTTATTGATATTAAACAGATGTTAAGTTTAGATCAAAATGATCTGACATGGTTACAATTGTAAAATTAAATTGTAAACCAGGGTCTAAAAATATATATGGTCTGTTTATAAAAGCTTACATTTTATACATTTAATAACTAAAGAATCTTGCAAGCAATAACATTGAATGGTTTGCATATGGTGGTGTGTTCTTAATTACAGCTTTCCTAAAATTATGTCCTATTCATAAAATAAGAAATATCCCAATATATCGCCTTGTTTACAATATCGCAATGTATCGCAACATCTCGTATCGCAACCCCTGTATCGTGATGCATATTGTATCGCCGGATTCTTGGCAATACACAGCCCTAGTGTGTAGTACACAAAAGCGCTCGTCTGCTCCATTCTTTAAAACAGACAGGCAGAACATACAGGATTCACATTTAAATGGTATTTT
Source organism: Labeo catla (assembly GCA_012976165.1). Lineage (NCBI taxonomy): Eukaryota > Metazoa > Chordata > Actinopteri > Cypriniformes > Cyprinidae > Labeo > Labeo catla. Next base: position 14,391 of record VONZ01000477.1, on the reverse strand, counting down.
TGCAGCGTAATATTTACAGATACTAGTCCATATTGCGGTTTGATTTAAGTGTAATGACCTACTTTTGATTAATTCATTCAAACTTTGACAAAGTCCGTGACATTCCGTGTTATTCAGTATATTCCATTTTTATGACTGGATTCCGCGATTCCATCTGCGTTTTCTGTGTAGCGGAAATTAGCAATGAAAACAGTTGTGCTGCCCAATATTTTTGTGGAAACTGTGTTACATTTTATTTTTTCATGATTCACAGATGAATAGGAAGTTCAAAAGAACAGCATTTACTTGAAACTGAAATCTTTTGCAACATTATAAATGTCTTTGTCACTTTTGATAAATTTAATGAGTCCTTGATGAATAAAAGTATTCATTTCTTTCAAAAAAAATGTTACTTTGAACAGAAGTGTATTTCCAGTGCATGACAGATCAATGTATCACTCAGATGAAATTTAGATATCATGAGATCACAGTAATTGTCTGATAAATGCCTTAAAGAAAGTTTTCTGTTTCCAAATGAATTCCAATTTCATTTGCATCTCATCTGAAGAGTTTTCAGTCTAGAGTAGATGTAGTGAAGAGCACACTGTTGGTGTTCAGTCAATCAGAGGCAAACAAAGAGAGTAAGTGGCCTCATCATATATGTGACCCACAAAACCAGTCATAAGGGTCAATTTTTTGAATGAAGATTTATACTTTATGACAGGGTTCTCAAACTTTTTATACCATGTACCACCTCAGAAAATACTTGTCTCTCCAAGTACCATCACAATGACCAACATTAAAACACAGTAGCATAGTGGGCCTAACTATTCAGCTACAGCTCGGCACAGTTCAAAAACAAGGCAGTTTTATTCCTAATAAGAATATTTATTGTTGTCAGCCATTTAACATTGTAAATACAAAGTTTGTAAATAAATTAAATACAAAGATGAACACTGCACTGTGCTGTGCTTACATACAGGTAAATAAAAACAAACAAAAAAAAAAGATTAAATTAAAATGTATTGTACATAAAAGTTAAATAAAAACTGTACTATATATTTAACGTAAAAAAACTTCACTCAAAGATTAAATTAAAATTGTGTTTTAACATTTAGATGTAATTTAGTGATTCCTCTGTGTACCACTAGTGGTAACTCGTTCTACACTTTAAGAACAACTGCTTCATGAGAATTATATTCATCTGAAAGCTGAATAAATACCATTTCCATTGATGTATGGATTGTTATGATAGTGACAATATTTGGCCGAGATACAACAATTTGACGATCTGGAATCTGAAGGTGCAAAACAACAACAACAACAACAACAACAAAAAAACCTTTAAAGTTGTCCAAATGAAGTTCTTAGCGATGCATATTACTAATCAAAAATTAAGTTTTGATATATTTGCAGTGGGAAATTTACAAAATGTCTTCATGGAACATGATCTTTACTTAATATCCTAATGATTTTTGGCATAAAAATAATAATATAATATTTTGATAATTTTGACCCATTCAATGTATTTTTGGCTATTGCCAAATATACCTGTGCTACTTAAAACTGGTTTTGTGGCCAGGGTCACATATTACTAGCACTACACTATATTTAGAGTGTGCACAGTATGCTCATGTTCTGTATGACCAAACACTGCACTGAAAACATTGGGAGCTGTCTATAAAAATTTCAGCCTAAATGCAATTGCACTCATCTTGCGTTTTTAGGATAAATGCTAAATGTGGTTTGTATTATACAACCGGTGTATAGTACAAATAATACTGTATCCTACAATGCAATGTTATCGAAATCATAAAACAATCACGCAAGTAGAAGAAAGAGCTTCAGGAGAACCTGAAGTGTGAGAAGCCGGAGCAGGACAGCGAGTCCACAGGAACAAACACGTGAATGTCCTGAAAATGCAAATCGCAGTCCAGGAAGACTGCAGTAAGCAAACATCCTCCAAACAAGCTGAACTTAGAGCAGTCAGAGCTGCAGAAGATCAAAACAGAATCTTTTCTGCAAGTCTCTATGAATCTACGTGCAGAAATTCACTTGTTCTCTCAATGCACCGATTACAAATCCCCACGGAAAAACTCACAGAAATTACACCTTTACAAAATACAATACTTTCAGCTATAAAATATTTTTTCTGCACACTGCTCTCTTTGTTATATTCCATACAGCCTTTATGCATATTTAATAATATTTAAGCAAGAACTGATAATGTGTATGAACATACCTTCAATGCAATGTAAGTCACTTGGGATAAAAGCATCTGCCAGTGCATAAATTTGCATCACTTGCTTGGTTCGAGAAACAATCTAAAGTAGTCTTACAAAAGACACAATAGGAAAAATCTTTATTTAATCCCATGAATGCACTTAAAATATAGAATCAAATCATTAATCCAAATCGAATCAAATCAAATCTCTTTGTGAATCGGCTAGAATCATTCTGATTTCACAAAAATCATTTCTGAATAGAAATGAGAGGAATTCACACTCCTACTCTAAGCATTATCAAAACAGAACAGCAAAAAAAAAACACTTTCATATTCTATAATAGTCTTGAATTTAGGGAAAATCAAGGGAAACGTTTCAGCAGCGTTCAAATAAAGAGCATCATTAGAAGGTCATAAAGAGCGTAATGCTGATGGCCTACAGCGCGTCATTCCCAACATGATAAAACAGAAGGTCTGGAAACACAAGAGCGCTTTGGGAATCAGCCGCTCTGGCCATAATTACCCTCTTGACAGCCGCGCGTGATGCATTAATACGAGCGCGCCTGAAACGCGCTCCACACCTTCATCCGGATTCACTCCACAACTCACCGCCCATTCAGAATGAAAGACGAGTTCATCTGTGTGACGTTCGTGAGAAATGAACAACAGAGTCAAATGCTCAAACCCTGATTTATCAGGATCAAATCTCCACTTCCGCTGAAACACACAGCAAAACATAAGAAAATAAAAGCAGAACAACACCTTTGACACACGTCTTTAATCACGGACTGAACCATTTCCAAGCGTGTCACTTTCACAAACTATTAATAATAAGAAACGGCAGCAATTAACCTAATGAACACCACCTGGCTAATGGAGCGCCGGCACCGTCATATGTTCTGATAATAATGAACGTTTGCAGCAGATCCATACGTGGAGATCCCGTCACATCCGTCAAGGCAAAGCCTGCCCGAGACGCAGCTCATTTTATCCCTAATGATTTTAAGGCATTTGAAAAAATCATGTCAGAATTGCTCCTTGACTGTCTGTCAAGGTTAGCAGGGAGTAAATGTAGGTTAACACGCAAACAACTGCGAGTGAACTTCAGTAAACATCTGGAGACGGAAGCGCACGTGAACTAATCTGCAGCGGGGGTCCGAGTGTGTAACGTCTGATAATCGCATCTTACCGAGATTTTCCCCCTTAAGTCAATATTTATCACTAAAGCAAAAATGCTTGTGTTTGTGCCTCATGCTCTACATATGCAAATTGGCCTAATTACACATGCAGATAAGTGCAAAGGAACATCTGCCTCGCCTCCATCGACAGTCAGCTATGATGAATGTGACGTATCACACAACAGCGCAGACAGAAACTTGAGCCTGTCGCTACATCCGCAATCAGACCGATTTCTGCTGGAAGGGGAAAACATTCACAGACTGAAGGTCTTGTGCGAGGAGATAAACCTAAAATTACACACAGCTGAAATAAATATTTGAACGTGGACTCATAATAAACAGCGTGAAGCACCATCATCTCATGTTATGGTCATCAGAGTATATGTGAGCTGAAGTGAGTGTGTCATCTAATCAGTCATTTCAGAAATGGTTTATATTTGAATGTTTGCAAGTGAGGATGTCTGTACTTGTATGTCATATGACTCCTTTCTCTTTTTATTTGTAGCTAAAATCAAAATAAAAGATGATTCAAATCAAATGAATGAATCAATGTGATGACAGTGTAAAAACTGATTCACATTATCAGGGCCCTATGATTTCTGCAATGCGGAAAACGCGGACGGCATCGTGGAATCCAGTCATAAAAACGGAATTTACAGTTTAATGCGAAATGTCACAGAATTTGTTTGGACGAATTAATTAAAAGTAGGTCATTACATTTAAATCACAATATGGACTAATATATGTAAATATTAAGCCACAAAATGACTATTTAAATATGAATTCTGCATGTCTCCATGTTAATGAATGGCGTAGACAAGCAATTTTATTTACTATTCTTACTGAAGCGCTCGTGACACTTGCGGTCATATTAGCGTCTGCTGTCTCACTAAATGAGGATATAAATACACGAACAACAACTCCAGAACTGCTCTAAGAGTCACTTCATGAGCATTCGACCATTTCATTTGATTAAAACTATCATCATATCATATACACACAGAAATTTCAAGGTATTCACGGAAATCCGTCAAAATAAAAGTTCGGTTTAACGTGAAGACGTGGCAGGACTACATTACCATTGTTCAGCAGAATGTATGTAATACTACTACTAAAATGATTAAAACCTTATTTTAAGGAATAATCATATATGTCTTCAATGTTTTAATTTAATGCCCTTTATTTGCCAAAAAAGTAAATGTTTAATTTTCATTAACAAGATACATAAAATGAATGCTTTATGCCTTCATTTGATAACCAGAAAAATGCAAATACACAACACAGAATTTATGAGAAAAATAAACAGTTTACAAGGCTGTTGTAAGAATAAATGTACCTTGTTTTCATGCTTTCAAATAATTAGACATGCTAAAACACAGAATTTGCTAACAATAAGGTGGGCAAAAATAAAACATTTCATAGGGCCCTAAACATTTAATTTTTGTTAAACTTATGATGTTAAATTAAGTTTCATGATTTTAATTAATTAGACAATCTTTTTGATTAATCAAATTTAATTTAACCATTAAAAAAAGAAAGAGTCCAATAAAATGTAAACAAACAAACAAAAAAAAAAAAACCTGAATTTGGAAAAAAAATAAAACATTATGAAACACTGGAGTTCAGAAATAAAGAACAGTCAAACCAATATTACAAAACAGATTTTTACAAAATTCTGTTTGTATTTTTCCTCAATTCAGCATTTAATGTTTTAATGCAATTGTTTCAATGCTTTAATTCCATTTTAATAATTGAAAGACAGGTTTAATCAACTGAATTCATCATATTATAATAACTTCTTAAATGTTTAACATTAATAGTGCCCTGTACTTTCTGTTGTCATTCTTCTAGATTCTCTTTTATGATTTATTACAAATTTATTACAATTACAATAGTAATCAAATGAATGCATGACAATGTAATTCATCTTTGAAAATGTAGGTAATTAAATAAAAATGCAACAATTCCTCTTTTTAAAGCTTAAAGTATCTGACAGATTTCTAAATTGCATAAAATATTTTTTTTTTGCCCTGTCTTGACATGAACAACTTTTCATACATTATATATATATATATATACATATATATATATATATATATATATATATATATATATATATATATATATATATATATATATATATACACACACACACACACATGTATTGGCCTATGTATTGCTTTGACCATTCTCTGTGAATCCCGCTTCACACATGTTGTGGTTGATTATTATTAACTCAAATACTTCACAATAAGACTTGTTAACTTTAGTTAATACATTCGGTATCATGAAAAAACAGCGAACAATGCTTCTTATAGGATTGTATAAACAGAAGTTAATGTTCATTTCTGCATATACTAATACATTTTTCACATTTGACAAGTTGCATTACAATACCTTTAGATGAATGATTCCTAATGCATTAACTACATAAAGCCAATAAACCACACAGCATTTATGAATACTGCAGAAAGACAGTCTGTGGCTCGTGAATCTGCACAGAGGACATTCACAGAGAGTCATTTTTAAACGAACACATGGGATGTTCTCCAGCTGTCGCAGTGGTTTCTCAATAGTCACCTCAAACACAGACACGTATAACACAATCCCAGCGCTAATTATGATCGTCTGTGAAAGGTGGCACTCGTAGCGCTTTCTGTGACAGGACGTGTTAAAGTTATTTTGGTCTGGCCTCCAAGAATCATTACTGCAGTTCTCCTGAAAACTGTCAGCAAAGCCTCCTTTACCCATCATGCACTGGGCATCGGCGCTCTAGCGAGGAAACAGATTACGCTGACCAGCGGCGTCCTGCCTGGAGCAACGCTGCCGACGCTTGTGCCATTCTGGCCAATTTGTTCCATTCCAGCACTGCAACTGCTCCCAGCATGCAAACACTTAACCTCAGGCCTCGCACACATCTCACACACATCTCAAAGCATGGCCGATCCGGTACCAGGGTCATGTGATCTTGTGTCCTCAGAATGAAGCGCAGATGACACAATGCATAGCCTTTGATTGTTGTGACACATGTGAGACTTTGGCTACTGTATTCACGTCTCTGTTTCTTTAAGAAGTGTCTACTTTAAGACTTCAACACCTTATTCCACATCAGTGGCCTTTTAGCCCCACCCACCAATTCACGCATGTAGTGTAAATAACGAGATGAAGGCAGGTCTACCTAGAAATCAAATGATAAAGATGGCTCTGGAGACAAGACGACGCTGTGGAGTTCCAAGTTGTGGAAAAACTGTCTTTGCATTGCCTTCCTTCTGATCCCAACATTAGGAAAGAGTGGATTTTTTTTTTTTTGTATTTCTTTTTTGTTTAGTTTCAGGCCACATCAGCGAAAACTTGGTCTTTTGTTCACTTCATCTTACCGTGGATTTGTTTACAAACAAGCCACAATTCGAAGCAGTATTTTGAAACTAAAAGACGATGCTGTGCTGACATATATTGGATATATTGTACATACAATGGACCTGACAGTAATGTCCCAACACTCAAGTGTAACTATTTTTACATGCTCACTATTGCTTTATCTGTTGTTACAGATCGTTTGATATGTATTGAGTATTTATGCATCCATCTGTGAAGGATGTATGCTGTCAAACATACACAACTACTAGCCAATCATAGCAGTGGGTGTTTATTTCCAAGTCCACAATCTGCCACACCTATTCAAACAGATGCTCTGATGAGGGGGGGTCAAAACATTTTGAATTTTAATTTTTTTAATTTCATTTCGTAATTTAATAATGATTTTTTTAATGTAAAAATAACATTATAAGTGAACCTCAGAGAACAGTACAAAATAATAATTAAAAAGGCAGTTCATGACCCCTTATGGTTTGGCTTCCTAAAGCATCAGTGTGAAAGTAACGTAAACTGAGACACTACATCGAAACTAAAAAGTGGTCTGATTTCACTTTCAAGTCCAGGTACAAGTCAATGCAAAGATTTCTTTAATTAAACTTTCAGATGCACAGAGAGAGCGGTCCGACCCCATCCTGTAGGAAACACTGGAATGACATTATCACCATGCTGTAGAAAGAGTGCAAATGATGTCACTTCCTGTGTGTCACAGTTATCAACATTACCTCTTTCTGACAGACAGGGTGAGAGGAATTATAAACAGTTGTACATAAAAGATTGGAAACACAGACGAATATTGTGTTGTTGGTAATTAAAATGAGTTAATTAAAAAATAAAACCGCAAAGGACTGAATATCAAGTCAACAGCCTGTGTCAAAATAATGACCTGGTTTGAATGTCTTTACACAGCTGAGGTCAGATAATTTGTGTTTTCTCATGAGTGTTTTTCTCTGCTCACCACACAATCTTGGCAAAGCATGACAGGACTCACTACATGGAAGAATTTCATTCTGGTTCTCGCAAATCAAGGATGCTTTCAACATATCAGCCTTGACACCCTGAAAATGCATTCTTGCTCACAGCCTCCTCTTTCACAGGGCTGTTTTCCTCTGGTCTAAACACATAAACGCCGGCAGCTCTGTGATTAGGGAGACAGAGAAACCACAGGCCTGAGCTGACAGATCCGCTTCTGTTCACACTGAAGCCTGAGAGAGGAGAGCACTGCGCTCCAGATCTGACCAGCTTCTGAACATATACACTGTTTGAGCACTCACTGCTGCATCACGTCTCATGTTTTAGTTCTCAGTGTTTAGCAACATGAGCATCTAAAGGCAAATTAAATTAACTAAATGTAAAAAAGACTCTGTGCTGCTGCTGCCCTTCACTGAAAGGCACTATGTACTGTACTGTGCAGTAAATTTTAACAACAATTTATTAAATGAAAAAATACAATTTCAGTGCTTTTGTTTCTTCTCATTCCTTTTTTTTTTTTTTTTTTTAATTCCTCTGGATTTCTTTTCTTTTCTCAATTAAAAAAAAAAACGCCTAATCAATTAAAATCATAGAACTTCTAGTTTGTTAATAGTTTATTTATTTATTACAGTAATATGGCAATATAAAATGTATTTTCAGAAATTCTCTGTTGTCTGTTTTCATGTTCAAAAACAAAAAAAGTTTATCAAAAACAGTAGTAATCAAAAGGCATAAAACTAAAAAAAAAAATGTAATAGAAAAATGTGCAATATCACTTAAAAATACAGATTTAATAATCTTGTTATGATTACTACTACTTTGAGAAGTAAATTCTACAGTAAAATACTGTAAACTTTAGTTTAAAATCAAAGCGGTTATATTTCTTTTTTTTTTTCTTTCCTCATTTAATTTTTCAGGATTTGTTTATTTTCCATTTTTATTTTTTTTGTGATTCTTAATGGTTTAATTACATTTTAACAACAATTTATTAAAAGAAAAAAAAAATACAATTTCAGTGCCTTAGTTTATTCTCATTCCTTTTTTTTTAGTTGTTTAAATTTTTCTGGATTTCTTCTCTTTTCAATTTTGTTTTAATTTAAATTATAATAATCAAAAAATGCCTAATCAACTGAAATCATAGAACTTCTTAGTTTATTAATAGTTTATTTATTTTAATAATATGGCAACATGAAATGTTATATTTTTCAGAAATCCTGTGTTGTCTGTTTTCATTTTCAAAAACAACAACAAAAAAAAGTTTATCAAAAACAGTAGTAATCAATCAAATAGGGCTGTCAAATGGTACCGGGTTCGGTACTTTTGGTACTGAAATTTTAAAAACGTCCATTTCCCGCTCACATTTGAGCGCTGTTGAGCCGATTTTTAAACATCGCCGATTGGTCATAGCGTTTCACGCTCCTCACCGAGCACTCACAAACGGGAGCGTTTGAAAGCCACGTGTGTCAGCGGATCCCTAATACATCTGCATATAGACGGATCCGCTGACAGACACCGCTTTCAAACATTCCCATTGTGCTTATTTGTGAGCGCTCGGTGAGGAGTGTGAAGCGCTTATCATTGTAGCCAATCACAGTCATGTCTGTTGAGCGTGTGAACACTATGGCCAATCAGCGATGTTTAAAAATCGTCTCAACAGCGCTCAAATGTGAGCGGGAAATGGGCGTTTCTTTTTTTTTTAATTTCAGTACCGAAAGTACAGAACCCGGTACCATTTGACAGCCCTACAATCGAAGGCATAAAAATAAAAATGATGTGCAATATTCCTTAAAGTTATTATTATTACTACTTTGAGAAGTACATTCTGCTGTAAAATAGTAACATCTACAGTTTATTTACTTTAAATCAAAGCTGTTTTGACAGGTAATTCATGAAGTGTTTGAGTATCTGTGTGTATTTGATGATAGTTTTATTTTCTGTCCGCAGTTTCACATCATGGAAATCACAGGGCCCGACCAATGTATTCGGTCACTTCTAAGTCCTCAGGTCCTCGTGCTTTCTGAGTTCATGAAACGGCAGACAAAGCACACACAAGTGACACTAAAACAGTCAGACTCAGCAGGCCTGGTGAAATGAGGCTGGTTAACGTCAGTCCCACTCGGCCGCTGGATTAACAGGCATGTAATGGGAGGATAACGGGCAGATGAGCGATAAATAATCAATGAGGAGCGCTTCTGCGAGTGCGCCACCACAAACACACCGTCTGCAGCCCAGCAATCAGCATATCAATGGCACGGCGCGCTTTACCGCACGGATCGCGCTAGATAAACCCCCGATAACAGAGAAATTAACAAATGCTTGACATTTGCTCGACATCCATTATTCTGACACTTCTTCAGGATTTCAAAAGCCTGAGTGCATCCTTAATCAAAATTCATATTCCCCAAGCGAGCCACTGGCACCATATTGCATCCCGCCTCGGCGCTGATGAAAACGACACATTAGGGCCCGTTTCAGACGCATTAAGGGCCTTGGCGTGCGCAGATTCGAACACGCCCAAACGGGGAGCATCTGCCCCAGTCCCGCTCCCAACATCTCCCGTATTCCTCCTCGTTCCGGCTCCGGAGACATATGCAAACTGGGTGGAACGACATTTTAAAGAGGGCCGATCATTACACCCAAATTCATTCATGGGGTTGTACGGGGCCCGGCCGCGGCCCCTCTCAGGGGAGGAGTGACAGCGCCCCATACGATCCGGACGGCACTCTTAAGAGCGCTTCATTTCCAATTCTAATGCCGAGGAGTCAGAGGAAAGGCACGGCTGATGTCACCCTCGCCAGCCGCCCATCACGCCCCGCTCCACGCTCGCTCTAGACGCTGGGCAGGCAGGGGGTGTGAGGGATTTGCATGCGTCTCCATTGTGAGACGGGGGAGAGTGACAGCACCGTGTCCAATTCACGCTCCCTTCAGAACAGCCAGAGCTCGGGCCGCGAGAGGCCTGGCTGACAGATGACTCTCAACATCTGTGTTACGGGAGCATCCGGCAGACGCGAGACAGGACGATACGCTCTCGGACGCATATGACCATTTATTCATGTATATAACTGCACAGATGTCATTTGATCACAATTAATCGCATATTAACATTTGGAATCGTAAATATATTGACACACTAAATACCAAAAAAAGCTGAAGAAAAATATTTTTGTTTATCATTTATTAGGCATTCCAGAACATGATTAATCTTAATGATTAATGGGTGCTGACATCAGCTCGCTAAGCTTCTGGTTGGCTTTTAGCACATTGCTTTGGTTTCTAGGGTGTTCTGGCTGATTGTTAAAGGTGATAAATTATTGCTATTAAATAAAAAATAGTTTAAAAATAAGAAATAGTTTAATATTGTAATAAAAATAATTTAAAAAAATATTTAATAAAACAATTTATAAAATAAAATTACAAGAAAGACAGAGCAGCACGCGTCATAATCTGAAAACCACGCCCACCGGGGGATGAAACAATCCAACCCTCTCCATTGACTTTGTATTGCGGGAAGCTGCCTCCTTGTCATTTCTGACTTATAACAAAAAAAAACAATGTCTAAATACTGATCTGTGACAAAGTGTACAGTAAACAAGCTAAAAAAACCCCAAACTACGTTTTTTACAAGCTGTCGACCCCCAAAAAATGAGCGTACAAGGATAAAGGTAGAGCTCAACGTGTCAAATTACGCTAAGAACTATGCTCACTGGAGGGAAACTTAAACGCGACAGGAAACAATCATTATTTTTAACCATTTCAAAAGATTATTTCACCACCCTATGCAAACCAGAGAGGAGGAGATATATTGAGAAACTAAATTTTAATGGTCTATATTAGTGATGGGTTGTTCTTGAACGATTCGTTCATTTTGAACAAATCTTTAATGTGACTGGGGAAGAACGAGTCATCTTGGGGAGTGATTTGTTCAGCCATGCATGCGCATTTGCGCAGCATCATATAGATGAATGAACGTCTCGAACCCGAAGACTCGAGAGATGAACTAATCAATTCTTTTTTCTGGCTCACACTGCATTGGTTAAGCTTAATGGGGCTGTCACGTGATGAACGAATGACTCAAACCTGAAAACTTGTCAGATCAGAGGTGAGGTGAGCTAATCATAGACTAAAGACCCAGGTAAACAATGAATTCATCTTTTCTGTTTCTTATAGCATTATAGTTGTGTCTTGTTTGTAGTGTGATCAACGTTTGTGTAAGCAGTAGATGTGTTAGAGAAGTAACACGTAACATTTATAGTTTGCTAAAATGAATGAAATGACGCAAAACAAGGTTTGCTCATTTTGCTGAACGAGACTCAAAGGTCTGAGTCGGTAAAATGATCCGAACTTCCCATCACTAGTCTATATCAGTGCTCCTTTTCCTTACCTTCCTTTTGATGGAGAAATTATCCAACTGAATGGCCCAGCGTGAAATACCCTGACATCTACAACTATTTGTGTCTTTAAACACTCATATTTTGGTGTCGACATCTTATGAAAACGTAGTTCTGGGTTTACTGTACACCTTGTCACATAGCAGCTTTTAGACATTGTTCATTGTTCTGTTTTTTTTGTTATAAGTCAGAATTGACAAGGAAGGAGAATCCCGCAATACAAAGTCAATGGAGAGCGTTGGATTGTCCAATATCTATACCAATATTTACATTTACATTTTTTGTCATTTTCCAACATTAAAGCATCAAGCTTTTATGCTGGCAGTAAACCACAGGGAGTCCTTACAGCTTCTGCTTTGTTTGCAACAGATTTATAAATGCTTCTCATTACAAATCTGGTGAAATAGGCAGCACTTCACATTCCTATATATGTTTTATAAGCAACTCAAACTTACAGCACATGCAGAGATTCAAGGTGAGTCGTTGTGAGAGACTGAAAACACTGCTATCATGAGCTGAATGTGTAAATGAACACAGTGCTGTGCTTCACTCTGAGATTTGAATTAAGCCATATTGTGATTTAGTTTTTATTAACCATTCAGCCCAAGTGCATCTGTCAGATATCAGCTTATTAGCAACAGTGTTTCCTGAATGAATATCAGGAAAAAGAAATAAACATCAACAACAACGAACCCAACAGAATTCAGAATGGATCACTCGAGCAGTGAATCATTCAAAGTGATTATGGACACGCTCACAGAATCTTTTAACGTCTGATGCAGTATGCAGCGGGAAATGTTATATATTCAAAGTTCATGAGACTTACATCAGTCTGTTAACTCGCTTGTGTAATTACAGATACAGTACATAGCCACAAAATAGTTCTGTTGTATTATGCACAAACAGGTTTTAGAACAATCTATATTATCAGACAAATCTGTAATTGGTCACTCGAATGCTGGCAGCCATGTTTTAGTTTAGAGGCCAGACCAACATCTGCAGATTAGGGTTAGTAAGGAAACTGAAAAGGTTCATGAGCTGATGAAACACTCATAATGATATTGTAAGTAAAATGAAAATAAACAAATGGTGGTGTGTGCAAATGAATGATTGAATGCTTTTGGACAGACTGTTTTTGGAAAAGGTCTTATGTTAAAAATGAGTGGTAACAATGTGTTGTCTTCAGCGTCTCGGATCGCCTCTGCATCTACCATGAGTTTAATATGCATTTGAGAATGCAACATGCACCAGGTACACCATTTTCACACTAACAAAATTTACTACTTGCAGTAAAATCTTGTGATACTACACATGGTATTATAAAATCACTGTCTTCAAATAAAACACTTACTGTATTAAAATAATAACAATAATAATAAAAACATTTTATTTGAATGTGTTGTTAAATTGTTGAAATATTAACTTAATCTCAGAGAGGATTTCAAAGAAATATTTTATATTAAAGACAATCAGCTGGCCGAAAAAGTTTGGGAATCGCTGCTGTAGATCATCATAGAAATCATTGGAGGAGGCCTCTATTGACCCACACTAGTAAGAAACATCTCTGCACTGCCTTAGCAACCACCCAAAACACCTTAGCAACACAGTTAAGAGCAGTCAAAACTCCTTACTAAACACTCAGACAGCTGTGGAGACCAACACTGCAGGTAAACACACCTTCCTCTTTTTCTTGCCAAAATAAATGAAGAGAATTCACTTGAGATCCAAACACTCCACCCAATAAATGCCTGTTCACACCAATGATGATTTATAATGATAATGAGAAGATATAGTTTTTAAACAGAATTAGTTTAAACTGAGATTTGTTTTCATTTTTTTAAAGCTATAATGATATCAACAATATTGAATATATAATATATATATATATATATATATATATATATATATATATATATATATATATATATATATATATACACAATATATGAAGGAACAATATTGCTCTGATACTATTATAGTCACTATTAGTTTTTTTAATCAGGTTTTATCTTTCTAAAATTGAAACAAAAAGTATATTATTTTATATTTCATTTTAACTTTAGTTAAATAATTTTGTTGCTTTTTTTGTAGTTTTTGGTGTATATATATATATACACACACACACACACACACACACAGGGCCTAAAATTAACACTCGGCAAGCGCCAAATGCGAGTACAAATTGCCATTGGTGAGTATATGTAATAGTGTCAGTCGCCAGTTGGCAGGTAAAACTTTTACGAAATATAACAATGCAATGTTGTGATAACAACAGCCA